>JAKTTL010000023.1:0-121832 GCA_030581455.1 Wickerhamiella allomyrinae
GAATTCTGCTCCTCCTGCTGCGGCCCGGGCCGGTAACCCGGCGGCGGTCAAGCAAGAAGAGCGTCTGGCGCGGCCGCAGTATCGGCGATGGTGCTTATCATCGTGCATGCGGTCGGCAACTCCCTTGTTGAGGCCTCCTAACCCGCAAACCAACATCAATTTAAGCCCACCTGCATCTTCTTGTCAGACCAGCGGTCTCGGTCGGTCTGCGTCCTTACCCTGGGCCCTCGCGGACCTGAAAATGGCTGACAAGCCCTGATCTGGGATGACTCAAAAATGAAGGTCCATGTGATCGATGTCGATAGTGGAAACCTGCAAAGCCTGGCAAATGCGGTGAAAAAACTGGGCCATGAAGTCGTTCTGGTCAGAAACGCTGAAGAGGCGGCCGCTTTAAAGACGGCCGAAAAAGTCTTACTTCCAGGAGTAGGGAACTTTGGCCACTTTATGGACCAGGTGCATGCCAAAGACCTGGCCACACCTATTAAGGAATATTTCCAATCCGGGAAACCGATTATGGGTATCTGTGTGGGTTTACAGGCCTTATTCGAGGGCTCTTCGGAAAGCCCTTCTTCAAAGGGACTCGGAATCATTAAGGGTACCGTTGGCAAATTCCGTTCTGACACTAAATCGGTGCCCCATATTGGCTGGTCAGGGCTTTCGGTATCTACACCTACTGCTTTGTACGCCATTGATCCTGCCAACCGCTACTACTTTGTGCATTCGTTCGCAAGGGTTCTCACGAAGGCCGAGATCGAAAGCCAGTACCCCGGGTGGGATTATGCGGTATGTCGGTATGGCGATGAGGAGTTTGTGGCTGCACTTGCCAAGGATAATATGTTTTTCACTCAGTTCCATCCTGAAAAGTCCGGTCAGGCCGGTCTTGATGTTATTGGTGCTTTCTTAGATGGCCGCAAACATGGAGAGGTTAAGGTCGATAACTCTAATGCGTCGGGGCTCACCAAGCGGGTAATTGCTTGTTTGGATGTGCGCACGAACGATGCAGGCGATATTGTGGTCACTAAAGGTGACCAGTATGATGTTCGTGATAAGGGCGCTGTTCGCAACCTGGGGAAGCCCGTAGAGACGGCTCGAAAGTACTACCAGCAGGGGGCCGACGAGGTGACGTTTTTGAACATTACATCGTTCCGCAATTCTCCATTGAAGGATCTGCCTATGCTCGAGATTCTACGTCGCACATCGGAAACAGTGTTTGTGCCCTTGACTATTGGCGGTGGTATCCGCGATACAGTAGACCCTTCTACTGGTACGCTTGTACCTGCTCTTGAAGTAGCCCATCTCTACTTCCGATCGGGTGCCGATAAGGTCTCTATTGGCAGTGATGCCGTCGATGCTGCCGAAAAGTTCTACCGTTTAGGTAAACCGGACGGCACGTCCCCTATTGAGACTATCTCTAAGGGATACGGTGCCCAAGCGGTTGTTGTGAGTGTCGATCCTAAACGGCGCTACGTTTCTCATCCTGATGAGGTTAAACATCACACTTTTAAGACTAAATTCCCCGGACCTAACGGCGAGGAGTACGTGTGGTATCAATGTACTTCCAAGGGCGGCCGCGAAGACCGTGACTTGGGTGCGTACGAACTTGCCCGTGCTGTAGAGGCTTTAGGCTGCGGCGAGTTGCTGTTGAACTGCATTGACAAGGACGGCGCCAAGAATGGCTTTGATCTTGAGCTGGTAGACGATATCAAGTCGGCAGTGTCTATTCCGGTGATTGCCTCTTCTGGAGCAGGAAACCCTGGTCATTTCGAGGAGGTGTTTAGAGAGACGTCTGCCGATGCCGCGCTTGGCGCTGGCATGTTCCATCGTAACGAGTATACTGTAGGCGAGGTCAAAGATGCCTTACGAGCCCGTGGCCAGAATGTCCGATAGACTGGTGATTGCGGTATATGTGTTATGTATCTCTGTATGTCTCTGTATGTCTGATAGAATGTTAATAGTATATATTGGAGATTTTGTCTTTACAGGTTGATTTCTTATGTTACCTAGTTGGCTTTCATAGAGGGTTACGTACTGGCTATAGCCATCCCAGGAAAAACGCTGGACCAATAAGGACAATAAATAAACAGACAACAAAACCAAATACACACTAGATCAGCCTGGATATATTTTGACACACTCTGATATAGGTTGATACACTCTGATAGGTTGATCCAAACACTACAATTACACTATATAACACTCTAGGCATTGCCGTTCTGGCCGGCCTTGCCAGCAACAGAAGCAATAACACTGAACTGGCCTCCCGCGCCCGCCCAAACCATGTTCACACCAAGAGTAGCCGTGTTCTTGATGCGCGTCGGCACAGGCTCGTCTTCAGGCCCATCCTCGCCAGCAGGCTTACCATGACCGAGTTGGTACACTTCGCCGAACCCCCAAGTCCAGGCACCGCCGTCGGTGGCAGAAATAGCCAAAGAGTGGTCGGTGCCGGCAGCCACATACTTCATTTTGGGCAGCGGCTCCGTCTGCCCGTCCACAGAGCCCTTGGTCAGTTTAGTAGGAGTGGGCACATACGAAGGGTCGCCGCTCTTCTCGCGCACGGTATTTGCCGGCAGCGAATCGTAGGGGATTCCGAGCTGGTGGAAGTTGGTTTCCCCCACTGTCCAAATAGTGCCATCCTCCAGTAGGAAGATAGAGTGATGAGAGCCGCTAGCCACCTGCTTAACCGGCTTACCCTTAAAGAAGTCGACCACCGTAGGATGCTCAATAGTGACATTGGCACCAACATCACCGGAAATACCGCATTGGCCGAAGTTATTCAGTCCCCAAGCCCAAAGAACGCCGTCCTCGTCAATAGCAAACGAACTATAATCTCCCGCAGCGATCGAGCGGATGTTCTTGGGCTTCGGCAGCCGTACGGGGCCCAGAACGGGACGATGCCGGTTCACGCGCGAGATCATGCCCAGCTGCTGGCTCTCATTGAGACCCCACACCCACACGCGGCCATCCCGATCGAGGATTATCACGTGGTCCTTGCCGCCCACCACCGACACGGCATGGCGCATGTTCGGCAGCAGAAACGGCTCGGTCTGGATCTTCACGCCGGCCCGGAAGTATTTGCGGCCATCGTCAATAAACGTTCCCCACGCCCATACCCGGCCACTATCGGTGATTGCAACCGACAAGTTGTCGGTACAGCCCACGGCCACAAACACGGTCTTTGCCGGAAGGCCCTGGACCAACGACGGCGATGACTCTTTGGCATTGAGATCATTATCCTCGTCGATCTCATCATCCGATTCCTTGGTGTAGCGGCCCAAAGTGCCCGAGTCATTCTGTCCCCATGACCATACCTGGCCATTAGCATCAATTCCCAGACTGTGAGCACCACCGGCAGCAACGGCTACAATACCGATATCTTTAGCCGGCAACAACGGATTTAAGCGAGGCCGCTTGACCTCTACAACTTGGGGGCCAAGTCCAAGCTCGCAAATCGACCCCGATCCAAACATGTAGACGTTTAGGCGGTCACTCGAAAGGTCAGGAATAGGATTCTGGTGGCCTCTGACCCGTTTGGTAGGTGGACCTGCTTCATCAGATCCACGCTTCATTTTTTTTTCTGGTGCCTGCTTATTTGGGGAGAGGTGGTGAGAAGGTGAGAAGTGAAAGCCCTGGCTGGTCTTTGGTGTCTAAGAAAACAAGGGCTGGCAGCGACCCCTACCCTTGGCCGGGAGGTTGGTTGTGGTCCATGATGCTAATGGGAGCGCTAATGGGAGTAATGGCATGGGCGTGAAATTTTCAAATAAAAAAATTAGCTAAGACATCCTCTCTCCACAGGCACTAAAAAAAGCATAAACATGCCGAAAGCCAAAGTCCAGAAAAAACAGCGGCATGATCCACTGCATGTGGCTATAGAAGAAGGCTCTGGCCACCTGCGAAAGCAGCATAAAAAGCGGCTGGACGAAGCCGATATCGACGACGACAAGGACGAATCGTATATTAACTCCAAGACCACCCGAAAGATTTTGGAGCTTGCCCGAGAACAGCAGGCTGAAATCGAGCAAGAAGAAGACGAGGAAAAGGGCAGTTCCCGCACCGCATTTGCTTCCGAGTTCCGGCCCAGCCAGCAGGAGAATGAATGGGAAGACGAGAGCGAGGAAGAGAATGAAGAAGATTATGAAGAGTACGGAGATATTGAGAACTTCGAGGTCGATCCCGAAGAAGACGCTATTTTCCAGCGATATGTTTCCGAACAGAACGGTGGGGAAGTGGTTAACCTCGCCGATAAGATCATGGAGAAGGTGCATGAGTTTGAAATGAAGGAAAAGGGTCTCCGGCCCGAGCCGCAGGGGGGAGTTATGCTGCCTCCTAAAGTCATCGACGTATACACTCAAGTCGGCGAGCTTCTGAACCGGTACCGGAGCGGCCGGCTGCCTCGAGCCTTCAAAATCATCCCCACCCTCAAGAACTGGCGGGATATTCTCTATGTTACCCAGCCCGAGTCATGGTCGAACCAAGCGGTTTACGAGGGCACTAAGTTATTTGTGTCTAACCTGCAAGCCAACCAGGCCCATCGGTTCATCAACGAAGTTCTTCTGGAACGGTTCCGCAATCAAGTCGGCGACAGTAAGACCGTGAACTACCATGTCTACCGGTCGCTGAAAAAGGCCCTGTACAAACCGGCCGCATTCTTTAAAGGCTTCCTGTTCCCCCTGATCGAGTCCGGAACATGTACATTGCGCGAGGCAGTGATTGCATCCTCGGTACTGGCCCGAGTATCTGTGCCTGCTCTTCACTCGGCGGCCGCGCTCCTGCATCTGGCCGAAATGGAGTACTCGGGCCCCACCTCTCTTTTCATCAAGGTTCTGCTCGATAAACGGTATGCTCTGCCCTATAAAGTGGTGGACGCCATGGTGTTCCATTTCGTGCGGTTTAGAGAAAACGAGCAGCCGCTGCCGGTGATTTGGCACCAGTCGTTCCTTACCTTTGCCCAGCGCTACAAAAACGATGTAACTGACGATCAAAAAGACGCTATGCTGGCGGTTGTGCGGCTGCAGAACCATCCCTCGATTTCGCCTGAGATCCGCCGCGAGCTGCTGGCCGGTGTACCGCGGGAAGATGAAATGAGGGACTAGTACAATAGTACAATAATCAAAAATCCATAAAATCTATGCTATGTCCAGTTTTATAAATAATGACGAGAAAATGTAGTCCTCGCCATGAAGGTCCTGTAGAGGCAGGTGGCGGAATCCCTGCTGCATGCGCACTAACTTGGCAGTGTAGTAGGCGAATGTCGAGTCGGCCTGCATCACCGAGAACTTAAGCACGGCGAATTCAAGGTCCTCTTCCGATACCGTGAACTGGCACTTATAGTTCCATTGCGGATTATAGCCGTTGTTATACACGGCCGCCGTCCGCCATTGCGGGCGCAGATCGCCCATCCCGTAAACTTCTAATGTCACATACGGACTCAAGGGGTCTTCCGTCTTCAAGTCTTTCGGGCGCGGCAGCTGCTGAGCGGAAATGATCACCAAGTCAACCGTATGGCTGATGCGAGGCGGCGAGATCGGGAACGGCGACGGCCGCATCCACGCCGGCTTCAACACATAGCCAATGCGCGAGGAGTGGAAGGCATTGTTGAGCAGCATGCCGATGTCATAAGTTTGCCAATTCAAGGCCACCATAGAGATGCCCAGCCGCCAAAACGGGATGGGGTCGAAGTTCGACGAGTTGATGCGATAGGCGGAAGGGTACACCCGCATGAGGTATTTCGTGTTATACTTGACGAGCTGGCGGTGGAATTCCGGGTCTTTAAGCCGCAGGCGCAACGTGCGTTCCGCAAACGAGAAACAATGGTTGATGGTTTTCGACTCGGGCAGCGAGAAGTTGCGGAACTTGATGGTGCTCAAGTAGACCCCCAGATCGGCCAGTTCCGGGATCACTCGCGAAACCGGTTTTGCCGTTGGGGTCTTTTTCGGCGATTTAGACCCGTCGTCGCTGATATCGGTTGCCGAAGACGTTGCCGAAGACGACGACGAAAACGAGTCGCCAGCCATACCTACTGTCGGGGCCTTGACTTTGATCAAGATTTTATGCTTGAGTTCCTCCGGCGATGGCAACGAAAACGATCCCGGGACCAGTGGTTTTGTGACCAAATTATCGGCCAAAACCGTCTTCATGGTCGTGACAATCTTGTGCTGGTTTGCTTCCGAGCACCTGATTTCCAAAGAAAGAATTAAAGGGTACGGAGAGGAGATGAATCCGTACTTGAGCACTGCCTGAATCACGTCGTCGAACTCAATAGCGCCCGTCAACCGGGTAAGCGAATGGCCATGGAACACACAGGGCCCCGACGGACCATCCCAGCAATCGATCTCAATACAGCGGCAGCCATCCTGAAGAGCGCGAATGTAGGCTTCGACCGAAGACCCGTCGGCTACCTGGCGGCCTAATAAATAGGTATTATGCGAGGACGATATCCAGTACTCATTCAAGGGCCGACTAAGATCCTGGCCGGCATCAATAGTAGCCGGAAACACTGACGAAGACACCAGCAAATCGACAAACTGGTCTTCGGTGATCAGGTTTGTGAGCGGGCTGGCAAACCGGTGGAACAGTTTATCCGATTGGGCATCCGTAGAAGGCTGTTTTTGGACATTGGTCAAAAACGAGTCAAAGGCCGGTCTATCCATAGTGCCATCGGGTGCTAGTTCTTTAAAGATCGCCATCACATCCGCGCGGCGTTTCAATAACCGGACAAACCGCTGGAATTCGGGGAAATCCAGAAAGCCCGATCCATCGGCATCGGCTTCATCAAACAGCCGGCGCAAATACTCGCGCGAGCAATTGACATGCAGCTGTTTGCTGAGGCTCTGCACCTTCTCAAACGACAGTTTCTGCTTGTCGTCGCTCGACCGCGACCAGTACACATCGACGAAATGCTGGCCGGCCCGGGTCAGGCCGCTCATGATCTCGCGGCGGAAACTGACAAGCCTTATTAAACAGTTCACCAGCATATCGAATTCCTTTTGGGTCGGCACGACGATATGCAACGCCCGGAGTTTGGTGTCGCCTCGTCGTTGATGGATAATCGTCGCCCATCGCGACGCCAGCTCGGAGCTGACTTTCAGTTCCTCGCGATAGTTCCGGGCATCTTCGCCAGTGTAGATTTCACATATGCGGTCCAGACTGAACTGCGAAGACGACTTGTTGTTCCAGGAAACAATTCCTGTTTCCTCATCGAGGCGAAGAATCCGCTGCACCTTCTTATTGTGGGTAACTCTGAGGAACGTAATGCCTTGCTTCATGGCTTCCGGAATAACGATCTGGCCGGTCACACTGTCGGCAATCCGGGACATTCCCGAGTTCCGCCGGATCGTTAGCGGCCCCGAATTGTCTACGGGATGGGTCGGCCACATTCGATGTACTTTAGACGACATCTTGTGCAGAATGGCCGGCAGGTTAGGCGAGCCTGGAGAGGGGGAAATAGTGGGGGTAGACGGGCTGCTATCGTCTTCCATAGTTGCTGGCGGCAGCAACAGGTCATTTGAAGAGTATTCCGAAAGCGGAGACGACTCGGAAGTGATGAACGGGTGAAGGTGGGTGGTTTGCAGCTGCATCCTAAGGTCTTTTACTTCTTTTTCCAACTGGGAAATGCGTTCCTGGTAGGCAATATTCTCTGCCTTTACTTCCTGGAGCCGCTGGTCCACAATGGCGGTGACTTTTTCACGGACATCCTCAGGGAGCTCCATTTTTCAGTCACAAGTCACACACAGAAACACACAGAAACAGGGTTGCTAGATCCACAGCAACTAGAATGTCAAAATGTCACCAAGAACACAAGCAATACAAGCAATACCAGAAATACAAGTTAGGCAGGAAGGAAGGAGGGTAAGAAGGATCACAAATTGGTTGGCTATATTTTGGGGCTTGAGTGGGAGATGCAGCCCCAACCCTGAGGTTCGCGCTAATTATAGGGGGTTGGGGCGGAAGGGGGTACTAATGCATTCTTGTAGGGGCTATCCGACAACAACAAGATAAACAACAGGATAAAAACAATGTCTATACGATAAAATACACGGTATACACGATAAACAACCAAAAACTATATTACAGGGTCTCGATCGTGGCAGTGGGGCCGATTTCGTTATATTCCTGACGGGACGTGAACGAGTGCTCAATTCCAGTGGTGAACGTTTGTTTGGCGCCAATCTCCGCGCCCAGAAACGCGACATTGTGGCTCTGCAGCTTCCATTCCGGGAAATAGTCCGCGACCTTGGCCAGCCGGATCACCCGCGGGCCCTGCGTAGGCGCATTGGCATCATTAGGTGTCTGCCGCGGCGCCTGCGTGGTGTCTGCGCCCGCAGTAGTATCGGACACCACCAGCGGCCGGGTAATAAGGTAGCGGGCTTCTAAGCGCGCCAGCAGCTCGGTTTTCAGGCCCGGGAAAAGCGTCCCCCGGCCCACAAAAGCGAGATGTTCCCAAGCCTGGTTCTGCGACCGCGGCGATAGACGGGTCATCGTCTCTCCGAGCGCCTCGACAATAGTGGAAATAAGGTTCTCCGACCCTTCAAACCGTTCGCGGCCGACCGTGTGGGTATTGCCGTCGCGGTCGACAAACGTGTTTGTTTCCAAGTCTTTGTTGGAGGGCACGTCGGTAGTAGATCCGGTTTTTTCGCGCTCGCGTTGCTCGAGAATCTCGCGGGCCCGGCCACTAGTGACAATCGCGGCCACATCTACCACACCGTCTTCTTCCTCAGTGCCGTTCTTGGTTTCTTTCTCGGCCAGCTCATGGTATTTCGCGTCCTCGGCCCGGCTCACTACCTCGGCAATGCCCGAAAGCTTGAGGTCCTCGATCTGGTCGGCAGAGAGCTGCGGCAGCAGCTTGGCCAGGTGCTTGGTGATACTGTCGGAGCCTAGGGGCAGCAACCGCGATGCTTGGAAATCGACTTCATAGTCGACCACCGCCGAGATCTCGGTTCTGTCGAAGCCAATATCGACTACAATACAGTCGGGCGCCGCGTAGGCAAACGAAGCCGCCAGTCCTTCTAAACAGAACGCCAGCCCGGGCACTCCGACCTCTTCAAATAGGTACCGCGTGAGCCGCTCTAACTGGCGCCGGCTCCACTCCAAGCCTACTACGAGGTACAGGGCGGGCGGCGGCGCTTCTTTAGGCGCCGCGCTGCGATAGAGCTGTTTGAGGAAGTAGTGGAACGCGCCTTCGTCGGCAATGTGGCCGTTGGCCAGCGGATATATAGCGTCGGCCTCGTCGCCGGTCGTAGCGTACCCGGAGCCCTTGCGGTAGACTTTTGTGGCGGCCTCGATCTGCGACGGCATCAACGACTCGCCCGCCAGGCCCATTTGCGTTTGGGTGACGTGCGAGTCGGGGGAGATAACCATCACCTGGAAGTCCTTGAACACCAAGCTCATGATGACAAGCGTGGAGGACTGGGACTGACTAGTAATCAAGTCCAGCTGATCAAGCTGATCAAGGTAATACAAGGTTTAGACTACATATATACTAGGAATTTAGGTTAAAGAATAATAGTTTAGGCAGACTCTATTTTAACTGCCACGGGGTTGCTAGCCGGGTTGGCCGGGTTCGGATGAACAGTGTTGATTGGCTCAGGCTCGAGCTTTACCTCGGTCTTGATATTAATGCCATTGTTGAGATCGCTAAGATCGCCGGCAAAAAGAACAGAATGCGCCCAGCCCGCGTACTCCCCCCACAAACGCTGGAAGGTCTCTTGGATCTGCCGATGCCCCTGAGGAGTGTTTTTCACATTCATTTTATAGTCTCGCGTCGCAATCTGCCATACGTGGGTGTCCACGGGCACACAATCATGCTTATCGAGGCTCATTAAACATACACAGTCGGCCACTTTAGGCCCTACCCCCGTGAACTCCAATAAAGCCTTGTGGGCCTCTTCGTACGGCTGGTCGCGGAGGGCCAGCAAGTAGCTATCGCCTTGGGCCATATCATGAATCTTCTTTGCCGTGGCACTTATGTACCTCGCGCGGTAGCCGAAGCCCAAGTCGCGAAGCGTCTGCTCGACGTTGGCGCCAATCAGGTCCCCCGGAGTAGGGAAGTCATAATAGTCTTGTCCGTCATGGCGGGCAATGAACTTGCCGTAGGTCGAGCATAACGAGTCCACCATCTTGGAGATCCGCTTGATATTGTTGTTGGAACTACAGATAAAAGCGCAAAGACACTCCCAAGGATCCTGTCTGAGAATGCGGATGCCATGCAGATGGCCATGGAACCGTTTATCACGGGACCATTGCTGGTACAAGGTTTTCAAATCAACGCCCAGATTGAAATAGTCGTTGACCAGGTCCTCATCGCTAAGGTCGGCGAGCCCGGGACCGACACTGGCAAACGACAGAGTGGACTCGTCTTGTTTAAGAAACAGCACGCGGTTCTTGATGCCCACGCTCCACACGCCGTTGATATTCCGCCACCGAAACGACTGGCCGCACCGCAGCACGTGCGGCAAGCCGACCTGCCTCGGATCAAGCTTGATTTGCCGCCAGGTCAGAGGCCTGCAAGTCATCATGCAGGTTAATTAATTTGTTTGGCCGGCACGCGACTAAAATGGGTGAGCTAAGCCAAGTGGGCTGCATAGTCATCGCCTCCCTTTATTTAGACTTTACGCGTTGCGTGTGTTAAGGTGATTTGTCGCAGCGCCATTCGATTGAAACCGTCGTGGGGCCTGCAAAATCGTTTAATACACCCCTTGGCGGTCATGCCCCTCCCCTCCCCGTTCATCCCTGTCCGGCGCCTGCGCACCGTCCCCGTAGAGAATACGTTCCTGTCCAGTGACGATGATGAAAACGCCCTCAATTTCATCAACAAGCGCCGCAAGAGCGCTCAGCATGAGCCCAGCCAGCCATTGCCGCCGCCCGACTTCGGCGCCATCAGAGACTCCCTGCGGAGCTCGCAGATTGAATGGTCGTCGTCACCTGACTGGCACAACATATCTCTGTGCCAGTTGAAGTCGCAACGGCCCGTACACGCGCCGCTGGAGCCTCCGCAGGAATACCTGAGCTCGCCGCATTTCCCGGCCCCGGAAACACGTGCCCAACGTTCGGCGCCCCCGAGTTTTTATGATCCCACAGATGCCCGTCCGCCCTCCCATCCAAGCCGAGACCTAAGCCGAGCAAGCGCCCCGCGACCGGCGGCGCCGGCACCTAAATACCAACCTCCGCCCGAGGTTTCTATCAAACTAAGCCAAGAAGACCGCATGGACGTGCAATTGCGCAAAGAACAGGCCTCGCAAGAGCTTGGCGGGCTCGAAAACGAGCTGCGGGAGCAAAGCGACCCGGACTTTGTGCTTAGCGACGCCCAAGGTCACGAGAATGAAGAGTTCGATACCGACGACGGGTTCGTGACGCCCAAGAAGGCCAAAGATCTGGCCAAAAAGGTGAGCGCGCCCGTTAAGGAAATGAAACAGATCATGCTGTCGGACGAGCAGCGGTACGTGCTGGACCTGGTAGTCTCCCAGCGCAAAAGCGTGTTCTTCACCGGTGCGGCCGGTACCGGTAAATCGGTATTACTTCGCCGCATGATCAGCGATCTCCGGCGCAAATACCGAAGCGACAAATCCAAAGTCGCCGTCACGGCGTCTACGGGCATTGCCGCTTGTAATGTAGGCGGGTCGACTTTACACAGCTTTGCCGGCATTGGTCTTGGCGAAGAAGATGCTGATAAACTGATCAGCCGCGTGCGACGGAACCGGCGGTCGCTGAGCAAATGGAAAAACACCGAGGTGCTCATTGTGGATGAGATCTCGATGATCGACGCCACGCTCCTAGAGAAGCTGGATACGTTAGCGCGCAAAGTGCGCAAGAACAACCAGCCATTTGGCGGGATCCAGCTTGTGCTCACGGGGGACTTTTTCCAGCTGCCGCCCGTGAACAAGAAAAACCTGGCCCGGTTCTCGTTCGAGGCCGACTGCTGGCGCGATTGCGTTGAGCGCACAATTGTGCTGCGCAAAGTGTTCCGCCAGCAAGACGATAAGTTCGCCAATATGCTGAACGAGATGCGCCGCGGCCAGCTGCGGCCCGAGACCGTGCAGACATTCCGGTCGCTGAGCCGGCGGCCCGAAGTGCCCGCGGGCGTCGAACCTACGCGGTTGTTCCCGCTGCGCACCGAAGTGCAGCGCGCCAATGAGAACGCGCTGGGCAACATCAATGCCCAGGTGGTTCGCTACGAGGCCATGGATGATTTCTCGCCAAACCACAGCACCAGCAACATCAACTTCGATAACCTGATCTGTGTGGAGAACCTGGCGCTCAAAGTGGGCGCGCAGGTCATGATGGTCAAGAATATTGACAATACGCTGGTCAACGGCACGCTCGGCAAGGTCATTGGCTTCATGTCGTCGGCATCGTTCAATATGATCAGCAAGGACCAGCAGATCATGCTCAACGACGAGGAGCTGCACCAGTTCTCGGCCGAAGCCATGGGCAGCCGCATGCCGGCGAAACCAGCCGAACAAGCAGACCCGGGCGATGCCACCACTAACCGGAAAGTGACCCGGGCCGAAGAGTTATCGAGAATGGCCAATGCCGGCAAGAATATCTGGCCGTTGGTCCGGTTCTTTATGATGGACGGCACGTTCAGAGACGTGTTGGTGCAACCGGAAACATGGGCTATCGAGGATGCCGAGGGCAATACGATTGCCCGCCGCACACAAGTGCCGCTGATCTTAGCATGGGCGTTGTCGATTCACAAAAGCCAGGGCCAAACGCTGGACTGGGTCACGGTGGATCTGGGCAGAACTTTTGAGCGCGGCCAGGCCTACGTGGCATTATCACGAGTCACGTCGATCGAGGGTCTGCAGATCCTCAACTTCTCGCCTAAAGTAGTCATGGTCCACAAGAAAGTGGTAGAGTTCTACGATAAACTGGAGGAGGTCCGCGACGAGGAGCTTCGCCAAGTCGGCCAGACCACTATTTTTGACTTTTCCACTGTGAAGCCCGAGCCGGTCCAGGAGTTCTTTCCTATCAAATCGGGAAATCCTCAAAAGCAGCTCAAGTCCAACATCACTGCTGATTCGAGCTCGAGCATCTCGTTTGCTCATCTCGGCTACCAGGGACCTCCATGACTGTCCAACTGTCCGACTGTCCGCACCGACTCTGTCCATATATTATATCTAGTGTATTACTAGTTCATTTAGTCTAGTCTAGTCTAGTTCTATCAAAAGCCAAAGCTATTTTACCATCTAGCGGCAAGCCCCCACCAACCAGGGTGTTAGGGAATTATACCTTCAGAGCTTTCTTCAGGATCAACCGGAGAGGCCTCGGTAGGCCCGAACTCAACAATCTCAGTGTCCAACGTAGCCAAGTCTACGAGAACTAGCTGGCCTGTGGACGCGAATTCAGGCACACAGATTAAGCGCACGCCGTTAAACTCTTTGGTAGCAAACTGCGGCTGGTTCCCGGCAAAATAAACATGCACGCCTTCCTTGATCACAAACGGATCATCGTCAGGGAACGGATAAGACCATAAAGTGTCAGGGGTAGTAGGAGCCATGTGCCGCCATTGCAGGGTCTTTTGCAGCAAGTCCACGGGCGGGACATCGGCGTACTTTACCAGATCGCTGATGGGCTGGCCGCCGGTGCCGAGGAACTTGACGCCATTAATACTAAGTTCACAAGGGTTTGTCTCCAACGTCAACGCTCCTTGGGCAATCAGGTCTTTAGAGGCCATAAACAGCCCTTTATGGAACGGCTGCTGGGGCATCGCATAGTCGGTTGGATCGGTCGAGCCCGGGATTATGCGGACCGGAAGCGACAAACTAAGGATATGCAGATATTTTTGCAGCTGGCTCACCGATTCGGCATTGGTGAAGGGCCGTTGCACGCGGGACCCTACTGCCTTCTCCGACGGCTCGGTTAAAGACTTGCCGGCAATAATCAGCTCGGAAATCACGCCCGTATCTTCTAGTTGGCCAGTAAGGTAGTCCAGAAGAAGCTGGTAGGCCGGAGACTCGTGTTTCTTATTGTCCAAAAGCAAGCCGGAGATGATAGCCACTTTCCCCGGTTTTTGTTGAGGAGGAAGCTTGGGGGCCTCGAACGCGCCAGGTACTCGAATATCCTCGACATAAAACAAGCCCTCGGAGTTTTCCTGGCCAAGAATAGCCACGACACAGCCGGTCACTAGCAGCTGGATATGCAGGGCATCTCCTTGCAGGATCAGTCTGCCATGCTCATCCTCTAAATAGAGCTTGTCTTGAGAAGTCGTGTACTTGTGAGCATGTTCTGGAGTATTGCCATGGTTCAATTTCTCCAAATCGTCGAGGATATTTGGTTTATTGGCCATTTCCCGGTAGACGGTGCCGACTACCCATGCCTTTTGATTAGGAACAATGTCGAGCACTCGGCCTGCTTGGGGGTATTCCCAGTCTGCAGCCGCCTGCTCAGCGGCTTTTCGCAGAAGCTGCAGCCGCATATAGTACGTATTTGCATACTGCTGTCCGTACTGCGGGGTTATATGGTAGCGATCACTGTCGATAGTCTCGACAGACGCGCGTGTCATGTCAGCTGCAAGACATCTTACTGGTGTATTCATATAGGCGGCAGGAAAAATTGTAAGAGAAGGCTTACTAGGAACCAGAGTGAAATATTGCTAATGCTAAATAGATCGACTTAATACGACCGACTAAACCGACTAAACTATCTACTTTTTTGTTTCATGTCGTGCCGGGCGACACAGACACGACCCTAGCCCTTAATTAGTGCGCGTCACGTCCGAAACGGGCAAAGCACTAATTTACCGGAGCGCCAATGGCCCATCCAATACCGCCAATAAGTAAATTCTGTAAATGGTCGCGTTTTCGCGCCCGGGTTTGTGGGCCTTGGTGACTACTAGTCGGCTCATCAATCGGCGTCGTCATGCGGGTTTCCGACTCAAGCCGTTCCCAAACAGTTAATACCGGCAGCATATCAGCTTGCGGACACAGGCGGAGACAGCGGGAAATCAGGGCTTTCTGTTTGTCGAGGTCGACGGCCTCGCCCGTTTCCTGGGAACGGTACTTTCCTACCTGGAATAACGACAGCCAAGACTCATCGTCATCAGCCAGCCCTTCACACAGTTCGTAGGCCACATCAAACCGGTCGTTAGCTAGAGCAGCGGTGATACACTGTTTCCGGACCTCTGATGAAAGGTTTTTGCCCGATAGTTGCCTGGCCACGGTGGTCAAGTCGGTTATTCTCGTAAACGCCATAGGCACTTCAAGCGCCTTTTGGATCACATCCAACGGTTTCATGGTAACCGCCTTGGCAGGGTCTACTTTGAACTTGGATAAGGCCATATTGAGGCCTTGGAAGCGCTGCTTGTCGCTTTGGAGCCCGCTGCTGGTCGGCACCAAATCCAAGGCGGCCAGCACCGTTTTGAAGTCGCCATGGCCGTTGTTGAAGTCGTTGACCATCCGTTTGACTTCGGTTTCCGTGACTTGGGAAGATGCTGAGTGGCCCTGCAGAAACGAGAACTTGCCGCCATGCAGAGCGGCCGTGAACAGCTCTTTATCAATGACGTCGTCTTCGAGGTTGCGGAAAACGGTGATCTTCAACGTCGCTAAATCACTAGTGAGCGAACCCCACTGAGGAAGCATTTTAAGATAGCGGCAAAGAAGATCGCGTTGGCTGCCGGCACTTGCAAACGACCAGCTGACGATCTGGCGGAAGTTATCTGGCTGGAACAGGAGCAGAATGCGGGCCGATTCGGCGATCTTTTCCAGAAACTTAACCGCCTTTTTCGTAGGGACCTCAATAGTATCCAAACTGAGTTCAGCCTGGTCGTCATCACCGGGGCTAATGTTGGATACCACATCTCGAACTGTCCGCCAATTCTCGGTAGGAGAAGAGTAGCACATAGCCATAAGCGCAGAAGTGGCCTCCTTTATAGGGGCCAACTTAACTACTCTGTCCAGGCTTTGGTTAGTGACCCATTCGCCTAAGAGCTCGATTTGGTTGTTATATCGCAGGTAGGGCAGCACAAGAAAGTCGACATCGCGGCGGATATCGGCTGAGTTATTCAGGATTCGGTCCAGGTTTTCGGGGACAGATGCCTGCTCAAACTCTTTTAAAGATAGACTGGTGTGGTACCATTGCCTATATAACACCAGGACATGAGCGACACCAACGTACCATTCTGCGCGGTCGGGCCACTCGATGCGGCCCACGGTAGCATCCATTTGCCGCACTTTGGCCTTCATAAATACTTGCTGGAAGTCGCTGTCTTTCGACGGCCACCCCAAAGACGCACACTCTCTGGTGATGTAGTCCTTAATAGCCGGATCGAGCGGAGGCCCGCCCGGATTGGCAGCAGGGAAAGTCGCCAGCTCGCGAACATAGTCTTTAGGCGAAACTGTCTCGGGCATGAACGCAAGCACAATTGACCACGGACTGGCCGGGTCGTAGGGCCCCGTATATGCGGGCAACTGGCCGGCCAGTTTTCCGGCACTCACCTCCTCAAGCATGTCAGCAGCCACCTTCGTCTCCCCCCCACCCGTCCAAACATCATGGAGGCCGAAATCGTGAGGTCGATGCTCACGCCCGACGATGCGTTCCAGGCGTTCCGGGAATCGGTTATGCAGGGCCAACCGAAAGGCGCCGGTGAGTTGGTGACGTTGCTTAAGCGGCTGCAGCTGCAGGCCAAAGCGGCGCTGGCCGATAAAGCCAGCGCCGATCAGGAGGCCAGTGAGCGCCAGCAGGCGCTCGAGGAGCTGCAGCAGATATACACGGACAAGTTGCGGGAATTCGAGGCCCTTCTCAAGCAGCACGGCGACAAGCAGAAGCTCGACAAACGCGTGATGCAGTTCGAAAAGCCCCAGCGGGTTACCCTGGGCGACCGCCAGATCCTGGCCTTGCTGGACAAGACCAGGGACGAGCAAACGGTTGAGAACGCGGAGATCCGGGCCGAGATCGCCGATCTGGCCGAGGAAGTACAGCTGCTGGACCGCAAATGGCAGACTCGCCAGGGCCAATTCCGGGACGCCCTGGCCGCGCTCGAGTCGTTCAAGTCTATGTTGTTGGAACGGCCGGACGCGGCCGAGCCTGAGCGCCGGACGAAGTCGGTTTCTGAGGGTCCTTCAATAGAAGACAATGACGTTATGCAGACCGACGAGCCGGCCATTAATGGTGACCAGATGGACACCGATGCCTAAAATTATAGATGTACAGAGCCAAGAGCTAATAAAGAACCAAAAACTATACAAACTATATAAATACTGCAGTCGCTGCAGTCAGGCTACTGTTTGGGGTGAGGTAACTCGGGGATTAAAGTATATGGCAGAAACCAAGCTATAAACATTAAAGAACCATCATAATGACGACCCCTCTTAATAAAATAAGTAACATATCCTGATCATGCAGCTCATCGCAGGCTCTTGCCTCGACAGGGGGTATTATGGTCGTTGCCAGGGAACCGGAACGACGCTTTGCCCGGAGAGCCCTGGCCGTAGGCAAAGGTCGGGGCCTTGCGCAGCCGCATGTTGTGGCGGAACTTGTCCAATTCTCGCTCGCAGGTCTTCTGATGCAGACTGTCGTTCATGCCCACGTAGTTCTGGGGCTCGCAGCGCGTATTATGAAGCTGGAAAAAGTGGCTGTAGCCACCGTCAAGAATAACAATATCAGGATAATGCAACCGGGGATATTGAGCCATGTTGACCTGGCGGTCCAGCTGGCGCAGGTTGTTGGCCATCAGCGGGCCTCGGTACGCCGAGTACTCGCAGTGGAACACCAGAAGGGTGGGGGAATTTTTATCGGCCGCTTTCAGGTCCGCGACATTGGCCAGCAGTTTCTGCTCCAGATGCGCCTTGGACGAGATGTTGATGGCTCCGGCAATGTGGCCGCCGTCGTACTCGTACTCGAACCGGCAGTCCACCACCACCACTTTGCCGTACAGGTGCGAGTAGTGGCCGTCCAGCAACTTGCACAGCGTCTCCCGCTTGATGCGCCGGAAGCTATCCTGTTCCACACTAAAAGTCTCCAGGTCGCAGTCGGCGCGCGCCAGCACGCTGACCGAGTCCTCGAAGTCTTCGTCACTGCCCACCCCAATGGCGGCCGGGATCGGCGCCGCGGGGGTCAGCTGCTGGCTGAGAAACTGCTCGGTGGATTGGAACATGGATTGCGTGCGACGCACCTTGTGAGGACGGTAGGCCAGAGCATCGCCGCGCGGCAGGCGGCAATTCAAGTCGAATGAGTCGCGCAGACCGGCATTGCGGGTCAGCGGACTAGGCTCCAGAACCGACGACGAGCTGGTTTCCGACATGTCGCCCGAATGGCTCAGGTTCGGCGTGCTCATGGCCGGCAGACTTACTGGCATCCGCGATCGCTGGTGCGATTGGTGCGATTGAGGCGCGTAGGGACTGAAAGTAGACCCCTTTTGGGGAGACGGTAGAGCCGACGGTAGAGCCGGACTGGCGCGCTCGCGCACCACTAACCGGCGGCGGGTGCTTCCAAAGATACATCCGCCTCCATTCGCCATCGGCCGCGCCCCCATAGGAGTGCTGGTTTTGGCAGGCTTGAACACCAGGTTCTCCTTCTCGCTCATAAAGTCCATGGGCCGGGGAGGAGCCTGCATGGAGTGCGCCCGGCCAGCCGGAATCGAAGAGAGGGGGCTCTGGAATAGAGTTTTGCGAGGCGTCGGCATGCTGCGGCCGGTGCCGGTGCCGATGCACAACGTCTCACTCATGTCTAGCGCCAAGTCGGTGGCCGAGATCTGGTTGGCTTTGAGATCCGGCACGGGCTGAAGAGGAGTTAGGCGGGCGCCGGCACCGTTGGCAGCAGAAGAGGAGAAGGAAGAACCGGACGACCCATTCGGGGACTTTAGGGAGTCCACGAATGACAGCCCTAACGGGCTTCGTTGCACCTGCGGCCGCTTGAGCCCGACCGAGCGGTGCTCCGGCATTAACCGCATCACGTTTGGAGAACTTTGAATAACTGAGTTAGCATGCTCCGGAGGACAGGACATTTGGTCGCGCGACGGTTTGGATGCCCATATATTTTGTTGGTGGGGGTGCGAAGGGTTGTCGACGAAAACCTGCCCTTGCTGTAAACAAGCTGCAGGTTCCGAGGCGCGCAGGTGCACGCTTTTCCGAAACGCATTCAGCGGCGGCTCCAAACCGAGCAACCCGGCAGATCTCTCATTGTACTTACAAGTCTCCATTCTGTGAGAGCGTCAAATAAAAAAAAAGTTGATAGCTCTGGTAGCTCACAGATGCAGAATCAGGGGGAGGGGGTAATAAATGGAGAATCTGTTTGTGTCTTTCCTAATCTAGACAGCTTATGTCATGAATCTCTTGGGAAACCACCTTCTTTGGATAGATTGTCACTGTCTGGGGGAAGGGGGATTCAGAATGATAGCCGCTGCTAAAGACACGGGGTTAAAGCAAGAGTTACCGGAAAGTTGCTAAGCACTTGCCAATCGGATATCCTCACCAGCAGTTATATACAACTTCTCATGCACCTCGTGAGTCCAGCATGACTTAGCCCCTTTTGCAGCTACATATCGTACGTCATCTTGCAGAGGGTCCCCCGCCACACATACCCTCTGTTATTAACATTTCCCGAAGCTAAAAATTTGGAATTTTTTTGCTAATTATCTCGGTTATAGACCAAGTACTCGAACCAAATGTGTTTTAACCCCTGCAAGTAACTAGAAAGCTTGTTGGATGCCTGGTTAGTCGCCTTTGCTTTGGGAACCTAAGGTCTAGGCTGCAGGTCAAGTCAGCATGCTATCGAATGCTTTTGCAGCAAGACCACATTGCATTATGCACTATCAAGAATACCGCTCGGGAGCCCTGATTCCTGATGGTTGGTGCCGTGTTTATAGCGAGATTCAAATTAGATTTTAGCCAGAATTTGCCTAAAAAACTCCCCTGGTTTTGCCACCGTCCTGAATAGAGTTTAAACGCTTATCCGGCTATCTAGGCTTTTAGCTTTAGCCTGCCAAAGAAAGGAACACAGGGCCAGTTTTTGAAAACGCGTCCGTGCGCACGGGCGACTCGTGCTGACTCATCGGCGGAGAATGCTCGTGCCGTAGCTTTCCCATCTCGATGATGTACTGCAGGCGTGTGCAGAAGCTATGCACGTACCCTGAACACGAAAACCAAAGCCAGATGGGTTTCGTTTAGTAGCCAGCCATTGAGCCGGTAAAAAGTGACTAGATCCTTAAACAAACCTTTTACAATGCCTCATCAGCACCATGTTCGTACCACAATGGATTTACAATAACAGACTAAACAACTGCGGAGATATCGGAGCATGTGATAGCCGATTATTGCTGTCTGTGCGATGGGAACATGCCAACGCATAGTCCAGCACAGACATGCACGATCTGAACTATTTGCAGGACCGATTTAGCGGACCATGCAGAGATCGAGCCATAGCATGCAGCACGTGTAACAGCCGGCATTGCCTAGCATTGCCCGTTTGGGGACGCTCGGTAGCCGTTCGGGACCGTTTGGGACGGTTCGGGACTGTTCGGGGCCGGTAGGGGACTCTCGATCGCCGCAATTGTGAAACAAGTAAACAAATATATATTTAAAAATAGAATTGCTATAGCTTGCCCATGGTCTTTACCCTTTATATTTTGCGGACCACCACCCCATTAAGCTTGTTTAATAGCATTCCCATTCAAGGGGTACGCTTACTTACCCCCCATGATGTCAACAGCCAGGGTTATTGTTGATTGTATGTTGATTTCATATATTGCATAATAGACCATGTGATTTCCGATGTCACCACGCGTGACTCGACTAATTGAGGTATATAGTGGAATGCGTACAGATCTAAAACTTGATCAAGATCTTGCCGCGCGCCGATTGCTTGTTTAGCTTGTCCCACGCCTCCTGGGCCTCGTTCAGAGGATAAACACTATCAATAGGCACCGTAATGTTGTATTCCTGAATAGTATCAGCGCTCTTGTTGAACAGAGTATTCTTGTGACTCAACAGCAGGTGCCAATTGATTCCTAGATAGGTGCCAAATAGCAAACGACCAAGCATACGCAACGAGCTCACCAACAGATGCAGTCCTACTACAGAGGCATAGTCCTTACTGGGCTCCTGGTCACCGTTGATGGTCACATACACCGAGTCGTCGCTCGTGGGGTTAAGAATTTTATCCCACACTTTTAAAGCGCTGTAACCACCAACCGTGTCCAGAATCGCCTGGTACTTGCCCCGGGCAGCACTCTGCACCAGCTTCTCGCTAAGATCGCCAGACGAGTAGTCAATCACCTCATCGGCCCCGTGCTCCTTGATAGACGGAGCACTTCGCGACGAGCCAGTAGCAACCACATCCTTGATATGATGCACTTTTTTCAGCAACTGGATCAACACACTGCCGACAGACGTACCTCCACCAAGTACCAATACCCGGGAATCCGGGGTAAGATGAGTGAAATGAAGGATGTTAAGAGCCGTCTGCGTCACTAGGGGAAGGGCCGCAGCTTGCTCATCAGTGAGGTTTGAAGGGGTCTTGATGATTGACTGGTGCTTGACGTTGACCAACGCATACGAGCCCACAAAGCTGGGCTGGCCTTGGCTCAGGTTATTCAGGGCTCCACACACCCGCTCGCCCTTGACGAATTGACCTTCCAGGTTGCTTGCTACTTGGTCAATTTTGCCAGAAAAGTCGAAGGCAACAGTTCCGCCTCGGAAAAACGAGGCCGACTTGAGCTTGATATCCACCGGATTCAAGGCCGCATAGTCGACCTTCACTACTACGAAATCGGGCTTGAGGGGCAGCTTGATTTCTTTGTCCTTGATTTTAAGAGGACCGCAGCGGTTATCATAGGCGATCACTTTGCTGGTGAGAGACATAGTTGACAGAAAACAAAAAAAAAGAAGTAGAAGAGTTAATTTCCCGCCAAAGCAACTGACGCCTTTATATGTACTCCTGTTGCATAATCCCGATGACAAATATATATCCTCGGCTTGCATCATTTGCATGACCTGCATCCATGAAAGCTTGCTCTACTGGAGGATCTTTTGCTGGGCCTTAGGGTTTGCGGCTCAACTCCTTGGCATACAACCAGGTTTGCAGGTAATATTTCATATTTTAAACCTTTCTAGAGAGAAATGCGCTGCGCCCCCGATATTCGAGATGATTCTTGGCGATCCCCCTATCTCGCCCCCATATGCACGATGTGTAATCGTCATGCACAAGAATGACGATTACGTCATGCACAAGAATGACATGTGAACAGTTTTACGCAGCCGAGCTCGTGAGCATATTATATACATATCTATAAATGGAGCGCCATTTCTTTTAAAGTATAATCGAGTGCATAGCTCGACTCGAGCAGCTCTTCACTGCGGACGAGATGCCGCTCCGTATAAGGCAGAATACTGGAAATCAGGGCTATGATCGCCCCATCGCTGAGCTGTTCAGGAGTATGGGTGCGCAGAATGGTGTGGAGAATAGTCTGGGCAACCCCACTGGTCCGGCCGTTGGTATTCCAGTCCCGCACGCGCTCAAGCAATTTGATCAGTGGCTTGCCTTCCATGTGAGCAATCACCTGGTCGACTGCCACCAATCCGCTGAAAGATAGCGGCTCTTGTTCACTGGCTACTTGGGTAAACAGTTTCAGTAGCCGAAATGGATGGTTAAGTTCTAAAGCGAGCGCGATTGCCCGATCCCACTCTTGGTTACGCACATGGTTGTCCAGCTCCTGCAGCTGCTCGACCTGTTTCTCCTGTTCCTGGTCCTGGCGAGTTTGTTCCTGCTCGGTATAATCCTGCCACACCGTCAGTACACCGTCGCCGCCTCCGGAAATAAGCTCATCTTTAAGGGCACACAGAGACCACACCTTGTCTTCGTGGTTATCAAGCGTAGCTACACACTCGGAAGATTTCGGCTCCCAAATTTTCACCAGCCCATCGCCGCCGGCACTGGCAATATAATCGCCGTAAATAGCCACTTTCAGCACCGAGTTCAAATGGCCTTCAAAGGTCCGTAAACAGGTGAAGTCATGCAGGTTCCATTGCCGGACCGTTTTATCGCCCGAGCCGGTGATAACCGTGTGGTCCTTGCCGAACTTGGCACTCCAGATGCCGCGGCGATGACCCCGGAGAACACCAATGACCTCTCCGGTCTCGACATTCCACACTTTGGCCGTGCGGTCCTGCGAGCCGGTCACAAAAAGCTTATCATCGGCAGATACATCAATGCAATTAATATCCTTGTCATGGGCCTTGCGAGTATACTCGGCATCGCCGTCGGGCCCCCATTTTTTTACGGTTAGATCTTGCGAGCCCGTGAGCACGAATTTAGGCACCGATCCCTGGCGGGAAATGGCTACGGCGCCGATCGAGTCGGCATGGCCGGTAAACACAATCTTGCATTCGCCGCTGCTAAGATCCCACAACCGTGCATCCTTATCTTTGCCTCCAGAAACAAGCCACTGACCCAGGACGTCAATGGAGATCACGATGTTTTTGTGGCCAATTAAGGGTTGGAACTCCAAAGGATTAAATAGGTTGAGGACCCGCACCTCGGGCGAGTTGGTGGCAATCGCCAGCCGGTTCTCAGCAGCCGGAACTAAATCGATGATCTCGCCATGGTTTCCGGCAAGATAGCGGGGCAGGCCTAAACTGTTGTTGTCGCCAATTTCGATTTCCACCAGCGTCTGGTCAGACAAGACGGCCAATAGCTGGTTGGAAGCGGGCCGCAACAGATCAGTTACTGCACTATCTTCATTAGGGGCTTGCCAAGAAGCTAGTTCTTCTCCCTGTAAGCTCCAAAGCTTAACTCCAGTAGGAATGCCGGTGTAGATACTAGTAGACGAGGCAAACCCGGCCGCTTCTACTTCGTCAAGAACAGGCAACGTTCCGACCAATTCATAGTTTTTGTACAGCGATACTACCTTGTCACGGCCAGCCGTCAACAACACATCACCTTTAGAGTTCCAGTCGAGGGCTCGCACCACATTAACATGGTTATCGAGCACCTTGATGCACTTGGATTTGACAAGATCCCACACCCGGACCTGGCCATCATCGGCTCCGGAAGCCAGCCGCCAGTCACTGCCGCCTAATTTGCCATAAAACTTTAAGACATTCACAATACTTCCATGGCCTCGCAGGTTGTGGGTAACATAGGCTCCCTTGATGTCCCAGACCTTGACGGCCCCTTCGGCACCGCCAGTAGCCAACAACGTAGATGTTGGATCGATGGTCATGGCTATAACCAGGGCCTCATGGGCTTTAGGAATGGTTTTGATCTTCTTGTTTGTATCCAAGGAATAAATATGGATCTGAAGCGACTGCGATGCCGCTACCAGCAGAGACTTGTCGGGTGAAATTTGCAGGGCCGTAACTGGCTCGCCATCTCCTTCAAAGCTGGCCAGCTGTTCGCCGGTTGCGAGGTCGGAAAGCAAAACTTTGCTATCTCGACTAGTTGCTAGCAAATTGTCCAAGGCAAAAACCGCCCCGCCGGTAAATATGGGGTCGACCGACCTGGTCGCCTTGAAGAGCATTTGGAAAAAAATTATCTAATGTGGTCAAGGATATATGCAGTGAGCAGACGATCCCCCGATCCGGCAATAACACAACAATCAAGGTAGGTTCACCGTCAACCCACCATTAGTCCTCGATTTTTGCACCACTTAAACCTGATTTCAGACCTGGGAAAAAGATTTATAGTATTAAAGGCCCGAGAAGCGAGACGCGCCCTTACCCTTCGTATTCTCGGGGATGTTTTGAAGGCACACATGTCAGCCCATTAACTTCAACCACCACCCCCCCCTCCTTTGTTTGAAATGCGGTATTTAACCAAACTGTCGCTTATTCCTTTAATAATCTATGGCGTGCTTTTGGCTATGGACCACGTGTTCATCAACTACCTGCCGCGGTTCTATCGGTTCGACAATGTGCGGCTGCAGGAGATCTGTAATGACGCGCTTGCCTCGGTAGGCCCCAAAGCGTCGGCCCAGACGGTTATGTATCGCGTGCACGAGCTACTGCAGAAGGAGTATCCCGATGCAGTAAGCGATATCAATAACGAGGAGTGGGTGTTCAATAATGCCGGTAACGCCATGGGCACGATGCTGATCCTGCATGCCTCGCTCACCGAGTACCTGATCTTCTTCGGCACTGCCGTGGGCACTGAGGGCCATACGGGCACTCATTTCTCGGATGATTACTTTACTATTCTCTACGGCGAGCAGTTTGCGGCCATGGCCAATGAAACTGTTTCCGAGCACTATAAACCGGGCGACCAGCACCACATGCACTACGGCACCAACAAGCAGTACAGCATGCCGGCCGGTTCGTTTGCTCTTGAGCTTGCTCAGGGATACATTCCTACCATGCTTCCGTTCGGCATGATCGAGGTGTTTACCTCTACGTTTGATGTGCATAACTTTGGCCGCACCGTCTACTTTACAGGCCGGGAGATGGCCGGCAATCTTCTCAAGGGTAAGATTTAAAAGTCTCTATAGATTAAGGCTGTATTTTAAAATTTTGTATAAAAAATGCGGTTTGAGATGTCCGTCGCCTACCTTCTTCTTACCTTGTTACCTTCCTTCCTATATACCCCACTTGGGACTGAGGTGATTTCCAGCTGACATGAGCTTGTGGGCTACAGGTGCGCCCGAGCGACTTGGCGCATTGGCCAAGGATATGGACGCTCGCGGAAAGTGGAAAAGCTACCTGAGCCCTCAAGAGTACCGTCTTTTCAAAATGGCCTTGTACACGGGCCCTAAGACCTGGAGTCTATTTCTGGACGGCAAGCTTCCTTGTCAATTAGAGGTGTTTGAACAGGAGGTGTCGATAGAAGGAGAGGCCGGCAATAAGCACACCTCGTTAGTGAAAATCGACGCGGTAGGCCTGGCCTTCCGAGTGCGATATATGCTTTACGAACGGAGCATTGGCTACCTGTATAAATTCGCTACCCCTGATCTGCTGCCTCTTTTGCAGCCTCCGGCCCCGGCTCCGCAAGAACCGGCCCAGACCAACAACGACGACGATTATGACGACGACGAGGACGATGAAAAGCAGCAGTCGGAAGAACAAGTGCCCGACCAGTTGACGGCCGTAGTGGATGAGGAACAGGAGCCCGATATGCGGGCTCATATGGACACGCTGATCAACTACCACAAAATGTACCATACGTTCGAGACCGACCGCGAGAATGTGCTGCGGTTCAAGAAGTTGCAGGAATCGGACCGGAGGATGGGCGCCGAGATCGAGAAAACCAATATCGAGAAGCTGGCGGCGTCCGCCCAGTTCGGCGCCGCCAATCTGTCCCTCAAGCACTTGCTGGCAACTATTGAGGGCAAACGCGACGAGCTGAACATCACCGACGTCGAGCTGCGCAATCTCATTAGCGACGTGCGCAAGAACCGGTCCAAATGGGCCAGCGAAGACCGTATTGGCCAGGAAGAGCTTTACGAAGCCTGCGAGCGGGTAGTCCAAGAACTGCGGGCTACTACCGAGCACTCAACGGCGTTCCTGAACAAAGTGAGTCGCCGCGACGCGCCGAATTACCACGAGGTCATCAAACAACCCATGGACCTGAACACGGTGATGAAGAAGCTCAAGGATCTGCAGTACGGCACCAAAAAGGAGTTTCTCGACGACCTCATGCTCATTTGGCAGAACTGTTTGACGTATAACTCCGACCCCAACCATTTCCTGCGTGCGCACGCCATCGCCATGCGCAAGAAAACAGTAGCGCTGGCGCCGCTGATCCCCGACATCAAAATCCGGGACCGCGCCGAAGTAGAGGCCGAGGCGCAGGCGGAAGCGCAGGCCGAACAGGCGCAGGCCGAAAAGCTGTCGCGAGGCAAAGCCACCAAGGGCGCCAAACGAAAGCGCGATGCCAATGGCGAGCCTGCCGAGGAGCCTCAAGTGGACGGCACGCCTAGTTCGAATGTCGACTCGCGGGCGGAGTCGGTGGGGCCTCAGCCCGACCAGCCAACGGACCAGCCGCAATCGGATCAACCTGACCAGCCGGATCATGATCAAATGGACCAGATGGACCAATCTGACCAAACCGATCAAACCGACCAGACCGATCAGATGGACCAGCTGCTACCCACTAAAGGCAAAGCATTAGACAGAGTATCGCCGGTACCTGGCTCGCGGGCATCGTCAGTGCAGCCGACGGTCTCGCCGGCCGTAAAAACCGAAGAAGGCGGCGACGAAAGCGAGTCGATGGTGGACGCGCCGTCGCCCATCGGATCGCCTATAGAAGAAGATGGCCAGGAACTGGCTCGCACCTACGAGCCCGACGATTTAGAGTCGACCATCTGGACAAAAGCATTCACCAAGCGGCGCATTGACTATCTTTATAACCGCTATTTGCTGTTCCGCACCGGCGGCATCGACCCCGAGGCGCCGGTATCGCTGCGGCGGCCGCACGCCATGGCCCGGTTCCTGGAAGTGCAGGACTCCGCCGTGCGGCCAATAAGAGAAGACCGGGAACGGAATGGGTTCCGGAGTTTTTCGGAGGACGACGAGGTGCTGAGTGAGTACGAGGCCTGGAACGGTCTTCCGCCCGCGCCGCCGGTGGAAGGCCAGAATAACCTGCCTATTCCGGTCCTGGAAGAGCTCCCACCCTCGCGATACCTTGCCCGAGGCCGGCTCTGTGGTCTTTACGACCGCAATCTCAACCAAATGCAGGCGATCCGCCGTATTTGTGCCCGCATCACGTTGATCAAAGACATCCAGGCCGGCCAAGCCCACCCCAGCAACGACCTGCCCGAGCATGCCCCCGTGCGGAATCCGGAAGAAGATGTCGCGTCGCGGATGCCCGGGGCCGAACCTTTGTATGGCCCCGCGGCGGTGGCCGGCATGCGACGGGCAGTAGCGAAAATCGGCATGCATACCGGCTTTGAGAGCTGCCAGCTGGCAGCCTTAGACACGTTAACCGATATTGCCGGCGACTATATGCAAAAGCTGGCCCGGACATTGATCGACAAGCGCGACGAGCCCGATCGGGATGCCAGTACCGAGAAAATCGTGCGGGCCAGCCTGGCCAATATGGGCATTGCCCGGCTCGAGGACCTTCCGCGCTACATTAATGACGACGTGGTCAAAGCGGGCAAGAAGCTGGGCGACATTAAAAGCAAACTGGCCGGCGTGCTGGCCGATATGCTGCGGCCGAATGCCTCTAGATATAAGGACGAGCAGTTTGGCGATGGCTCGGACCAGTTTGTGCTTGGCGAGTTCTCTAATGACTTGGGCGACGATTACTTTGGCTTTAAATCCATGGGCATCGATAAAGAGTTGGGTATCTCCAACATTGCCGTGCCGTTCCACCTGCTCCAGCAGCGGGTAGTTGCCCAGGCGGCGTCGGCGCAGCCGGGTAAGACTAGCACCGAAGTCGAGCTGGTGGAAGATTACCCGGCCTTTAACAAGGAAGCGTTGCCGCATGTGATCGGGCTTCTCAAGCCCTACTTCACCAAGCGGCTGGAAGAGACGCCCGAGCTCCAGGAAGACGATAAGCTGCCGTCGCGCACGCGCACGCAGCGGCCGAAAGTGCCGGCCACGGGCAAGATCATTCTTAAGAAACGGCCGTTCGAGCGGGCGTTTATCCGGCCCGAGCGGGCGGCCCAGGTGGTCAAACCCGAGACGAAGCCGGCCGGAAAAGCCGATCCTATGGATATCAGCGGCGATATGCTGGCCATGGAGATGGACAACCAGTTTCTGGGCAATGGCGAAGCCAAGGAGGACGGCGACGATCTTGCGTTTAAAGCGTTCGAGAATTTCACTGACTTTATTTAGATTTATAGGGCCTGCCTATTAGCTCATAGCTCATTATAGTTCATTGTGGTCGGGATCAGTAGGCTCAGTCGTAGACTCAGACTCAGTCGTAGACTCAGATTCTGCTTCAGATTCTGTTTCAGTTTTTGTTTCAGTTTTTGTTTCAGTTGGTTGACGACTAGAAGTCACTGTAAGAACAACTGTTTCTTGTAAGACCACCGTTTGGCTTTCCTTAACTGGAATGTTTAAAGGCTCAGGCAGTTCAGCCGGTTCAGACTCAGACTCAGCCAGTTCAGCCAGCTCAAAGTCAAACTGAGCCATATTCAGGGGTTCAAGGTCAGCTTGACCCGCCTCGGCAGCACATTCTACCCAGTACACCCCCGCGTCCTTGTTCTGAAACCCTTCATACTCACACAGTCCAGGCATGGCCACCGTGATTTCGTAGTGACAGATCTGCGTCTCGTCGACAGACTCTATCACCGGCACGGTTACGCTCTCGTCGCACCTGAAAAACACATTGGTGGTCCTTGGTTTGCCGGTCAGCGAGCAGATCTCGCCGTTGTCAAAGGCGACCTCGAGCAAATGCGGCCCACTAAGACTGAACGAGCGAGGCGGTCTGGTGCTGTAGTGACCCAAATCATAGAAATAGCTTTTATCAGACGGTACCACATAGGTACCATCCATGATTTCGGGATGGAACTGGATAATGCCGCTATTAAGACACACCCGATAGGCCCAGTAGCCCTCGGTAGTATCCAAACAGTCGGTGTAGTTTAACACATACAACTGGGCGCCCAGCAAGTCTACGGGACTGCGGAAGTCTGATTCGGCAGTGACGTTTGTTGGCAGGTGGCATATATACTTCCTGGAATTGAGCATCATCGGCACCACCGACTCGACGGGCCAGCCCGACGGCAGCTCGGAAACGACCCGGATATCTATAGGAGCCTTAAAGTCAGGATCAGGGACATATATTTTGCCTACTGCCGCTGCTAGGGCGGCCAGACTGCCCATTATGGCCAGGTTCATGCTTAGGATGGGTCAAATGGGTCTAATGGGTCACGGTTTGTCACCCTGCCCAACTGCCCCATTTTTGTCAGATGAAAAACTCCATGCTACGGGCCGGCCGGCTGCAGATCCGTAACCAGCGGATCCGCGACGCGGTCCTAAACGGAATCCCGGAGTCGGGCCCGCCTTCGTTGCGTAGTCGCTGGGCTCGCTCGCGCTACTCGTCGCCCGAGGGCCTGGACGACGCTTTCAAGCAGGCCATGCGGGTAGTGGAAAAAGAGTCTTCTCGGCAGCAGCAGGCGGCCGAGCAGGTCGAGAAGCAGCTGCAAACTGCTAGCGAAGCCGAAAAGCCGGCTTTGCAAGCCCAGCTCGCAAAACACCGGGTGAAAACCCACTTTTATAACCCGGAAGTCCGCTACAACCAGCTGGTCAAAGACGTCGATCTCAGCGAGCCCGTGTACCGCCAGCTTGCCAAAGCAGAATGGGCGGCCAAGGAAATGCTCATTCTTATGCAACGTATTGAGCAACACCACATGATCCCGGACACTATGCCGACGTTAGACCCGCGGGCTCAGGTGCGACTCCAGTTTGTCACTCCGGCCGCTCACGATATTGAGCCGGGCACGGTGGTGTCCACCAATGTGTGCGAGCGGCTGCCGCGCATCGCCGTACAGGAATTCGACGATATCAAGGAAAACTCGCTGTACACAGTGTGTATAGTGAATCCGGATGTCCCCGATCTTGAAAATGACACTTTTAAAACCGGCCTGCACTATGCGGCCGTCAACCTGCCGCTGGCAAACAACCAGCCGGTGCTCGACTACGCCAAGGGCCTGCAGTTGGCATCATACCTGCCGCCGCACCCGGAAAAGAACGCCGGCCATCAACGGCTATGTGTGTGGGTGTTCCGGCAGCCGGCCGCGATTTCCAGCGACGAGCTGCCCCGCGACCGGTTCGATATCCGCGCGTTTGCGGCTAATCACAATCTCGACGCGGTCGGAGCACACATGTGGAGAGTCAAGTGGGATCTGACCACCGATGCGATCCGCGAGAAATACGGTTTGGGGCCGGGCAACGTCTACTACCGGGCCCGCACCGCCCATCCCGAGGAGGCCCTTCTGCATGTGCGTCATCGCCAGAAGTGGGCCCCGCTTCTCGACAAACAAACCTAATGTACATAACCAAAGATCATAGATCAAATAGATCAAACAGATGGAAGCCAAGTGCGACGATTGCTAGAACCGACAAGTTAGTCTACAGATTTACAGATTTTAGGCCTTGAGCGAGTCGACACTCTGGGTAATGTACTTGACGATGTCAAAGTCGGGGTTCTCGAGATCAAACGTCTCCCCAGCCGTCTGCTTGGGCGGGTTCAGCTTGCGGTACTCGGCCTTGGCCTCGTTGATGAGCTTAACCCGTTTGTCGAATGCGGCCTTGGCCTGGCTCAGTTCGGCGGCCGTGGCTAGGCTGGCGTTATGGACGAATCCGTAAGCGATGCCCGTCACAAAAACGGTCCAACGAGCGACCTAGCGGTTAGTATACTTGTTTTTTCTTCCAAAAACCGGCTGGTTTAATACCTACGTTGAAAATGGGTGATGCCATTGGTGAATCTAACTAAGCATGCCGTGTCTCGAGGGACTTGTCATCCTTTGGGTTGTCTGTCGGACCCTCGTCTTTTTCAGTACAGCTAGGCTTGGAATTGCCAGCAAATATCCAAATGCTGTGGCTGCTATTTATGTCCCTATGTATGGCCGGAACTCTTCTGGCCACTGCTGTGACTGAGACTCTGACGGTAGGCGTCAAAATTGGCGATAAAGTGCTGGAAAGAGGCCGCCTGCAAGTGTCCGACGTGCTCAGCTATTCCCCGGTCGACACCCCGCTTCCTAGCCAGGGAATAGCCTGTATTGGCGTTATAAATCCTGCTGGCTTTGAATGCCATAGCCTCTACCGTCTTTCCGAGAACCAGACCGATACGATTATCGTCACTCGGTCCGGCGGCCAAGTGCATCTCCAAACATGTGAGGGCCCGCCCGCCGCGGTGTTTTTGCCAGTAGATGTCGTGCCCGACGTCACTAGCGAAAAACCCATCAAGCTGGTGGACGGCGACTACCCGAAGCCGGACCAGCCGGAAAAGAGCTTTTTGGCCAAATACTGGTTCTACCTGATTCCCCTCGCCCTGATCCTCCTCACCACTGCCACATGAGTTTCCCCGGGTTTGCCCGCCCATTGAAAAAACCCGACCGGCCAACCAAATCGTCAAGGCCTAAACCCGACCAGGAAACCAAGAATGCCGACCCGGGGCCGGCGCCGAAACCGGCCGCCAAGCAGGGGCCCTCGGGAGGAGCTGGCCAAACCAGTCCCGACAAGCCTGACGGCAAACCAGCGCTGCCAGAGCCCAGCGAGGGCGACAAACAGAGCCAAGTAACCGATTTCTACGAAATCATCCAGCGGGCCCGCAACCTCGACAGCAACCTGCCGCTAATTGTGGCCAAACTGGTGATTTTCGTTGGCATAATTCTGTTCGACCATGCCAAGCAAATCCCCTCCAATAAGCGGGCAATGGCCATCCTCAAGGTCCTGGCGGCGCTAACATTCTGCGCCCTCTATCCCTGGTTCTCCTTCGCTGTTATGTGCAGTGCCGCAGCCGTCTACTTGTTCACAAGGGCCCAGACATGAGTCCTTCCTGGTCTAGCCCAACTTGGTACCCTAGACATGTATTTAATATAAACCTGGAATCTTTCTTGTTTCTTCTTTCTTTCCTGTTTCTTTCTTCTTTTTTTCTTACTAGGCCGACAAGTCGGCCTGTATCCGCTTCGCGGTTCCGGAAATCGCGAAGCGAAGCTGTTTGACTTGTCAAACAGCCGAAAAAAGAAAAAAAAAGTTACTAGACCGAAAGAAAAAAACTAGACCGAAAGAAAAAAGTCACTAGCCACCCTCTATAGACTCTACACTAAGTATAGTAGGAACGGTCCCGGACAGCCAGGGAAACCCGCTCTACGAGCTCCTCGGCAGGGTCCGGCGTGGCGTGCGCGCTCTCAATGGCAAACATCACTTGCTTGATGCCCATCTTGACCGACGTGTTGCCCGTGTTGGCGTGGATGCGGCGCACCACATCCTGGCAGCCCGCCGCGTCGGCAAAGTTCACCAGCTGCAGCACCTGCTGCAGGTCTTCTAGCTGCTCGACGTCGGGCACGTACAGCTGTTTATTGAACTGCTGGGCCAGCCCCAGGTTCTCCATGACCTGGTGGTCCGAGGTAGTGGCCAGCACCAGCAGGCGGTGGTCGTGCGGCGCGTATTTACGCACAAACACAATGATGGCCTGCAGCACCGCGTTGGAAAACCGCGGGCCCACGCCGGTGTACTCGATGATATGCTCGATCTGGTCGACCACCACGACGCTGAGCGGCGACTTGTAGGCGTCCAAAAACACCTGCTGGATGTGGGCCACCTTCTGCTGCTCGTTCATGCCCACCACCGTCTCGGGCGAGATCATCTTGATGAACGGGAACTGGGACTCGAGGGCCACGTGCGCGGCCAGCGCCGTCTTGCCAGCGCCGGCGTTGCCATGCATGAGCACGGAAATGAGCTGGAAACTGTTGGAGCTTTTCACTTGCGCCAGCAGCTTGTTGCTTTCCACCAGCAGGTCCTCGATCAGGGGCGAGAACCGCAGAATGCCATGCTTGATGACCTTGTGGAGCTCTTCCTCAGCAACGCCAAACGCCGGCGTCAACCCGTCCAGCGCCAGCATGAAGTCGTCGCGGCCGACGCTGATTTCCTTTTTGCTATCGAACGAAATGCCGCCCTGCGGCGAGGTCACAAAGTCGCGTTTGAGCGCGAACGACGCGGCCGCCTTCACCAGGCCTTCTAGTTCCGCGCCGCTGTAGTTTTTGGTCATCGATGCCAGCTCTTTGAGATCCACATCATCGTCGAGAATCTTGGCTTCCCGCATCTTGGTGGTGTGGATAGTCAGAATCTGGAACCGGCCATGCTCGTCCGGGAGCGGGATCTCCATCTGGACCTCAAACCGGCCCGGACGGAGCAACGCCGAGTCGATGAGATCGCGCCGGTTGGTCATGCCAATAACGAGAATGTTGTTGAGCTGGTCCACGCCGTCCATTTTGGCCAGCAGCTGGTTGACCACGTTGTCGCCCACGCCGGTGCCGTCGGAGCGCGACCCGCGCTGCTTGAACACCGCGTCCAGCTCGTCGAAAATGATGATATGCAGATTGGACTCGTCGCCCTTGGCTTTATACTCCGCCTCGGCATCGGCAAACAGCTTGCGGATGTTCTCTTCACTGCCGCCCACAAACTTCGACAGCATTTCGGGGCCGTTCACGATCTTGGGCTCCACCGTGTTGAGCATCTTGCCGATCTGCCGTGCAATCAATGTCTTGCCTGTTCCGGGCGGGCCATAAAGCAGTAAACCCTTGACATGCTGGATGCCCAGCCGCTCGATATAATTGGGCGGGCAAATCCGCGACGCAAACGCGCGGCGGAAAATGGTGGCGAACTCCTCGTCCAGACCGCCAACGCCCATATTCTCGAACTTGAAGTTCGGCATCAACAGGTTCGTGCGCGCCTTGTTGGAGCCCTTGAGCTGCATCAGCGAGTTGGGCGCTTTCGAGAACACCACCTCGGTTTGCGGGATCAGAATCCCGCGCTTGCCCTGCGAATGCGACCCGTCGCCGCCTTGCAAGTCCATCACCGACGTTTGCCGGACAGTGACTTTGAAATTGGTGCCGCCTTGCTCCATGGCAAACACTTGCCCGGGCGAGAAGATCTTGTTTTGGTGAGCACTTACCAGCTGTTTGGATAGCTGGGCCTGTTCGTAAACGGTGTTGGTAGTTTTGGACCGGCTGTAAAAGTCAATTTCGACCTCCATGGTCGCCAAATAGACCTGGGCGTTGCCGCCGGCAAAAATGTCGAACGGATCGACCTTAACCTGGCGCTTGAACGACCACTGCGTCCATTCGCGCTGCGGGCCGCCGGCGCCCAGCGAATTGGGTCCAAGCGAGGGCACTACCCGCACGGTGAACACGAACTGGTTGTCGCAAATCACGTACTGGCCGTCGTGGAAGGTGTTGGGCGGCACTGCCAGCACGTTGTCGAGAACAATGTTCGACGCAGGGGCGGTTTCCACCACCATCAAGCGCGATGGCACCGGATCAAACGTGGGAGGCGGGCCTGCCGCCTGGTTGTGCGCGGGATGCGAACCCCGGAATCCGAACTTCTCCATGACCATGATGACAATTGACCAACGCCAGCTCAGGGTTTGGTCATCCATTTTAGTTTCCGGTCTAGGCAACTTCCAATTAACGACCGGGGAATATAATGACCACTATGGTTTAGTTTAGTTTGGGGTTTGCTTTCATTTAATTGCACTTTATGTGATTTTGGTTATTTTTAAGTTTAGTGCTTTTCTTTAGGTTTCGCATTTTGCGGCTTTTTGGTATCAGCGGGCAACCCGGGCTGCGGGCCCTAGCCAGTCATGCAGCCCCGGGTGGTTTCGCCGATAGCCTGCATTGCCCGGGTGTCAAAGGTCGAAACAGCTAATAACCAATAGATTTAACCAGTATATAATGTCAATGGTGTCTGGACTGCTAAAAATGCAGCCGACCACCTATATTTCCCCGATTCTGCGGCCTGCATGGGGGCCCCCATAGCGGTCCCCATAACGGTCTCCATGCAGATTGCTGCATCATCATGGCAATAACCGAGCATCTCGGAAAACTATTGGATAGACATCTCGGCGATAAAGAAGACAAGAACCCGGATCCCGGGGAAGACTTGGACCCGGAGTATGAGAACAACCAGTACGGCTACTCCGAGGACGATGCCGAGTCGGCCCGGTCCATTATCGGCGGCGACTCGGTGGAAGGCGAATCCGACCAACAGCGGGTGTTCAACTTCAGTTTGCCCTTCAGCAACCCGCTGGCGGGCCGGATCACTCTGAAAACCCTTACTCCGTCCGCCCTCCAGAACTTACTTCCGACCGAGCGGCCCACCACATCCTTGGAAGACGATATCGATAGTGATGATGAGCATTTGACCTACTCCAGCCCGGATATGCGGGTCAATCCTCGCACCTATGCCTTGCGCAATTCGCTCATGCCCTCGCTTGTAAATAGCTCGCCATTGCCTCGGATCACCGGCAATGTCGTGGTGATGGGCGGCTACCGAGGAAGTGTGCTTCGCGATACCAAGACCAAACGCCAGATCTGGATCCCGCTTAAAGTCGGCTTGTTGATGCGCAAAATCAACCTCGAGCTCGGGCCGGCCGATGAGGACGAGTATACGGCTACTAAGGATGTCTATCCCGATGGCATTCTCAGTCATATCGGCCCTGTAGATGTGTCTCGGAAACTATTGAACCAACTTCGAGCAATGCCCGAATGCAATGTCACCGAGTTTGGCTACGACTGGCGGCTTTCTTGTGATATCAACTCGGAGAAGCTTGTTAAGCTTCTGCGGCGCTTGAAGAAGGCCGATCCTAACAAGGAAGGAGCCATTGTGATTGCCCACTCTATGGGCGGCATTATCGCCCATCATGCGCTGCAAACCAGCGTCCGCAATAACGAAAAGCTGGTTCGAGGCATTGTCTATGCCGGCTCGCCCTCCGAGTGCCAGCCGATTTTGGGGCCCTTACGGTTCGGCGACAGCGTGATGCTGGCCAAGCATATCCTCACCCCGAAAATCAACTTTCTTATGCGGTCCTCGTTTGTATTTCTGCCTAGCAGCGGCCGTTGTTTCGTGGATAAAGACAATCTCAACAAACAGTACTTACTAGACTTTTATGACCCGCAAACGTGGGTCAAATACGGTCTATCGCCCTGTGTTTCCAAGAACCCGACGATTCGCCGCATGCAGAATGCCGGCGATCCGGACGCAGAGCTGCTGGACTTCGATGTGGCTATGGACTATCTGACTCGCACCTTGGCTCGCACCAAGAAGTTCCGCGAGGAACTCGAGAGAATCCCGGGCGCCGAATACCCTCCTATGGCGGTTGTATATGGAAACAGCTTGCCGTCTGCTCGGGGAGCCAAAGTGTGGGGCATCGAGTCCATTGCCGACACTACTTATAACGATCTCTGGTACGGGGCCGGCGACGGCGTGGTGTACCGGAAATCGTTAATTCCCTTAGCGATCGGGTTCTCGGAGGTGGAAGCGTTCCCGTCCAAAAGCGGCCATATCGGCTTGCTATCGGACTTGGATGCCATTGGTAAAGCGCTGCATAGCATCACCGGCACGCCGCTTGACGACGAGAAACCGAAACGCAACCCCAGTAACGGCCGGCTGGCGCGCACAAAGCTTAAGCTATTATCATTGGCAGCCCCTATTGGCCGGTCGCGATCGCAGTCTCGCGGCCGGTCAAACGCTTCATCTCCGGCCCCTACCGCTCTTTCTACGGATACTACTACGGGAGGCACTTCCGATAGTGTGACTTCTTCAGAAACTATCTAACACTCATTTTGCATCTATAAATATTTAACATCCCCAACTTATTTCTTTCTTTTTGGTTTGGTTCTATTCGGCGATAGCATACTGCACAAGAACCCAGATACTACAACCCGTGCATTGCACGGCTATCTCATCGGCATCCCCGTTCGCTTCTAAGTCGGCCTCCGTCAAAGTATACCCATCGGCCCCACATCGACACTGGCGGACCCATCCGGTCTCTGTTTCGAGGAAATCACTAAGATCCACAATATCACTGAAATGAACCGCCATTTGCAGCTCGGCGGGTACATCGCTTTTGGTAACTACCCGGTAGGCAGTGTTCACATCGTCTATCGTGAACCGCCCGCCGCCTTTATCGGGATGGTATTTAAGAAGGGCTCTTTTGTATGCGGCTTTTATTTGCGAGACGTCCGCGGACCGCGGGATCTGCAGCACCGCATACGGATCCATATCCTGCAGGATGTAAATGGGTTACCTAATTTTTTTTTCAAACCCGCCTTTGGATTTTTCATCCAATATGGAAGCAGTGGTGGTCAGGTTGCCCGGTGTTGAGGTTCCGGAAGACACCAAGTTCCAGCTGTTAAGCAAGAATGGCAAGCAAAAAAGCACCAACAATGTTATTGAAGCTGAAAACGGGCCTATTGCCTATGAAGGCCGCCAGGAAAAGACCCAATACTGTCTGGCTATTAAGGATCACCAGACGGGAAAGCTGCGGCTAGTGCCTGCCCCTGTTATAGATATCGAGAGCTACGTCAAGGAACGCCGGGAGGCCGTGAATGAAGGCGAGATTAAACAGGCAGGCATCAAAAACTGGGTCCAACGCACCCATCTGGGCGAGACGTTTGGTACCAAGAAGGCTAAGAAGGCCATTGATAATATGGCCCTTAATCGGGTGGATGCCGACCTGCTGGAGGGCCTGGAATCGGATATTGTCGATAGCGTCAAGGATGCTACGGCGGCATTACCCTCGCAAGAAGAGCGGCAAAAGGCGATTGAAGCCGAACGACCTATCCCTGCCTATAATCTGGAGACCGAGGATGTTGCCCAAATCTACCCCGTGGACAGCATTGTTTCCACTCGGGAACTTAATGTGCTCAAGGTCGACGAGCTGATCAATGCTGCCGACCCCGAGGCCCGGGCCAATCTGCTGCCGTACTCGAAAAGCGACTACATCAACAACCGGGTCGAGCTGGTTATCTCCGAGGCGGCCAACGTCAAGCCCCGGCTCCAGATCTTGGCCTATATTTCTTTTCTTATGGGTGTCTACGAGGCCCGTCGGGCATCTTCTAAACAGGTGCTGCTAAGCCGGCTCGGAAACCCTCCTGAGCTGCTAGTAGACGGGATCTTGCAGCGATACACGGTATCCAAAACCGGTGTTTTCGGACGGTCGAAAGAAAACAGCTTCGCTATTGACCCGCCTCATGTCGATAAACTGCTTTGTTACATGCTAGCGTTATGTCTACGGATCGATGACTATTTAGTAGATGTGACGCCGTTGACGCATGAACTGGCAGTTAAGCCTGGCAAGTTAGTAGAGCTTTTCAAAGCTCTGGGGTGTGTGATTAAAACCCCGAGCGCTAAAGAAGCCGAGAGCCGAGGTCTATCCAAGAGCCAGAGCTCGAGCTACCGGTTGGCTAAGCTTAATGCCCCGCTTGTGTTACCCGATGTGGTTAAGCGCAAACGTCAACAATAAGTAAATAATTATTTCTTTACATATAAAAAACAGTTCTCAACCTACTGCCCCCCCAAAGGCTATTTCGATTGGTGACAAACGGGCCGTTGTTTAGACACGCTGCTAGTGCATGAGCCGTGCATGCAATTCCACGTGACAATGTCACTCACCGATCTCATCAAAGAGCAGAATGATATCGAGCTGAAAATCTTCGAGTATTCGCTGTCGGTGCTCAAGCCATTGTATGAAAAAAGAAGGCAGTTTGCCAAGACGGTGCCCGGCTTTTGGCCCACCGTCCTGGAAGCCAGCGAGCTGCTGGCCGAGTACATAACCTATGAAGACACTGGGGCCATTGACACTTTACAGGACATTTACCTTGAATGGAGTCCGGAAAATGTAAAGGACTTTACCGTATCGCTTACTTTTGGCGACAATCCTTACTTCGAGGCTACGACATTGACCAAGAAGTTTGTGTACGACCAAGAAAAAGAGTTCTACACCAGCTCCAAAGTGGCCGTGCCCTGGAAGAAGGGGAACAGTCTTTTAGACAAGCAGCCTGGCCGGGATAGATCTTTCTTTAGCTGGTTCGACTACGAGGACTCTACCGACGACAGCGAGGGGTCGGAGGTCGCGCAGATCATCAGTGAAGAACTGTATCCACATGCCCTGAAATTCTACCAGGATGCCCAAGAACAGGGCGTAGAGGCCGAGTACGATCTTAGCGAGGATATTGATATAGAAGATAGCTAGCATAAGCGGTCCGCATAAGAGTATCAATGTAGTCTAATTAATATATGGTTAGTTGGAGACTGAAAAGTTAGTCTGAATGGCCGAGATCCAAACTGTTGATCTCGGCGTTGTCCTCGTCGTCAATCAGATCGTTATCCTCGAAATCCGAGTCCAGGATCCGCGACCGCTCCTCGTTGTCGATGCGTTCGTACAGATTGATCCGATTGCGGCCAAACCGCCGGTCCACCCGGCCGAGAATAAGGTCCCACATATGCATGACTTGTTGGCCCAGGTTTATGGCCACGTTGGCCACGTGGCCGGCCATGCCTTCGGTGGGAATCGCGGGCGCCTCGAAGTCGCCCAGCTGGATGCTTCCTTGGCCCTTGAACTTATAGCTCAGCAGCACGACCAGCGCACCGACGATAACTATGGTGAAGATCAGGGACAGCAGGATCCGGATAATGCCCGGGCCGCCGGGCCCATCGAGCGGCGGCTGCTGGCGGTACCGGTCCTCGAACTCCTTCTCTTTGCCGGGGCACGGCATATCGGGGCTGCCGCCCAGCATCTGGCCGCCCATACAGGTATCGATCGGAATCCGGCGATACCCGGAAACTTCGTGCCAGGCAATCGCGCCATTCGCACATTGCTGCTCGCGATCAAGCGGCTGGCGGCCGTCGGCAAGCACGCACGTGTTGTCCGGGCCATTGACGTAGTTGTAGTCGCACTCAAAGTCGGTGCGCGTGCACTCGCAGTTCTTGAGAACGCGATGGGGCTCGCCCAGCTTGGTGCCCACTTTGCCAATATAGCAGTTGCGGTCCGGTTTCTTGCGGTAATACTCGGCGACATGGCCAAACAAGCACTTGTTGTTGGTTTGCGGGTGCTGAGGGCTCCACAACTCGAAATCGTCGTCTTTACACTGGCGGTCGGCCAGGCCGCTGAAGTCGAGCTGGATGGCCAGCGACTCGTCGCCTTGCTCGGCCGGCGCCTCGGCAAATAACACGAACTTGCGCGAGGTGTCGCTGGGCAACGTCGCGATATTAACGATCTTCACCAGCTTGTCGCTGAACTTGTACTCGGCCCACGTCTTGCCCTCGTTAAGCGTGTACCGCACGGTATCGGTCATAGAGAACCGCGGCACGGTGATAATGATCGAGCCCGAGTCGCCGAATTCCCAGATCGTGGGCTGGTCCTCGACTTTCTGCCAGGAAATGCCTGCATCCCGGCTCATATAGGTCGACGCGTCGCGTAAATCGGTTAAAAACTCGCCCACGTTGCCGTTGGTGACCAGAACGCCCACCGCCGACGGCGAATAGGGCGTATTGCGGCTGTCGACCCGCTCCGTATACCCGTGGATATGCAGAGAACATTTCTCTTTGGAAACGCCCTTGCAGTCGCCTTCGGGGGCAGGAATGTAGTCCCACAACGCACCGTCGCTATGGGTGATCATGGACTTGATATCTTTGCGTTTGCCGCGGCTTACTTCTTCGGGCGACTGGATAACGTTGGCCAGCCCCACGCCTTCCAGGCTCTTGACTTTGGCGAAATCGGCATAGCCCAGATCGTCCATATTGACGTTGGCCAGCGACAACACATAGTCGGTGCCGTTCGAGTTACTCTTGACCAAATCGCCGAACTGGTGGCCAATCCGCACCGACGTCGACACCTGCATAAAGATACTCTTGGTGCCGGTCTCGATAACGGTATAGCCGGTCTTTTCGTCCGGTTTAAGCCCGGCAGGAAGCCGGCCCTCCGTGAACGAAACGCCGTCCATACAGATCATGGGTCTGACCGGCCGCAGCGCGCCGTCGGTGCTATCGGAAGTCACTGCCGCTACTAAGAACGGCGGGTCCAAAGCGGCGCCGTAAGTCTGGCTGAAATGCTCGGTACTGGTTTTGAACCAGTCCGACGACGACACCAAGCGCTGGGTGAAAAACGGCCCGCGGATCTCGCAGAAAGCGAGTTCTTTCGGGGTCACCACATCGAACTGGCCGGCGAAAAAGCATTTGGTGACATCCCCCAGCAACGAAAACCAGCTGTTGCCGCCGTCGGTGGTGGCCATGGCCGCCAGCTGGCACACTTCAAACGGATCGGTGCAGTCCGGCGTGGTGAGAATGATCATCCAATCGGGATCGGTGGGGTGGAAGCTCACCGAGGTGCCAAACATATAGAGCCGGTCGGGGATCTTCATTTCCGCAAACGTCTTGGCCCGGTCCTTGGACATGTACAGAGTGTTCCGGGCGGCAATAATCACCCGCTCGTTGAAGTACTTGTTCACCCACAGTCTGTCCACGGGCCCGTTCTCAAACGTCGACCACGTGCCGCCTTGGTCATGCGACACATGGAGATCGCCAGTGCCGGTTTGCACCAACACCGTTTCGTCCTCGCGGCCTTCATCACTGCGAAGACTTTGGTAACCAAGCGGAAGAATATGGCCGGCAAATACCTCGGTATGCGAGGCCACGCCGGCCAGCGGCATATAGCTTTGACTATCACAGTCGTAGTCCATCATGCCTTCGAAGGGCGTGTTGGCCCCTAGTTGACAGGTATCGCCCGGGATCCGCCTGTAGCCGCTGGACATATGCAGAGAACTTCCGGTTTGGCAGCTGCCCAGGCGCATAGCCAGATTGGGCCCAGGAACACATTTCTGGTCGTTGGTTCGAACAAACCCTTCGTCGCATTCAAAGTCCGCTTCCGTGCAGGCACATACCTTGCCCAGGAACGGTCCGGTAGGCCCCTTGTTCAACGACTCAAAGCCGCTCGGGTCGGCGCGGTCGATCCAGCAATTAGCGCCCGGTTTCGGCTTGACGTAGCCGAGCTCGCGGCCCATCGAGCAGCCTCTCACCACCATATCCAAGTCCGATTGCTGGCACACGCCCGAGAACTCGGGCGAGAAGTCAAACAACACCGTGTCATGGTCTTTAGATACCCCTAAAACTTGAGGAGTATCGGGCGCAGGGACTACATGTTTCATAGGACCCTTGGGCAGCGATGCCTGTTGCCAAGTTAGGCCCCGGTCTTGAGAATAGTAGAAAGTCTTTTTGCTCTCAATGGGCACGGCAATCATCATTGTGCCGCCGCCGACCGACGTATAAACCACGGGCTCGTTGATCGAGCTCTGCTGCCACGTCGCGCCATCGCGCGAGAAATAAAGCCGCGATTTGTCCATGTCGCCCACATGGCCGCCCAAATTGCCGACTCCGGCCAGAATACCGGGCGCCGGCGACAGCGAGTGGCCGTCGGAATAGCGGGTATCGGCCGTGTGCAAGTGGAGATTATCGTTGCCAACAGCAATAGGCTGCCAGGTGCGGCCGTCATCGTAGGAAACCCGGGTCTCCTGCTTGTTTTTGGACTTTACCACATTGGCCACCATCACGCCGGCGTCCAAATCGGCGCGCTCAATATTGGCGACGCCGTGGGTCACATGCACGTTGTCGAGTCGCTGGGTAAAGAAGGACCCTTGGGAATTAGACGTCCAGAACTCACACTGGTCGCCCTTGGTTTGGATCGTGAGATGCAGCGACCGGCGCGAGCTGGCCAACACTTTAACTACCGCGTCATGAGGGACCGTTTTAAGGTCGCCAAAGCTCGCATACTGCCACTTGATGAGGTCCTTAGACGTGACTACTCGCAGCCCCTGGCTGGTGCGCACCGTCGCTACATAGAAGCTGTCCGGGATATAGACCAAGTCTTCCACACCAGTAACGATCTCCCCTTCGATTCTAACGTACTCCCAGGCCTGCCGGTCTTCGCTAAGCCCCAGACTCTTGGTGGTGCCTCGAGGCATCCAACACAGAGTGGCATTATGGTCGCCAAACACACAGCGGGAATCTTCGGGCAGCAATTCGAATTGGCCGTTGAACCATAAAAGCGAATGCGGCTCCCCGTTCACTATAAACGAGTCGCTGGCGGTATCGAATTCTACGCTTTTAGCCTCGCTATCCTCGTTACCAACCGAGAAGTCGAGCGGGAACTTGTAAACTTCCCATGCCGAATCGCTGGAATGGCGCGAATCGCTCGAAACGCCGATGCCATTATCTAAAAGAGCATACAATCGCCGCTTCTCAATAGGATGCTGCCACAGATGATGCACCTCCCCGAGCCCCACAGCGTCCCACTGGCGGCCGCCATTGTCGGACATATACAGCTTATGCGAGTGCTGCTCGAGGTAGGCGGCGTGGCCTTCCGGTAAGAAAACAAGCGATCGAGGCGCGCTATCAAACTTCGAGTGGGCAACCACCTCCGGTGCTGCCAGCACCGCTGTCGCGAGAGCCACGATAGTGGATATACCAACCATGCTTGCTAAGCGTGGGGGCCGGGGGGTTTTAGGCACCTGACTGATGTGGCTGCATGCATAATAGCCCGGGCTTTTTTGGGCACCAACGCTTTTTTGGGGTTTTGGATCTGTTATATCTAATTTTATTTTATTTTATTTTTTATTTTTTTTGGTACTAGGCCGACAAGTCGGCCTGTAGTTCCGCTTCGCGGAAGGGGGCTGGTGGCAGGTAATTTGTCAATTCGCGAAGCGAACCTGTTCGACTTGTCGAACAGCCAATTAAAAAAATAAAAACTAGTTTGTATTGTTTGTTTCATATATAGTTCTTATTTCCTGGTAAGGCTTCTTCTCGGTTTAGTTAGGCTTTTGACTGGTGCATACTGGATACTGGGTAGTAAGCTGACATGCCTGGGGATCTGAACCTGAAGAAGTCATGGCATCCTGGTTTAGGAAGAAACCAAGCCAAAGTGCGGGAAAAGGAACAGCAGGAACTCGAGGAGCGGCGGAAGATCTCCGAGCGACAAAAGGAAATTGAGAAAGAGCGGGAGGCCGCCGAGTTCAAGGCCATGCAGGGCCAGACGGCTTCGAGATTAGAATGGATGTATGCGGACGCAAAGACCAGCGACAACACCGCCGAGAAAGAGGCTTATTTATTAGGGAAAAAACGCATTGAGGCGTCATTGTTTGAGAAGACCGATACCAAGAAACAGCAGCAGAAAAGCAAGTTGCAAATAAGGAATGACGATCCCATGGCCGCTCTTGTAGGCCCTACTACTGGTAGTACCAAAGCCAGGGCAAAAAAGGTCAAGAAAATCACATCGAATGCACCGGTGCCGGCCTCCGATAGGAAACTTAAACGCTATTAAATATATTTATTGACTGGCTAGCAGCTCGGGGAGAAAGTTAGCTACCTGTCTCACCCTTAGGGTTTGGCCGTCGATCTCGCCTGACAAGGCAGCTTGAAAGGAAGGGAGATGGTCGGCCGGACAGCGGACAACGGCAGTAGTGCCCTTGACCACCAACAGATCTAACGGAACCGCGCTGGCATGGATGCCTCCGTATCGCTTAACCAAAGTGTTAGTTAGCAGTCGCCAGGTAAGAAGATCCCCCGCCGGATCTGCCTCTAGCTGAAGGTATGCCCAGTCTGGCTTGACCACACCCATATGACAAAGGCGAAGGGGGGGAACAAGGGAAGGAAAAAGATACCTGATCAGGAGCCGGCGGGTGATACCAGCATAGATACGAATCCAGACAGCAACAAGTCAGGGACGGGGGATAAAAAAACCAAGGCCAAAACGGGAACGTTCTACCGCCGGCGACACCAACTGTTCTCGAAATATGACGAGGGCATCCGCATTGCCGATAAGATGTGGTACAGCGTGACGCCGGAAGGAGTGGCCATTGCCATTGCCGACCAAGTCAAAGCGCTTCTGCCCAAAATCACTTGTGTAATTGACGTGTGTGCCGGTGCCGGAGGCAATACGATTGCGTTCGCCAAAGCAGGTTACCATACCGCTGCCATTGATAGCGATCCTGCCGTGCTGCTGGACGCTAATAACAATTGTCTAGTGTACGGAATCAGCGATGTGACGTTCTATGCCTGTGATGTTACTGAAATTAATCTGGCCGAGGCCGCTATAGATGGGGTGGACAAAACGTTTGTGTTCTCGAGCCCGGAATGGGGCGGGCCCGATTATAAGACATCGTCGGTGTTCAACGTCGACGACTGCCGGCCGCCGGTGTCGGAGTTTGTTGCCCAATGCCACAAACAAGGCCTCAAACAAATTGGTATTTATCTGCCTCGAACCAGTGATCTCAACCAGTTGGCACTGCTCGGGGCCTGTCGAATCGATTATTGGTACTCGCAAAACTGGTGTGTTGCCTTGACAGCGTGGTGGCTCACGGACACAGAGGCCGAGTAACTGTTGTCCATAATAAAAATACATCTAGAGATACATGGTACCCTAGGATTCTCTAGGATTACCCTAGGATCACTAGGGTCCTGGGGTCTAGCGTTCCTTAAGCAGTTTGTTGCGCTTCTCGCGACGCCTTAATCGATCAACCCGTTTCTTGTGCATGGTCTGCGCCAGCCGTTCGTAGCGCTCGCGCTCTGCCTTGGCTTCTCGCCGCTGCTTAAGCCTGTCTACTTGTTCCTGCTTTTTCTGCTCCTTCTCTTCCTTGAGCTCCCGTTCTTTGGCTTTAATTGTAGCCTGCTCCAGCCGCTCTTTCTGCCGACGTACCCATGCCGTACTCACGGGCGGAGCAATGGGCTTTTTGGTGTCCTTCCATGACCGGCCTGATACATTGACCTTCATGATTATGAAAAATTTCCTATCCCACACACCCTTAACCTCAGGGTCTTCCCAAGGTCTTCCCAAGGTCCCCAAAGTCATCAGCTCGAAACAGAAATAATAACCTAAATAGTTAAGGAAAGAATAAACAAACTGTGATACCAATAAATAGTCATATATATATACCTGTAAAAACCTGATTAAGAAACTGCTACCGCCGGATACATCTTCTTGGGCTCCATGAGCTGAGAGATCATCCCCCGCAGCACCGAAATCACCCGCAGCGCGTTGATGGCTTCCGGGTTCATGTCGGGCGAAGTGGTGCGCGTGACCGGCGAATGAGCCTGCACGGGCGACGCGGGGTCGGCCGAAGGCGACACGGGCGGCGAGGCGTCGTCCTTGTTGCTGTCTTCGGGCGAGCCCGGCGCCGACGAGGGCTTGGCGGAGTGCTGCATGCCCACGTGCAGGCGGTTTGCCGGGTTCATGTCGTAGCCAGTGGCGCGCATGGGCGGCGGGGCCGCGCCGCGCACGTCCCAGGGCAGCGACGGGTATAGCGAGTCCTGCTCGATCGGCATGCATTGCTGCATAATGTCCGAGCTTCCGGCCATCTGCGGGTAGTAGCCGAAAAGATCATTGTTACGGGATACATTGACGCTCAATTGGTTGAGGAAGTCGTCGGCCTCCAGCAAATCTGCCTGGCGCATGCCAGCAAACCGGTTCAGGTCTTGGCTGGTAGGCGCCGGCGCATTCACCAGCGGGTTCAGCGCACTGAACCGACGGGCCAGCGACGCATTGTACTGCGGGGTAACCCGCGAGCGCTTGACGTCCTCGAAAAGGTCGTATGACAAGTCCAACGCCCGCTTGCGGTCTTCCTCCACCACGGGGCCCCGGGTGAGCCCCGTAACGGTGTCGGCCGCATAGTACGACGACGAGCCATAGGAACCAGCCATGGGGCCGTAGCACAACGGATCAATGGCCGGGGCCTGGCGCGGCATGGCCATGTTCTGGTGATTGTGGTGATTGTGGTGGTGGTTCTGGTGCGGGTTGGCATGCAGGGCCTGGTGATGCATCATGCCGTACTCGGCCTCCTCGGGAGGAGACACCGGCTCCAGCACCTGGTGGGTGCGGGTGTGCTTCTTGAGGTCCTGGGGCCGCTTGAATTGTTTGGTGCAGTGGCTGCAGCGGTAGGGCTTGAGCGGGACATGGATGCGCAGATGCGATGTAATATGGTCCCGCTTGGCGGTGCAGGTGTTGCATTTCTCCCACAAGCAGGTCAACGTGAGGTTCTTGGTGGACTTGCGGCCCACGTGGTTGTCGCACAGATGCTTATACAACTCCTCGGCATCGTCAAACACTTTGCTGCATCCGCCCCATTTGCACTCCAGCACGGCATCGCCCGTACTGGACTCGGGCGAGGGTCGGCCCAACCATTCGGGCGACTCCTTGGGGGTGACCAGGCCCGACGAGGCCAGGTACTGGGAACTGAGAGGCGATTTGGTGCCGTCGTAACTGGGTGAGGCACCGGTGGGAGGGTATAGTCCTTGGATCTCACTCATTGAATCAAATAGGAAAGTCGTGTCTGGGGGGAGATTTGCGAGGATCCTGCAGGGTAATATAGCTCTTAAGGCGCTGCTTGGTCAGCCCTTAGCTAAAGTCTTGGCGTTTTTTTCCCTGGTCACCACGTGCCATCATGTTTCGCGGGGTTTTCGCAAGGCCATTGCCGCTTTCCAGCGATCCAATTTCTCTATCTATCTATAGCTTCCGTCCTCACTAGGTTGCCTGAACTGATTTTTGTCAGAATGGGTCTGGGTGACTATTTTGGGGCCGCCGGGCAAAAAACGCCAAGACTTTGCTTCCTTGCCCTAGTTGTCCCCATTCAGCAACCGGTGGCAAATTTAGCGAAATATACCGCAATTCCTGCACGGGCCCGTTCAGATTGGCCTTCGTCTACGGGTCCGACCTTGCGATTTAGTTAAAATCAATGTCTGGTATGGTTAAACCTTAAAAAGGGCCAGAGGCTGAGTTTTTTGCCAAGTCTTGGCATTTTCCATTGCGTCCCCTTGCCTGCATCTGCAATCTCATCCCGGCTATCACCTCATCAGGTAATGCAGCCGGGTGCCACTAAATCTCATCTTATCTTGCTAAGGTCAATGAGATAATATGTAGCCAATAATTATATTCAACTAGCGGGTTTTAGTACCCGATCACTACAATCTACGATTGGCCCACTATCTTTGGAAAAGAGCAAGCGTCCCGAGTCTTGGCTAGTGGTGAAAAAAACCACTATAGCGTGACTCCTGTATGGTGACGCACAGGTTTGCGAGTTTTTTATAGACTCATACGACAATTTCTGCACAACGCTGCAGCACCACCCATATGCAGCTACCACGTCATATCTAGTTCCTGATAGAGGCCATAGAGGCCATTAGCCAGTGGATTGCGTCTATTTGCGTCTATTTGCGCTTTTTTTTTTTTACTACGTAGTAGGCTTTTTTTAGCTACTGCCAGATGCAGACAGATGCCAAAAACAGATGAAGCAAATTTTTTCAAAGTGCAGATTGCAAAAATTGCAGATTGCAGAATGACCTCAACAAGTTGTACTAGATAACCTTAAGAAAAAGATCTAAACTACTTATTTCTTAGCAGCCTTGGCAGCCGACTTGGTCACCTTGGTGGCACCACCAGCAGCGTGCTCGACATCCTTGATGACGCCCACGGCAACGGTCACACGCATGTCACGGACAGCGAAGCGGCCCAGGGGAGGGTACTCGGTGAACTTCTCGACGCACATAGGCTTGGAAGGAATCATCTTAACGATGGCAGCGTCACCAGCCTTGATGCTCTTGGGGTTCTCCTCAATGACCTTACCGTTACGACGGTCAATCTTGGTCTGCAGCTCGGCGAACTTGCAGGCAATGTGGGCAGTGTGGCAGTCCACAACGGGCGAGTAGCCGGCGGAGATCTGGCCAGGGTGGTTGAAGACAATGACCTGGGCAATGAACGAAGAGCAGCCCTGAGGAGGGTCGTTCTTGGAGTCACCGCACACGTTACCACGACGGATATCCTTGACCGAGACGTTCTTGACGTTGAAACCAACGTTGTCACCGGGCAGACCCTCGGGGATCTGCTCGTGGTGCATCTCGACGGACTTGACTTCAGTGGTCACACCAGCGGGGGCGAAGGTCACCACCATACCGGCCTTGATGACACCGGTCTCGACACGGCCCACGGGCACAGTTCCGATACCACCGATCTTGTAAACGTCCTGGAGGGGCAGACGCAGGGGCTTCTCGGTAGGGCGCGACGGGGGCTCGATAGCGTCGATAGCCTCGAGCAGAGTCTTGCCCTTGTAGGAGCCCTGTTTGGTCTCCTTGGTCCAGCCCTTGTACCAGGGGGCGTTGGAAGAAGGCTCCAACATGTTGTCGCCGTTCCAGCCCGAGATGGGGACGAAGGGAACCTCCTTGGGGTTGAAACCAACCTTCTTGATGAAGTTGGACACCTCCTTGACGATCTCCTCGAAACGAGCCTGGTCCCACTTGACGGAGTCCATCTTGTTGCAAGCAACAATCAGCTGGCGGACACCCAGGGTGAAAGCCAGAAGAGCGTGCTCACGGGTCTGGCCGTCCTTGGAGATACCAGCCTCGAACTCACCAGTGCCCGAGGCAATGACCAGGATAGCGCAATCGGCCTGCGAGGTACCAGTGATCATGTTCTTGATGAAATCACGGTGACCAGGAGCATCGATAACGGTGACGTTGTACTTGGGGGTCTCGAACTTCCACAGAGCAATGTCGATGGTGATACCACGCTCACGCTCGGCCTTCAGCTTGTCCAGCACCCAGGCGTACTTGAAAGAGCCCTTTCCGAGCTCCTCAGCCTCCTTCTCGAACTTCTCGATGGTACGCTTGTCGATACCACCGCACTTGTAAATCAAGTGGCCGGTGGTGGTCGACTTACCAGCATCGACGTGGCCGATAACGACAATGTTAATATGAGTCTTTTCCTTGCCCTGCGTTAGTGTTTGCTCTCAATCTTCAAGTGAGGGCTAGGGTCGTGAGTACCCGCAAAATTTTTTCGGTATAGGGGCCTCCCTGGCTGAGAAATCCCCGGCCACAACCACGGCAACCAAGCCGTAAATTGAGGTCGGTTATTAACAAGGCTAAAGAACCGATTTCAGTGGGTGGTCACCCATCGCCCTGAAAATCGCCCCTGTACCCCTTTCCCGGCCACGTGGCAACCCGCGAGAGTGCATCCTCCTTCCCCAGCGGGAAAGAAAGTGCCACCTCACCCCTGAATGTATTCTGAGGTCACGGTTGCTGGTCCCTATCCTCACGCCCATTGCCCAAGTGCTTTCCCATGCTGGGAAGCACCAAGTCGGAGTTGACTTACCATTTCAAAAAGTTTGTGAAAAGGATTAGTTGGCGCTTGGGGGATTATATATACTTCTCTGCTTTCCCAGCGAAGCCCTAACCTCTCTAAAATTTTTCAATATAGGTTAGGGCATCCCTCGCGTTGTGGCCGGCTCCGTGGATAGAATCCGATTAAAATATTTACTGGCTAATAGCCCCAAGTCCTAGGTATATATCGCCGCTTTTTTTTGCCGCCAAACTTTCTTGTTTGGGGTCGGAAACGGGCCGTTTTGGCCCCCCGATTAATGGTGTCTCTCCCTTATTTCCGGGTGCATGAAGGCCCCGGGCTAGGGCTGCACCCATCAATCCCATGCATGCAGTCATGAGTGCCTGTGTATGGTGGTGTAGTGTGACTGCATCTTAGCTAGTGGCGGAACCAGATTGCCGTTGACTTGGTGATGGCATGATAGGTTCATAAACATAATTTAACTGGTGGAAATAGCCAATTCGTCGCTATATAGCGGCTGTTTTACCGTAATTAAACGTATCGCGCCTAGAAGGCATATTATTGGTCGGTGGCGGGTATAAAAACATCGATTTTAGCCAGCGGGAAACAAGCATTCCTTTCCCGCTAGTAAGTTTCTGGCTAACTGGTTAATACTTATTTTCGATTCACAATCGGTGGTTGAGCTATATATTCTCCCTACTTTCGCCCCCCGCCTCCCCTCTTGCCGTAGCTAATTTCGCTGACGTCAGGGCGGCGCCCAACCTGGGCGGGGCATCTCCCAGGTTGGGTAATGGAAAAGGTGACCTAAGTCGGGTTTAGGAGCGCTAACGCCCGATCCGATCCGAGCCTGTAGCGAGGTGATTAACGGGCGCGAAAAAACGTGCCCTTCACCTCAATTACGATGGCGATTTAGATAATTAGGTTCGGCCAGTCTAACAATATTTAAACGGCCGGTCCGAAAAAGAAACTAAGGCCATTGGCATCTGGCGGGTTCCCGAGCCGGTTACGAGCCAGATCAGCGACTGCTCATATTTTAAAACAAGAAATCCATACGATATTTAAAATAACTATAAATTCCTCGTTTTGCCCGGTTGTTTATACTAAATACTACCATCTACCCGGCCGGCTCTCCGCTGCAAAACAGTTCCGCCCCGGTCAGTGCGTTCCGGTTAGTAAGGTTGCCCAAGAAACGTTTGTTTACTTTCGCAACCTCATTGTACCCTGACTGCAACCATGAAAGTCAAGCGAGAACTAGAGTCCGAAGACGAAAAGGACTCGAAACGACCTCGCGCCGGCAGCTCGGAAAGTGCGTCTAGCCAGACCAGTGCGATGGCTGCGGTGGCCTTGCCGGCGCCCGCCGACCACTCCGATGACGGCGCTAGCAGCGAGGCGGTGGACGTCGACGCCGTGATCTGTAGTCTCACGTTGCCGGCCACCGACGTCCAGGTGGCCCAGGACTTCCCCAACGCCCGCAACACCAACACGCAGGTGCAAGCCTACGCAAAGCTTGCTGGTCGGTCCTGGACGTTCTACGTGCAGCGCCTGGAGATTATCATCGGCCGCAAGGCCGTGGACGGTTACGACTATGTCGACATCGATTTGGGTCCGTCTAAAATCGTTTCCCGGAGACATGCGTCCATCAAGTACAACTTGGAGGCTCGGTGCTGGGAGTTGTCGGTGCTGGGCCGCAATGGCGTGCGCATCGACAAGGTGTCCTACAAGCAGGGCACGGTGCCTTTGAGATCGGGCAACATCCTCGATATCGGCGGCGTGCAAATGATGTTTGTGCTGCCCGATGCCGCGCCCAAGATCGCCAAATGCATGGTGACGGCCGCGTCCAAGGCGGTGTCCAGCGGCGGAGAATCGCCGCAAACACAGACCCGGGCCGATCAGCAGTACTCACAGCATGCCCCGGGTGACGGCGAGGTTGCACATGTGCCGGAGCACCGGCCATATCGCAAGGTGGCCATTGTGTCGCTGCCGCAGGTCCGCGAACTGGGTGCAGGCGCCCAGTACCTGACCCAGGATCTGAGTTCCGACGATTGCAAAGATATCAAGCCGCCGTTTTCGTACGCGACCATGATCTCGCAAGCTATTTTGTCTACTTCTGAGCATATGATGACGCTGGCCGACATCTATGCCTGGATCTCGTCCCACTACTCGTTCTACCGGCATTCCAAACCAGGCTGGCAGAACTCGATCCGCCATAATCTCAGTCTCAACAAAGCGTTTGAAAAAGTGGCTCGCCGCCAGAACGAGCCCGGCAAGGGCTCCAAATGGCAGATCGCGCCCGCCCATAAAGAGGAGTTCATCCAAAAGGCAAATAGCGGCAAGCACTTTAAGGGCAAAGGCATCGGCTCGCCCTCCAACTTCCGCCATATGGCGGCCGTTCCTTCTCAATCGTTATCGGTTGCCGCGGCAGCCAAGGCTTATCCGAAGATGCCTCGGCCAATGTCGACATCAGTAATCCCCATGACCCTCGGAGGCCCCAATACGGCGCCTAATGGGCCCGGAGAAGGCGCCGATGGCCGAGCCGATACTGGACCATCGGCAAATGGCCAAGTGAACGGCCATGTCGACCCGCTCCCGGCCGCGATCCACGCCGCCAATGCAGCGTCTACTCCATCAATGCTGTCGCCCATCACTCGCCAGACCGGCCAGGGCGTCGTGCCTCCGCTCACCGGGTTGCAGAACTTCGAAGAGTACCCCGGCGGTATCTACGAGCTGTACGATCCGGCTGATCTCGCGGGCGGCACGCCGCTTAGACAACTGGAGTCTTACACGCCCGAGAGAGGCAGTGCCGGCAATGGCCAGCGACAGGCCGGAGTGACCCCGAAACTGAACATGAGCTTCAAGCTGGCGCCCCCCAGCGCTCACCAAACCGCGCCGTCGGCCATGATTCCCGGATCGTCGCCCACGCCGTTCTGGCGGTACATGCATCTATCCAGTACCCCCGGCCGCAACCAAGCATCGCCCACCAAGTCGAGTCCCCCGCAACGGGGCGAAGAACTCGGCGACCTTCCTGGTGTGGATCTTGCCAAGGGCTTCCAACAGATCGGAAAATGGGAGGGCACCGAGAAGGCATAATAAGCGTTGGCAAGCGGTTGCCAAAGCGGTTGGCAAGCGGTTGGCAAATGGTTGGCAAAAGAGCTAATCAAAGAGGAAGAAGCTAAATGGTATGGTGCTACTTGGGTTTAACAAAGAAACTGTTTATGAATACCTGGACTTAAAGAAGCATATAGCACCCATAGCAAACAGTAAACCCGTCAAGAGACTAAATAAAATGCAAAATAAAATGAATAAGGAAAGAAATGCACAAGTGGTCATGAGAGGAAGTCACAAGGAAGCCTAGAGGAATCCCCAAGGAAGGCCCGAGGAACCCCCAAGGAAGCCACAAGGAAGCCAGGATGGCAGGGGTGGATCGGGCAGACTACATGATAGTGCAGCATGTGACCTTCCGGCCCCGCTGGGGCTGCGAGTCGGCCTTGGGCTCGTTCTTGGCCGCCTGCTCGCTGGAGGGCTTGTTAATGCTGGAAGGGCGGACTGCCATATGTACAAAGTTGTTTGCATCGGGGACGAGTCCGTAGCTCTCCAGGCTTTGTTTATCTTCCATCAATTGTCCGAAATGGATAAGCCGGATGCGGGCCGGGGTGGGGGTGGGACCCCACTCCTTTTTCCAGTTATCATGGATAGCCAGTTTCAGGTCATGCACCGTCAAGGTGTCGGGCACCGGCTTCTTTCCTTCATAAAGATCCAGCTCATGGCTGTTTCCGGTCGGCAAGTACAGGACGACTTTGAACATGGACGGAGGTGGGAGGCAGAGGGCGGCCCCTGAAAAAAAGCTAATCTAATGCAGGCCCAAGTCGTTTCCCAAGGTTGGGTAAAAAATGCCAAGAAAGGGAGGGATTAGTGAACGTTCTGGATTTGGTGCTTGGAAATCAGTTGCCAGGCCTGTCTGGGCTTGCCTATTTGGAGGGGTCTAGTTTGGGGGTGGTTGCTATTTTCAGTCCCTAAAAGCTATTTTTAAAAAAGAACCATAAAAACCAAAAACACCCAAGCACCCAAACACCCAAACACCCACAAAACCAAAAAACCAAAAAAAACCCAATGCTGCCAAAAACACTAAAACGAAAAACCTAGGGTTGGCAAAACTCTGTTTTTTGCGGGGGAAGACGTCCTGCCACCCAATATGCCACCCCAAAACGGTTGCAACCATGGCGTGAGACTAGTTTTAGATGGTTGGAAATAATAGTCCTACTTCATAAATACCTACAATTAGCCCCTCATAACAGCAGGTCGCGCATCAGCTCGCCCACCTTGGTAGCGCCGGTCTCCAGCGCCTGCCGCACGTCTTTGAGATCGACGTCGGCAGCCATCTGCTGGGCACGGGCCGCCAGGTCGCGGGCGCTGGAGGCGATATCGTCGCTGGACGCCGCGGGCTGTTCTTCGCTACGGCCAAAGTACGAGTTCGACGAAATGGCCGTGGCACCTTGGAACCCCTGCAGGCGAGTGCGCGCCTCCTGCTGGGCGGCTTCATCGTAGCCGCCGCGCTGGAAGTACTGGTCGGACGAGATGGCGCGGGTATTGCCGAAGCGCTGGGCGGTCTCGCTGGTCTTGGGGTCGTAGTGATCGACGTATTTAGGCTTTGGTTTTGCCGCCGGCGCGGCAGGCGCGTTGCTGGCGGTCTGGCCAAAGCCGAAGCGGGCGAATTTCGGCTTGTCGTCGGCGTCGGCGGCGCTGTCGGTGGCCGCCGTGTCGTAAGGAGCGGCATGAGCGGCCGCCGCGGCCACGTGCGCAGCCGGCGCGCTCTCTATGGTGACGGCGGCCGACGAGGTGTTGTCAAAGTTCATTTCGTGCTGGCGTTTGCTGTCCTCTTCGGCCTCCTTTTCCAAGGCATCGAAATCAATGTCCTCGGCCTTCGGTTTGCTGGCCACCACGCGGGCCTTGGGTTTTTTGGTCGACAGAATCGACTTGCCGCGCGCAGAGGCGGGTTTTACCGCCGACTTGCTGGCGGACGCAGACGCAGTAGTGGTCGTCTTAACCGCTGGCTTGGCCACCGACTGGGTCGACGAAATGGAATTCACCGATGGGGCCGGCGACGCGCGCGCGGCCGGCCGGTTGGTGCGGTCGAACGAGGCGAAGAAGTCGTCTTTCGACGATACACTGTTCACAGACGCCGTGGAACTGTTGTCGGCCGAATAAAGGCCCGTGGACACATCAAGCACTTGCACACCCGGGAACTTGGCGGCGTTGGCGGCGCTGTGTTTGGCCAGCTCGTCCACATACGCGCGGGCAGCCGCGCTGGTGTATTTGGTGGACGCATCGGTATTATAGGCCAGCAAACGCTGGCCGCCATTTTTCTTGAAAAACGCCGCGGCGGCTTTGTTGCCGCCCACGCGCATGTTGCGCAGGTGCGAGATCTGCCAATTATCCATGGAAACCGACCGCACAAACGTGATGTGGGTGCCCAGGTTGCGGTGGATGGCCGAGCAGTCCAGGCAGATAAACAGGCCCAGGGTGGCTGACGCCCATGCGGGCTGGCGGGCGCCGCAGTCGAAACAGATCTTGTTTTCGGGCTGCGCCTGTAAGGTTTTGAAAAAGTCTACCAGCTCTCCCTTTTCAATCTGTTGTTGTTCGGCCATAGCTAAGAAAAGGAGGGGGGAGTGGGTAGGATGCTGATTATGATGAGAGTGGGAAAGGCCAGCTGATGACGACCAGCCAGGGCAGCCATTTTGTTTGGGACAACCAGCGGGGTGGTTAGGTCCTGAAGGTGAGTCCTGAAATTTTCCGTTAGTCAAGCCCCCGGGATAAACCCAATTCCTGAAAATGCTCAAACGCGGGGGCAATCCAAGATTGTATCGTGCATTCACCCGCTCGGCCCGCCTGCGCGCCTCGGCACAATCCGGCAGCCAGGCCGGTACTCAGGCCGGCTCTATGGGCGTGGCTGGTGGCGTAGGGGCCCGGGTAGGCCGCATAGTTGCCTCGCTTAAGCGGGCATCGTCATTTGCGTTTTTCTCTGCCTTGGCGATTGCCGGCCTCGGATTCACCGGTACCGCCGTGTACTACTTTGCCCAGGAACTGATCATGCCGTCGTCGGATGTGCAGATCTTCCAGCGGGCGTTTGGTCTCATCGAAAAGGACCCCAAAGTGCAGGAGCTGCTGGGCAGCCATCTCAAGGGCCACGGCGAAGAGACGGTTAATAACCGCTGGAGCCGCAACCGGCCGATCGCCAGCCGCCGCAGCGTGGACCGCTTCGGCCGCGAGCATGTGATCATGCAGTTCCATGTGGACGGCGACAAGAACAAAGGCATTGCCCGGCTGGAACTGGTCGACAACAACGGCAAGCGCGATTTCCGCTACCTGGTGCTAGAAGTGCCGGGCCATCCACGACACTATCTGATCAACGAAGAGGTCAAAGCTGCCAAGAAGGGCTTTTTAGGAATCCAATGGGGGCCTCGCAAGCAGTAGGCCAGCCCATTATTATAAGACGTTACATACCTTTTTTTGCATCACATACCTATTCGACATACGTATAGCTCCTTTTTTTCTTTTGTTTGTTCCTTTTTTCCTTTGTTTGTTTCTTTTTTTTTTCTTTTTTTGTACTAGGCCGGCAAGCCGGCCTGTAGTTCCGCTTCGCGGAAAACTGGGACGCAAAGTGACTGGTTAAACAGCTAAACAGCTAAACAGCTAAACAGCTAAATAGGTAAAAGACGGATAAGACAGGTGACGGTCTATTAGACTTTATATACCTATTGTGGTTGGCAGCTTGCATGAGTGCAGGTTGCAATATAGATTTCTACAGGATTTCTACCAGAGCAGATCTTGGTGTCTTACAGATCGGCTCTAGTGAAATCGGCAACATTATAAGGCTCCTTGTTGAGCAGCACTTTGGGCCCCGAAAAAGGCTCGCAGTCGTGCCGCTTGTTGTCCTGGGGACCAGGCGTGGTCTTCACGCCCTTGGCCAGATCGTCCAGCACCCGCACCGTGTTGTCGGGCGTCAGATCCTCATAATAATCGTCGTTCACCGCCATCATCGGCGCGTTCACGCACGCTCCCAGGCACTCGACCTCGCTCAATGTAAACAGCTTATCCTTTGTGGTCTGCCCTGGCTTGATGCCCAGGTGTTTCTGGATAGCCTCCATGATCTGGTCCGAGCCGCCCAGCTGGCACGGCGTGGTTGTGCACACTTGCAAGTGGTATTTACCCATGGGGTTCTTGTTGAACATGGTGTAGAAGGTGGCCACCTCGTAGACCCGCATGGGCGGGATGTCCAGCAGCTTGGCCACGTAGTTCATGACCGAAATGGAGCAGAACCCGTTCTGGCGCTGGCCAAGGTCCAGCAGCGGCATGACGGCCGACTTTTTGTACTGTTTGGGGTACTTTTTCAGAATGTCCTCCGCCCGGTCCAGGTTCTCGGGCGTGAACTTGAAGGGAATGGACGGGTTGTTTTCGGGCGTGTCATAGTGGCTCGACACCGAGCTACTGAGCCGCACGCCCGCTCCGCGTCGATGAAGGGCCGCGACCGCTGCCGGCGATCGTTTGAACAGGAACATTATCAAAGATACCATTGGCTGGGAGGTTTGTCACTATGGTCGTCTGGGGTAAGGTAGTTCAGGTAGGATTCAGGTAGGATCCAGGTAGGATTCAGGCGGCAGCTGTGATGATAAAGTTCATTTCAATTACACGTTATTTACAATTTATATTACAGTTATATTCAACACTGGAGAATAAGCGTCTTTCCCGAATAGTCTTTGATGGCAGCATTGCTGGCCAGGGAATTGCTTCCGTCTAGTAGGGTCTTTCCCCGGCAGTTAAGAGCAGTGCCAGCAGTGTCTATGACTTTGCCAATGGGTGTACTGTTGGCAAAGTACAGGGCAACACTGCTTTCGGCACGGGTCTGCTGCTTGCCGGTGATAGCATCTTTATAAGTATGAGCAGGGCGTTTGATGCGAATATATGTTCTGTTTTCGGGAGCGATTTTAGGGTCTCCCTTCGCGGTGCGCTTCAGCTCATCTACCGGGGCTACCGGAAGTTTTGGAAGTAGCCGTTTAGAGCCTACAAAGCTGCGGAGCTTGGATAAGACTGAATCGGCGTGAGCCTGTTGTTGAGGCGTTTTCTTGTTATACACAGTTTGCGGCGGTTGTTTCTGAGCAACCTGGCTAGGCTTTGCCTTTGCCTTTGCAGTGGACTGCGACGGCGGCGGCGAATGCGGTGAAGAGTGGCGAGTGGGTGGCGCTGGTGAAGTACGAGAAGACGACGAAAGCGAGCTGCAATTGTGGCTTTCCCGGTGGTCGCCGCAGACGGTTTTGCCGCATTTATCACACACAAACGGCAAAAAGTCTCGCACCCCACAATACTCGCAATGTTGGCCAATACTGAGCATGGTAAATAGGAAAGGGAGGGCCAGGCTCCAAGGCGGAGAAGTTGGTCGCTTAGATCAGGGTGGGGGTGGGAGGAAGCACTCGGGGGAAGCACTCGGGGGAGGAGGACCTCTCGTGACCAGGGCGGGAAGTTTGTCAGTCCCCGCCAGATTGACCCACTCGGCTGACCAAATTTTTCACACCATGACTACCTCGTCAGTTGCGTCCGTCAACTTCTTTGCTGCGCTCCAGGAGGAGCAGCAGACCGAGACTTTCAGCACCCCTGTGGACAAGAAGACCACGTCGTCCAAGAAGACTGACAAGGCGCCTGCCAAGGCCGACCCTGCCCGGGCCCGTCCCAAGAAGACGGAGACGGAGGGCAACAACGCTGCATTCAAGGACAAGCAGGCGGGCCGCACCGGCAACAAGAAGGTGAACGTTACTGAGAACGCCACCGCACATGCCCACCGCGGCGGCCGCGAGGCCAAGATGGACCGTCGTGACAAGACCGGCAAGACGGACACCGACAAGCGGGTTCGCCAGGGCTGGGGTGACGACAACAAGGAGCTCCAGGACGAGCAGGCCGGCGCCGAGATCGCTGCTGACGACAAGGCTGCCGATGCTGCTGAGGATGCCGCTGCTGAGGCCGCTGCCCGTGCCAGCTACAAAACGCTGGACGAGTTCCTGGCCGAGCGCACGGGCTCGTCGCTGAACGTGGAGCGGCCCAAGCGGGCGGCCAACGAGGGCGCCAACAACGACCAGTGGGCCAACGCCAAGACGCTGGTCAAGCCTGATGAGGAGCAGAACAACCGCCGCAAGAACCTGCGCCAGAAGACCCGCAAGGAGGTGGAGACTCTGCAGCCCGATGCCAACTTCCTGCCGTCGCTGATCAAGCGGGAGCGGGAGCCCCGGCGGGAGTCGCGCGACTCGCGTGACTCGCGTGACTCGCGTGACTCTCGCGAGCCCCGTGGCGAGCGTAGAGGCCGTGGTGACCGTTCTGAGCGGGGCGAGCGCTCGGAGCGTGGCGACCGTGGCGACCGCGGCGACCGCCGCTCCTCGGGCAAGCCCGGCCCCAAGGCGGCGCCCAAGCCCAAGTTCAGCCTGGAGAACCTGCCCAAGCTGGGCTAAAGTCGGCTGCTTAAGCTTGTGTTTTTGGTTGTGTCTTGTGTCGTTTTTTCTTTCCCTGATTCCCTTCCCCCCACTAGTAGTCTGTTCTAGGTATTTACATACGCTATAGCTAGCCCAAGTACTAGCATCTGCCTTCTAGCTTGTCTATAGTGTTTGGAGGGTCCCCCAAACATACTTTTTGTTACTTTTTATGGGTCGGGTATTGGTTCTCATGACCGGTAAGAGCAAATCAGGTGGGGGTTGTTTTTGGTTTATGATACATACACTGTCAGTCGCGGGCCGGCCGTGACTTAGATGGACTGTAATTGTACGAGAGCGGCAACTGCCTCCTGCTCGCGGGGCGACGACGCCCGCAGACGGGCCGCGCCCATGCCCTGCCAGTCCTCCTCGTCGGTGTCGACCGACTCCTCGTCATCACTGGAGCTGTAGATGGCATTGTCGCCGCTTTGTTTGTAGAGATCCTCGCCTTCTAGTTGCACGTCGTCCTCCTCAATGGGGTTTACGGCCGACAGCCGCGGGGATATCGGTAGGCGGTGGCTTGGCAGCTGGTTGGAGATCGACTCGCGGCGGTCGGCGTCACTGAGCAGGTGGCGCAGGCTGCGAGGCAGAGAAGATGGCAGCGACTGGGCAAGTGGCTGCGAGCTTTGTGAGGTATGTGAGCTTTGCGAGTTGCTGCGCGGCTCTGTTTTCACGCGCTGGCCGTTGAGGTTCCCGTTCAGGTTCCCGTTGAGGTTCCCATTGGAGTTTGCGTTGAGGTTCCCGTTTAGGTTGCCGTTGAGGTGACCGTTGAGGTTCCCATTGGGGTTCCCATTGGGGTGACCGTTGGGGTTCCCATTGGGGTTCCCATTCGGGTAGCCGTTCAGCTGGCCGTTAGAATGGCCATTTAGTTGGCCATTACCCAGCGGCTTGTCCAGGTCGTCGTCGTCGATGTCGTCGTCGTCATCGTCGCCAGGGTGGCCGTTGACCGGAGCCTGGCCATGCACGGCCCAGCGGCCCCAGCCGACCTTGTCGAACGCGATCGTTTGCTGCGTATCGCCATTGTCAAGCACGGCAATGATGAGGCGGCGCTGCTTGGACAGCGACAGCTCGCCAAAGCCCGAGATGGTCTCGGCCAAGTGGGCGGTGATGTGTCGGATGGCCAGCGGGCCCTCTTTGGTCAACAGGCGGGCGATTTTTTCGGGCGTGACGGCCGCGGCCGCAGCCAATGCCACTGGCGAGTGGGTGTTGAGAGGCTTGCCGTTGGCGGCGGTGGTGGGCGACAGCGCCCGACGCGCCGACATGGTCATGGACGGCGGGCCCGTGAGCTGCGACAGTTTGGGCCGCACGCCGCCGCTGTTGGAGGAATGGCGGCGGCGATCGAAGCTCTTTTTGGGCGGCAGCGCCGACGTCACCGGCGGCGTGGCCGGCGACACCGACACGGGGGTGTTTCCCCGGCTCGACGATCGCGCGTCAGGGCCCAGCAGCGACCGGCCGCTAATTGGCACGCCGCGGATGGGCAGCGGCGCCGGCAGGTCGTCGATGGCATTGGCCGACGATCGGCTGGATCCGGAGATGCTACGCACGTTGCTGGTGGCCATTCGAGAATATCAATTACCAAAAGGGTAGTGGGGAGAGGGTCAGCGGGTTGGTTGCCATGCCGGCGCTAATGGTATAGAGGGCTGGGGCTAGGGTCCGCCCGCCTTGACTCATTTCTGGACACGTGCGAAATTTCACCCCCCGGTCACGTGCGGCAGGCTTGCCCGGCCCTATTTAACTTTAAATTACTTGCTACGGTAGGTCCATGTCCGGCTGATGCGCTCTAAATATAGTTGGGCCAAGGGGTTGCTACAAGGTTTTCCCTACCGGTTCCCCCGCTTCATTTGCCAGGAATCCAAGGGTGCTCCCCGGTTGGTAATCCTCCCTTCTGAAATTCCAGGAAACTTACCCTGAAATTCCCAGCGACCGGTACTTTAGCGACATAACCGTAGACCTAGGATATAACCCCATTATAACCATGGCCATTTTCTTTTTGTGTCTTTGTTTTTGTCGTCAATTGCGCTAGTGGCGCTAATCTACATTGAAATCAACAGATCTCCGGTAATATTAAAATGTGCCCTAGGCACAGGCTTTATTTATTTCGCATGAGTTACATGAGTGCATTAGCTAAATCTAGTAGCCAAGAGCAGCCAGCTTCTTGGACACCTCAGAAGAGGCCTCCTTGTTCTGCGCGGCCGAAATCTTCTTGTTGAGCGCAGCCTTCTTGGCGTAGTACGCAGACGACTTGGCCTTGCGCCGCTCCTCCAGACGCGCAACAACGTCCTGGTACTGCCAGCCCACCTCGTGGCTCAGACGGCCCACAGTAGTGTACTTGCGGCCGGGCTGCAGACGCAGCACCCGCAGAGCCTGGGGAACAACCACCCGCTGCTTCTTGTCATAAGGCGGGGGGACACCCTCGTAGACGTTCAGACGCGACAGGGCAGCCTTGCCACGGGGGGTCTTGTGCGAGATCATACCGCGCACAGCCTTGTAGAAGATACGCGAAGGCGCGCGGAAGTGGAAAGGACCATGGGTCTTGTTGAACCGGGTGGCCTTGCGCAGGTAGGCATGGTACTTGAGCTTGTTGCGGAAGAACTCACCCGAGATGTTGAGCTCCTCGCAGCGCACGACAGTGACGTGCTGGCCGTTCAGCAGCTGCTTGGCCACGGTCGAGGCCAGGCGGCCCAGCAGGTGGCCCTTGCTGTCGATGACGACCTCCTTCTCAAAGCTGCTCATTGTTCGATGGAATCGAGTCTCGAGAGGGTATGTAACTAGATGAGTTGGGTACATGTCATCAGCCCTAAAGCCCTAGCTATCGCTCTAATATACCCTTACCCTGATACCAACCAAGATATTTCACCTGTCAACAGAAACCGCAAAAGAAACCAAAAAGTAAAAGAAAAAGGAGAATATATATAGTCCTGTATTTTAAGTGGCTATAGAAATATAATACCGAAATTGTAAAGTAACCTAAAGGGTAACGGCAGGGTGGCTGTGCACGTCGCCGGTCTTGAACGGATAGCCGGCCTTTACCATGGCAGCAATCAGATCGTCCAGAAGATCCTGCGGGTTCTCGATACCCACACACAGACGGATAATATCGTCCGGGAAATCGCGCTCGGCCCGCACCTTGGGGTCGATCGAGGCGTGAGACATCTTGCACGGCAAGGAAATAAGACTGTTCACGCAGCCGAACGACACAGAAATGCCCCACAGCTTTGTGGACTCAACAATACGCTCGCTAAGAGGAACATCGCGGGTGCGGAACGACAGCACGGCACCGGGCCCGCTGGCCTGCGAGGTATGGATATCGTAACCCGGGTGGGACTCGAGTCCCGGGTAGTAGACTTCGAGGCCCAGCGAGTGCAAGGTCGCCGCGATTTTTTTGGCGTTCTCCTGCTGCTTGTCGAACCGCACGGCCAGGGTTTTAATGCCGCGCAGCAACAACCACGAATCGAAGGGCGCAAGCGCACATCCCGACGCAACAATGACGCTGAGCAAGCGGCCAGCGAGAACAAGGTCGTTAACCGCAATCACACCGGCCATAACATCGTGGTGGCCACACAGATACTTTGTAGCCGACTCGTAGACAATGTCTACGCCCAGCTTGAGGGGCTGCATGAGCAGCGGGCTCAGCATGGTGTTGTCGACGACCACCAGGGATTCGGGGCTCCGCTGGTGCACGCCATCAGCAATAGCATGGATGTTACAGATCTTGATCAGCGGGTTGGTGGGCGACTCCAGCAGCACCAGGCGGGTCTTGTCGTTGATGCGCTTGAACACTTCTTCCGGGTTCGTCGTGTCCACGTTGTGCACAACCAGCTGGCCGTTCTTGCTCAGATAGGTCAACAAGCGGTCCGAGCCGCCGTAGAGATCGTCGCCCGCAATCACCTCGTCGCCCGGCTGCAGCAGGCGGAAGATAACGTCCAGAGCAGTCATGCCGCTGGATACGGCCAAAGCCCGGTTGGCCCGCATGATTTTGGCCAAGTGACGCTCCAAGTGCGTGCGGGTGGGGTTGCTGCACCGCGTGTAGTCGTACTCACCCATGTTGGACAGCGACTCCTGCTTGAAGGTGGCCGTCTGGTAGATGGGCACACTGGACGAGTGGTAGACGTCGTTGCTTTCGGTAGTGACGACTTCGGTATCGATGGCATAATTCGGGAACGCCCGGGGGCTCGAAGGAGCCGGGGACGGCGGAGCTCTGGCACTCGACATCAGTCAAATAATATCGGTTGGGGCGATAGACAGATTAGCGATCCGCCGAGAGGTTGGTTAGGGGGAGGGCAGGGCAAGGGCCCAGGGCAGGGCCGATGATGCAAGGCCAGGCGATAAGCTGTGATCTGCACTCTGGTGGGTCTCTGGAAGCGGTGAGGCCTTGGCTGGTTGTTGGTTTTTCTTTTTCTTTTTCTTTTTAAGGTTAGTCTAAGAGTCAAATTACTACGGAACTACTAGCACCGCTACTCGCATTAGCAATAATAAATACTACTGTACACTCACAACCATCCCAGGCTGTTCTCGCTCATGACCGGCTGCGATATAGGCCCCGGTCCCGAAGTCGGCGTGGGCAGGATCGACGCGACCGACGAGGGCACCGAGGACGCTCTGGACGAGCGGTCATGGTAACTCTCGTCGTGGTACGACTCGAAGTCGCTGGCCTCGTCGTCGATCGCCGCGCGCTTACGACGGCGGCGCACTGCCAGAGCGGCCAGCGCTCCGCCGACCGCCACGGCGCCGGCGACGGTGCCCACGGAGATACCTGCTGTGCGGCCCGATGCGACCGCCTCAGTGGAGGTCGGGGCCTCGCTCTGGTCGAGCGAGCCGGACGCTCCGTTGGTACTGGCGCTGGAAGAGTCCGACGAGTCCGACGAGTCGGTGGTGTCGCTGACCTCGACGTCGATGTCGGGGTCGATGATACTCATCAGCGTGGCCACCGAGTGGTCCGAGTTAGAGTACAGCTTGCTGCTGGTGTCCTTGACGGCGGTCTGCAGGGCCGACACCTGGCCCTCGGGCACGTACAGTCGTGCCACTGTAGCCAGGTAGGTGCCCCGGTTCAGGGGCTGCAGGTCCTTGAGCTGCACCTGGCTGGTGTCGATGTCCAGGCCGTTGGCCACGCCCTGAGGCAGGTAGTCGGAGATCTGCGCGGCCGCCAGCGCGTGCGAGGCCACAAACGGGTAGTTGAGGGCATACTTGAACCCGATCTGCACCTCGCGCGTGCCCTGCGTTTGGGTGGGCGCGGCCGAGGGCGCGATCACGCGCGGCAGCACGCCCACGCTGGTGCTGGTGGTGCGGCTGGCCGTTTGCGAGTCGGTCGGCAACGCGCTTGCCGTCAGAAGTCCGCTGGGGAGCCAGTTGGATGTGGCCGTAGTGGTGGCCGTGCCGCTGCCGCCGTCGCTAGCAGTATCGCTAACGGTATAGCTGACAGTGTTGCTGGCCCCGCTCGTGCTTGCCGCCGGCGCGGCGGTTGTCGCGCCGGTTTGAGTGTTAGTTGCGCTGCCAGTTGCAGTGTTTGTCGCCGTGCTGGTTGAGCCACCAGAGAGGGTTGCCGTATTGGAGTCGGCCTCCGAGTCGGTCGAGTGTGTAGCAGACTCGGTAGCGGACCCGGTAGCAGAGCCGGCAGCAGAGTCGATAGCCGAGCCGGCAGCAGACTGGGTTCGGGAGCTTGCGACAGACGCCACAGGCGACCCCGTGCTACTAGCACTCAAACTCGTCCACAGGTTCGCAGGGGTAGTTGTCTCGTGCGGCACAACCGTAGGCTCCTCGCTGCTGGCTGTCAGCACGTGTGTAGTCGGCCATACCGAGCCTGACGATACGCCAGCAGCAGAAACCTGGCTCTCAGTAGAGTAGGTAGACGTAGTAGGGTATGGCGACTCGAAGCTCTGGGTGACACCCGTTTGAGTTCGAGTCAGTGGTCCTGTTGAGGGTCCTGTTGAGGTTCCTGTTTGGGGTCCCGTTGAAGTTCCGGTTTGGGGTCCCGTTGAGGTTCCTGGAATGGCAGTTTGGCTACTCACTGGGGTCCCTGGCACAGTTGCTGGTCCAGAGGTAGTGGGGGTATAACTTGTAGTGGTAGGCGCCGTCGAGTAGGCGGGCTGGGTGGTACTTCCCTGCAGAGTGCTCCAAACCCACGAGTCGGTGGAGGTATCAATAGGCACAATGCTTGACGAGGTATCACTGGGAAGCGCCGTCTGAGGACCCGTTTGGGTGCTTGTTTGGGCTGTCCAACTGGCAGTCTGAGTGCCAGTCTGAGTGCCAGTCTGGGTTCCAGTCTGGGTTCCAGTCTGAGTGCCTGTGGGGCTCACAGGTCCCGTCTGAGTGCTGGTTAGGGCACCCGTTTGGGCACCGGTTTGGGCACCGGTTTGGGTGCCCGTCGGAGGCACACTTGTGGAGCCGCCGATAGTAGAATACACGCTGGAAGGTTCAGAAGAAGAAGTGTCATGGAGTGTACTCCACACCCACTCATCCGACGACGAACTGGTATCGGTGTTGGTATTAATGCTCGCCGTAGATGATGTAGTTGCCCACGATGTAGGTGTGTTTGTTGCTGCCACGCTGGCGGCAGACACAACACCGGTATCGGTGCTGAGGCTGTCGGAGCTGGTAGCCGCAATGTCTGTAGCAGAAGCCTGAGTTGAGCCCGTCTGAGTGGCCTCTGTCGACGCGACATACGAGTCGGTCGCGGTCGCACTGGTCAAACCAGCTAACACGCTCGACTCGGTCGAGTCGGTCAAGCCGGCCGAGCCAGTCGATGTGCCAGTGGACTCAATAGCTGTGGGCTCTGCTGTTGCTGATGTCTCCGGTGTGGTCACCGGGCTTGTTTCCGATGTGGTCACCGGTGTAGTCTCCAGTGTAGTCGGGGTCGCCGATGTGGTCGCCTGTGTTGTCACTGGTGTTACCTCGGAACTCGTCGGGGTCGGAGACTCCGTAGAGGCCTGGTAAGTGGTCTGCACGGGAGAGTCACTGGTAGACACCTCAGAATAGGTAGGCGTCTCCGTAGAAGCCCCCGTGGTACTTTGCACAACCGGCCACACAAACTGCGACGACGACGAAGACTCGGGCGTCGTAGTGGTTTGCACAGGCTCGCTACTTGTTTGATACGAGTCTGTAAGGGAGCCAATACTCTGGGTAGGCTCAGTGTCTGTGGAGGACGCCTGGGGGGTATATGTGGTATAAATGGGCCAGTCCTCAGTCTCCGAAGACTCGTAAGTAGGCACCCGGGAATGCTGGGTAGCCCGGGTCCTCCAGAAGGTAGGAGAAGTGTACTCTGTAGGCTCGACCGTCTGCTGGGTATCGATAGGTTCTGCCGAGATGGTGGTCCTTGGCTGGATGAACGAAGTCTCCGCAGGAACAGCCTCCGAGGACGAGTTGTACTCATCTGCAGCCGCAGGCACCGCGAGGACCGCTAGCAGCAGCCAACGGCGCAGCGACGACGCAGGTCTGGTCATTTGCAAAGAGAAAAAGAGAGAAAGGCTCGCCGACAAATTTAGGTTGAATTCACAGGGTTTGCCTGAAGCGTTGCTGATGTTAGTGCTGCGCAGACAGAGTCTCAGTTAAGGTTTGACCAATAAGGAAACTATAGTAGTTTACCTTGGGGACCACTGGTTACCGAAACGGTGAACGGTGGGTTTCGGGGCGCTTTTCCGACCAGCACGCCTGACAAAAGGGGGCTTTTTTCCGGGTGTTTGGCTCGCAAACACTGTCTCAAGTCCGTGAGGCAAGGTGGAAAGTTCTTTCAACCCTCCTCCACCACCTACCGGAAATGCTGTCCGAAAAGGGCAACAAAAACCAGTCTCTGATGGAAACCAAGTGAATCCACTTGGTTTCCAGCAAAACACGTAACTATTCTTTTAAATAGCCCGCCCATATACGCGTTGGCACTGCCCGTTGCCCTCTACGGTGGCCAGGAGGTGGGTCCCAAACAGCAGGTCAACGAGCTAATTTTGACTGCCGCGGCGCGTCTCGGCCAGCGCGTGGGGGAATATTGTCCGTGATCAAACCTTACATTCGAGATTTTGTTACTTACCTTTGCAAATGGACAGACTTTCGGTGGTCTTCGCCTGCTAGTTACCAAGAAGGAATCGGGGGTGTGAGGGTGACCCTGGGCGTGACTGGAATTTTACGTATGCGTAGGGTTAGGGACGACGTACTCGCATGCATATGCACTGGGGTGGGAGATCCCATCAACTAGTGGTATGTTTTTTGTGCTCAAACGGCCCCTCACTTGGTTTGCCAAGGGTTAAAAGGCTACGTATCAAGTTATGTAGCTGTTGGGGTCGTAGATCATGTTTTTTTTATTAGCCTATAACAGTCTTTACTTGGTATGGCTGTCTTAAACAAGCAGCCCGGCACCCGCCGAGAATGCATCATGTATACGCGCAAGTCTGGGCTTAAATTCAAGAAAACAAAAACAACGAAAAAAAGAAAGAAAGAAACTCAGGGCTTGATCATACATATCCCGTTTTGCTCCAGCAACGGCCTTTTTAGCCAGGCCGCCCTTGCATGGTCTTGGCATGTTTCACGTGAACAAGATCTCATCTGCAGCAAACGGACCCCCTCTCCCATCGGGAAACCCCCACAAGTGGGGGATTGGTTACGATCAAAATGCCAGGCCAGCAAAAGCAGGAGTTACATTCCATAGAAAAAAAGGTTACGACCCATGTCGCTTAAAACGATAAATTATTTTTTATCCGCAGCCGGCAATGGCAAAGTATGTTTACCGGGCGTGCCTCGTTGTTTGCGCTTGCGTCTGCATTGTGGAGGTGATTACTCTTCTGGGGTAAGGGCATAACCCAATCCGGAAGGGGTCTCAGGGAAGGCATGTGTGGCCGAGAATGCAATGCATGCAAGTAGGTAAATATAAATCAAAATTTTTTACCATTGACAAAATTAACTGTTCTTGGTTATTGCATGTCGCTCCGGCTGCCCGTTTGGGTTTGTTATTGTGGCGCCATCAATGTGAAACTTTACATAGCAGTGAGGTGCATGATGACGGTGCATACCGAGCGCATTAACCAGGGCCTGTTAGGTACCGGTCACCGGCCAAATATGCATTTACGGGGAAGCCGTCAACGGTTAAAGTACGCATGTACGGCTGGCTCGATATAGCTAATTTCCGTCCGAAATACTGCCGGGAATAATCCGCCGCGCCGAGGAAAGCCAATGTTGTTATTTCCCAATGCTTGAGCTAATCTTGAGCTAATCTTGAGCTAATCGAACTAATCGAACTAATCTAACTAATCTCTGAACTAATCTCGACCTAAAGCTGCTGACGCATCGCGACCTCGCCGTGACTAACCGAAATGCTCCGGGTCCTGGTTCCATCGAATGCCGGGCCATGCCGGCTCGCTGCCTATCGCACCATGGCATCTAAAGCCAGCCGTACAGAGGGAAGAGCAGCAGAACTCACCCCGCTTCAACAATATGACGAAGATGTGGCCGAGGGAAAGATCCGTAGTGATGAACACCAACGTCGCATGCTCGGAGACCTCACTTCGGTGTACAATGAGCTTGTAGATTATAGACCAGCCCCCGTAGAGGTGCTTCATCACAGCGGAGGCTTTTTCTCCTCGCTAGGAGGGCTGTTTGGGTCCCATTCAAAGCCCGAAACCGGGTTCGGGCCCCGAGGCATATACATGTACGGCGATGTGGGGTGTGGAAAAACCATGTTAATGGACATGTTCTACCGCACGGTGCCGCCGCATTTAACCAAGCGGCGAATCCATTTCCATGGGTTCATGCAGGACGTGCATAAACGAGCCCATGCGCTCAAAGAACAGTACGGCAGCAAGGTGGATGTCGAGGACCGCATTGCCCGCGAAGAGGCCCGGGAAGCGGCAGTGCTGTGTTTTGACGAGATGCAGGTTACTGATGTAGCCGATGCGATGATTCTTCGCCGGCTTTTCGAGGGTCTGTACCGCAACGGCGTAGTGACGTTTTTCACCTCTAATCGCGAGCCCGACGAACTGTATAAAAACGGCGTGCAGAGAGAGTCGTTTATTCCCTGCATAGAACTCATCAAGGAACGTGACCACGTGGTGCAGCTGGTGTCGCCTACCGATTACCGCAAACTGCCGCGGCCGTCGTCAGGAAGCTACTTTTTCCTGGCCAAGGGCACCGACCCGTTGCCGACGGGCGAGGCCCTGGCTGCCCGGGAAGCCGAGGCCAAAAAGCACGCCGAAAAATGGTTCACGTACTTTGCCAATGGCCAGGATGTGGTCACCGAACGCAGCCTGGAGATCTGGGGACGGCCCGTGTGCATCCCTGTGTCGGCCGGCAACAATGTGATGCAGTTCACATTTGACGAGCTCTGCGGCACGCCGCGCTCGGCAGCAGACTATCTAGAGATGTGCAAGACGTTTGGAGCAGCCGTGATCACCGAGATCCCGGAGATGTCGTTGGAGCAGCGGGATCTGGTGCGGCGGTTCATTACCTTCCTGGACGCCGCCTACGACTCGCACTTGAAACTGGCGGCCACCGCTGCCCGGCCCTTTGAAAGCCTGTTCAATACCAAACATTTGACTATCGATCCGACCACCAACAAGGTGGTTCTCCAGGACACTAAAGAAGGAAGAACAGTAAGTGACCCTACCAACTTTGCCGGCCATGAAGAGATGTTCGCGTTTGCCCGGGCTTTATCGCGTCTCAAGCAAATGTCTTCTGAACAGTGGCTAGCTGAATCTGCTCTATAGACTCCCCTACTACCTTTCCCAATATCATCCACGTACATAACTATTCAAATCATCCATTGTGGTAGTAAATCTGCTCATTAGCCACTGAAAAGTCAAACAAAAGTCAAACAAAAGTTAGGATATATAGATTTAGTATTATCCGCCAAAAAAGTCCCCAATAAACAGTCCTCATTAGAACACAACGTCGCCATCCTCGCCCATCAAACCCATGGCCACATCCTTGTCGGTATTGGCCTCGCGTAGCTTGCGCTTGGCCTCGTCCTTTCCGGCCGCCGTGCCCAGCGATGCATCAATATGGGCCTCCGCGTCGAGCTCGGCCGCCTCCTTGGCCTTCAGCTCGGCGTCCCGCTGCTTATTGTTTTGGATCTTCTTGAGCCGGAAGAACTCCTCGCGGTCCAGCTCGTCGAGCTCCGAATTGATATAGGCAATAGTGTTTTCGGTGCGCGGGATGATCACATGCTCAATGGCATTGACTCTTCGGTTGGTGACTTTGATGACCTCGTCGAGGATCACAAACGCCGTCTGCAGCGACGCCAGGCTGACCAGGGTCTCGACCGCTTTAGAATAAACGTCTTTGGCTTTATTGACTTGCTGGCCGCCTCGGCCCAGACCGGTCATCTTGAAATCGTCTACGTCGTTGTTGCGGACCACCTCAAACGACGGCAGTAACACACCGCTGACGTTCTCCTGTCTAGCCCGCACCGTAAAGCGGGCAGTCTTGGCACTCTCTTGCACTTGGAAGGCAATGTTATCGCCGGTGGCGTAGGTCACTTCCGCCAGCGAGAAGGCGGCCGTTTGCATCACTTTGCCCATCTTGCGCTTGGCCTCGTCGATCCGCCGCGTGATCTCCCGGAATCGCTTGGTGAGGGCCTCGGATTTGCGCTTGAGCAGATTGTGGCCCTGCGTTGCTCCTTTCAGCTTGCCTTTCATCACCGAAAGCGTCATCCGCGTGGGGAAAACTGCTTCTCTATTGCCTGCTCCTGACATTGGGGGGGGTGGAGGTGGGTGTGATTACTGATGACGGCCGCTTATGTGGTTTGGGATCCCAATATTGATCCCACAAATCCCATAGGATTTCCATGGATCAACTGCCCATAGATCCTCACTATGAAACAGCTTTATTGAAACAACCAGATAACGTAGAGCTGTGGACGGCTTATGCCTCCAGTTTGGAGTCTCCTTTACACAAGGCAAAAGTGCTGGCTAGGGCAGTAGCGGCTATTCCTGATGAACAGCTATGGAAGGCCTATCTTGAAATTCGCGCTAGTCACTTAGACGACATGGCTTCAAAAACAGCCTTTCGAAAGGCCTTGACTGATTGCCTCGCTTTATTCCCGGGAAATACTGACGTTTGGCTGCTTTATATCAAGCATTTCCCGGATAAAACAACGTTTGATGCCGTCTTGCGGTACTGTCCCTCCCTGGCTCCTCAAGTATGGCCTCAATATCTCGAGCTTGACGATTTGGAATCTATTTATGACCGGTATTTGGAATACGCGCCGGAAATGGCCTCGGCAGTGGCCGAATTGTTACCTCCCGCCCAAGCTTTCAAGGTGCTTAAGAACACTCCTCCTCAGACATTTGCGCAGTGGCAGCAACTGCTGGAACTAGCCGGTGATTTAGACGATTCGGGGCCGGTTTTCGAGTCGGCTCTTAAGCTTTTCCCTAGTAATGATGGCTGGATAGTGCCCGAGTATGCCTCGTACCTGGCTAAAAGCAGTCCCGAACGAGCCCTGGCACTACTAATGGATGCCTTGGCCACTGCCTCGAGCGTTTCCTCGTTTGCAGCTATTTTCGATGCCGTCTGCCAACTTCATGATGCCGTGATCGCTGCCCGCTTAAAGGAAGACCTTTCCGTGGAAAGAGCTCTGGCGGTCTATAGCCAGTTACTGGATAGACGGCCCCTTTATCTTAACGATCTGCTTATTCGTATCGAGCCCCAATATATCGATCATTGGCTAGAACGAGCTGGTCTCTTTGTGCAATCGGATATCAAGGCCGAAATATACACCCAAGCCCTTGAGGTAGTAGCTCCTGGTACGGAAGGGATTTCGCGATTGTGGCTCGCCTACGCATACTTGTACAAATCAGATCTTACTCAACTCCGCACTATCCTTGACAAGGCCTCTAAGAGCAAATTCACGGATATATCGGATCTCGAAGATATCTGGCTGGGGTGGGCCGCTTGTGAAGCGCCGGAGCAAGCTAAAAGGGTATTGGAGACGGCTCTCAAAGGTCCTACTAGGTCAAATGTTCGCTTTGACGATATGGCAAAGAGTTGTCAAGACCGGCTACATAAATCGTTGCGAGTGTGGACAGAGCGCATTGCTTTGGCCGTCAAAGTCTCATCTTCGCTGGACGAGGTGCGGAGCCTTTATGCGCGCATTTTCGACCTTAAAATCGCTAATGCTAAGTCGGTCGTAGACTTTGCGAGTCTTTTACAGTCTAAAGGGGAGACTCAAGAAGCACTCCGGGTCTACGAGCGAGGTGTGGATACGTTTGCCTTCCCTGTCGCCTACGAGCTCTGGCTGGTCTACTTGGACTGTGCTGTGCAGAGCCTAGGGCCTGAACGAATGAGGGATCTCTTTGAACAGGTTTTAAAAGCCTGTCCGTCTGAACAGGCCGGAGAATTCTATAAACGGTATGCTTTGTATGAGCTTGAGCATGGCCTGGTATCGAATGCCTTGAAGGTGTTTAGCCAAGGCGTGGCTTCGGCTCCTTCTGTTGAGCTGTTCACTCTGTATTTGGCCGCTTTAAAACAACACCGAGATCTCTCGGCGCTTCGGCCGGTGTACCAACAGGCTCTGGATGTTCTGGACGATAGTACCGTCAACGCTCTGGCCACCGACTTTGTGGAATTGGAGGTCCAGCTGGGCGATATCGATAGAGCCCGAGCGATTCTACGATTTGCGGCTCAGTTCAACGATCCTAAACTGCCTTCTGGCGCCCAATTCTGGGATAGATGGGCCGAGATTGAGGCTGAGCATGGCACTGACGAAACCCATCGCGAGATGATTTTCGAAAGGAATGCTATTGAGCAGGAGATTCTGCATGACGCCCGTCGCTTAGCGGCCCGTCACCAAACCATTGACTTTGTTAAAGGGTCGGATTGACCACCAAATCATAAATTAATTATAATGTTATGTATCCCTTTAGGTGCCATTTACATACTGTTTAGGCAGGGCCGCGTAGATCAAGGCCGCTACTTCGGCCGCCTCGTCGTCTAGCGGCGCTTCGAGCTCTTCGGTCATTTCCGCCAGCGGTTTCTGGTCTCGCACCAGGTTCTCCATGAATTCAAGCAGACTTGTGTCGAGCTCTCCAAACAGGTCTTCTATTTTAGATGCCAGCATAGGCCGCAGCTCGTCACTGATAAACTCTTCGGTAACTTTGTCCCATGCTGGACCCTTCTTAATGGCAAGCGATATCTTCTCGGTAGTTTCTTCTTGCTCAACCTCGCTTAGAGGCTCGTCATCTTGGCCAGCATACTTTGCGTCTTGCTCGAGTTCTTGGGCCCGCTCGAACTGCCGTTGTTTGGGGTCCCCTTTGAACCCGCTATCTTTATAAGTGAGGTATGTCTCCAAAAGCACTTTGTGGTCTTTGTTCTTGTCCTGGTCCAGCAGGGCCTTTTTGCCTTCGTATATAGCATGCAGGGCCTCTGTCTTGGTTAGGAACTGCGACCATCGTGTCTCGTAGTCCATAGTGGGGTTGGGCCGAGCCGTAACCACTACCTTTTCGTCAAACTTCTCAAACTCGTCTTCCTCAATAGGATTATCGGGCGAGTTTGTTTCTAGTTTGCGGGCCTTTTGGATAAACTCTTGGTTGCGGTGCTCCCGTTCTTTGACCAGTTTACCTGTCTGTTCCCTAAAGTCCCTTACACCTCTTCGCAAGTCGTCTAATTGCTCTGGAGGAAAGCTTTCGCTGGTAAGAGTGCCATCTTCTTTAATTTCACTGCCAAGATCCCCCAAATCTGTTTGTGGCTCTTTAGGAAGCTGGCTAAATGCCGTTTGCAGTTTAGCTATCAGCGTCTCGGGTGCCATGCGCGTGACGCTTTGGATAGTGGCATTACCGGCGATATTAGCGATCCATTTAGTAGTTTCCTCGCTGGCAACTACTTTAAGAAGGGTTCCGTCCACTTGAAGTTGGGGAATTATTTCCAACCCGGCCTTGACATGTGCTGCACTCTTGAATACAAGGAAGACACAATCGAGGCATGCATCGGTGGGTGCCTTTAGTCTAGTAACATCCTCTATTCCTAGAGGTGCTAGCAGTTTTATTAACTGGCTGTTTGATATAGCAGAAACCCCTTCGACATAGACGGTCCTCTTTGCGTCCATTCGATTAGGCAAGCTGTTTAGAATGTATAACCAGACCTTCTTATAGCCTCTACGAGCACTAGCCTAGTTCTTGGAAAGAAAAAAAGAAAACCTACAATATAAGGTCAATCAAACCCTATAGAACGAAACAACCCCTATAGAACTACGCAAAAGTCTACATCGAAAAGCCAATTCACTATAAACCCTACTCTATACCGACATCAGTCATTGATCACACATGTCTGGGAGACTTGTCTCGATAGTAGGAGGAGGCCCCGCAGGTCAGGCCGTGGCCAGAGCCCTTCTTGCTGAAGGCTTTAAGGTCCAGGTATTTGAGACTAAAAAAGGGTTCGGAGGTGTCTGGAAATACACCGGGAAGGGTCCTCTCTATGCCGATTTGGAAACGAACCTTAGTAGCGAGCTAATGATGTATAAAGACACTCCCTTCCCCGGGCCGCCTGGCTACCGAGAACATACACAAGTGTACGACTATGTGGTTAACTACAGCAAAACCGTGAATGCACCGACGATTTTCGAGACAAGGATCTCGGACGTCGAAAGAGCAGACAACAAATGGGTGCTTTCCGATAGCCAAGGCCAGAAATACCAGTCGGACTTTTTGGTAGTGGCTGCAGGCCACTATAATGTGCCGTTTATTCCCTCAATTCCTGGGTTAGACGAGTGGACCAAGGCAGATCCCGAGAGTATCACTCATTCGAGATACTACGATAACCCTGACGGATATACCGATAAAACAGTGCTGGTAGTGGGCAATGCTGCTAGCGGTATAGACATTGGCATCGAGATCCTGCGATGCACCAGTCCAGTCTATATTTCCAGGCGACATGAAGCACCTACAGATGCTTTATTCGACAACCAAACCGTGGTCCTTAAACCCGAGATCAAGAAGGTCGATGCCAGTACGAAAACCGTTTATTTCGGGGATGGATCGTCTGTAAAGGTCGACGTGATCATGTTCTGTACCGGATACTTGTACGACTTTGACTTTCTCAATAACCTCAACAGTACTATGGAGCACCCCATTCTTCACCCCCACCGATCTCGGCTATGCAATTTCTACAAACGCACCATAAGCATTGACCATCCCACGCTTGCGGTTGTGGCCATGGAAAAGCAGATCGTGCCCATGCCCGTGGCAGAGACGCAAGGAGCGGTGATTGCCCGGGTTTTCAACGGCCGCTTGATTCTTCCTTCTACCAAGAAAATGGTCGAGGACGAGGAAGAGCTGGTTAAGGAAAAGGGCGACGGGCGTACCTATCACAACCTGCCGTATCCTGAAGATGTGGAGTACATGGATAGTCTCCAAGACTGGGTAGACAGTGCCGGTCCTGGCGGCTTTTTCGCCGAGCGGTGGTCTGCTGAAAAACGGCAACTTCGCAAAGACGCCGGAAAAGATAAACTGGAAATGTTCAAGAAGAAAATCGAGGAAGCCAACCGACTCCGGGAATCAGAATAGACTCACAATAGACTCACAATAGACTCAAAATAGACTAAATATATACCCCTACATAAACGAACCCCTTCCCCCTATACCCCGGGTCGAGGTTAGTAACCTAGGCGACAGCGAGCGAGGGCTTTCTGGAGCAGTGTGCCTGCATGATCCTGCCACCCTTCATCAAGGAATATTTACAGAACCATGTTCAGCATAAAGAACACTATGACCCAGACCAGGACGGCCCAAAGATAGTGCCTTTTTCAGAGACTGAACAAGCCGAGGTCCATGTAGTGGACTTATGGTTAGTGAAGGCCAATGGCGACGAATACCTGTTTGCGATAAAAGACAATCAGCATCAATCATATGCGTTTCTGGACCACCCTTTCATGAGTCCCGAAAGACTCGAGAATGGACCCTGTTTGGCAGAAGTACGGATCCGAGGAATCCATGTGTTTCCGCCTAATAGGCATGCCAGGGGCCTCGAAAAGACAATTCGGCACCGCTCACCCAGCGAAGGGCACTTAATTGGGTTAATACTATCTGAAATCAAGATTTTGGAGGACTCTAACAATACACGCAAACCCCACAAGGGAGTTGCATGGTCACGAGAAGCAGGGTTACAAGTACCTACTGCCCGGAAATCGCAATTGCCGGAGCCATATCCTTCTATACCATCAGACTACAGTAGCCAGCCGCGGCCAAATGATCAAGATGTTCAAACAGTCCTTCCAGCAGACCGGATCGAGGCCGAACCCCAAGAAGTTATACCAACAGAACCTGAGGACAGTAGCTCTACGGACGTAGTGACCGAAGAGCCGGCACCGGTAGGATGGGTGCATAGCACTTTGAACTATTTAGTATCGAGGCTAAGTGGAAGCAGCAATCACGAGCCTGAGCCTGAGCCTGAGCCTGAGCCTGAGCCTGAGCCTGAGCCTGAGCCTGAGCCTGAGCAAAAAGAGCCTGAAGACCTCAAAGAAGCATATGACAGTGATGCATCTCTTAGAGAGCCCAGTGGAAGTGATAGCGACCGGGATCCTCGAAGGACACCTCCAATGGTGTTACCTTTAAGAAGGCAAGCAGATGCGAGCGTTCCTGTAGCCAAGAAGGCCCGGCTTTCTCAACCGAATCGCAAAGCCATTACCGATTTCGAGCATGATTTTGATACCGATTCTGTGTACGTTCCCGAAACTGATCAAGGGGATTCCGACAGTTACAATGAGGAGGATAATGAGGACAATGAGGAAGAGGAAGAGGAAGATGAGAGTCTAGAGGACCAGAAAAAAGACCAGCCAGAGAAAGTGCGGGAGGTGTCCTGGAATGCCCTGGAAATGCCTGCTCGCCGTGCCTTTCGCTCGCGATCAGAGCTTACAAGCCGACACACGCCCGTGGCCGGCGCTACGCACCGGTCGGCGCGCGCATTAGTGAAGAACCGAGAACCAGGAGTTGAGAGCGTTAGCAAACAACATAGAGAGCGGATCGAGAGCGCTATCGTGGCCGTGCCGGCGATTCCGCGGATCGTCAGTACCACAAAGTATAAAGTTCCTGAGGGAGCGTCTGCCATGACAGTTGCGCTAATAGCACTCCTTAATGAGCTATAAAATTACAGGGCTTAGGAATAAATAGGATAAATAGAGTACAGTCACAAGCCCAAAGCTATCCCCTCAAGCTCGTGTTTCAAGTCACTATCGGGAACATCTGCGGCCCAGAATTTAGACAGATGCCGCGAGCCGCTATCACAAAGGATAGTCACTATAACGTGTCCCGGCCCCAGCAGTTTTGCCTGCCGATAGGCGGCCACGCAGTTGACGGCCGACGACGAGCCGACAAACAGACCGTCGGCAGCCACCAGATGGTGGGCCATGGCCAGCGACTCGTTGTCAGGGACCTTCTCTGCATCGTCGATATAGGGCAGGCCGGCCGCCAGGTTTGCAGTGACCCGGTTAAGGCCAATGCCTTCTACTAACGTGTCTACCTGATGGCGGCGACGGGTGCCCTCGCGCTCGGCCTCGTCGAACATGACGCCCATGTGGATCTTATTATAGATACCCGAGCCCGGCGGGTCGGCCACCACGATTTTGATATCTTGTCGTTTTTGTTTAAGATAGCGGGCGACCCCCGCGATGGTTCCGCCGGTGCCTGCGCCGCTCACGAACGCATCAACGGTGCCCGATGTCTGGGCCCAGATCTCGGGGCCCGTAGTAGCGTAATGCGCTTGCCAGTTGGCGGCGGTCTCGAACTGGTCGGCGAACACCGCTAGCTGGTCGTCGCTATTGTCGCAGACTTCCTGGGCCATGCGGCGAGCCACATTCACATAATGGTTGGCATCGGCAATGCCGGCCGGCCGCACCAGATGCACGATGGCGCCGAGCGACCGCAGCAACGCGACCTTCTCGGCCGACGTGTCGTCCGGAACGACGATGTGGGCTTCGTAGCCTCGGGAGCTGCAGAGCATGGCCAGCGATATGCCTGTGGAACCCGAGGTCCCCTCGAACACGGCATCGCGATGGCCCGGACGAAGCTGGCCGGCTTGTTCAGCGGCTAAAACCACTGCTAACGCGATACGGTCTTTGGCGCTGCCGCCCGGATTGGCCATCTCCAGTTTGCCGTAGATGTCGCAGCCGGTTTTGGCCGATAAACTGGCGATCCGGACCATTGCCGTGTGGCCGACCAGGTCGGCGACGGCATCGGCGACCGCCGGCGGGGCTAGCAGCGACCAAGCCCAGCTTTTTAGGCGCCGCCAATTTTCCGGCCATAAGATCAGCCCTAACGCGGCTGCTGCGGCCAGGGCCGGGCCGGCCGCCTTAGCACCTGCTAACGTCATTTGGGAAGGAGAGGAAAGAAGGTTTAGGCATCATGCACCTTGGTTGGCTAGCAGCGGTGGTAGCGGCCGCGCCGGCCCTGGCGGCCGACGACGATATGCTCTATAACCAGGCGCACCACCGGCAGATCTGTGCCGGTGTGTACGGCGCGAAAGACGTGCCGGGCCCCTTCAAGTCGCAGATCGAGCTCGACTTCCAGAGCGGCGATGCCAACGGCGAGGTCACGGTGGTGTTTTTCTCCTACAAAGATATCGACTTTCTGGGCACCCCCGTGACCAGCGGCGGCCAGGAAGTCACCAAATACCTGTGCGACGATTCCGCCATCGCCAATGGTCTCTGTGCGCAAAGCGATTACGGCACGGTGATTGTCAATAAGTACAAGGGCACGCCCGAAAGCGAGATCTGGTCGGGCCCCGTGACCCTGCCGGCCGACCCGTTGATTTACAACGTCACCGATACAAACTACTACTGCGTGGTGACGTTCCCGCTCAGCGACCGCAACCTCGAGTACCGCGCGTTCGTGCACTTCATGAACGCCTATGGCCATCTGCCGGCCTCGCAGCTGGCACTGCTTTGGTTCCATCTGGCTATGGCCTTGGCATATACCGTGTTGTTTGCCGTGTGGGGGTACCTGTACTGGCGGTACCGGGCCGATGTGTTGCCCGTGCAAAAGTACATCACGGCCCTGGCCGCCTATATGATTGCCGAGCAATTCATTGTGTGGGGGTACTACATGTACTACAATGCCCACGGCACTGCCAATGCTGGCGGCCGCACCTATCTGGGCTTTGTGGCCGTCCTAGGCGCCGGAAGACTCACGCTGACCTTCTTTTTGTTGTTGATTGTTAGTCTGGGTTACTCGGTGGTTTACCCCAGTTTGGGCAAGCAAATGACCTATATCCGGATTCTGGCCGGCTTGCTGTTTGTGGCGACTGCCATTTATTCCCTGGATTCCTACTCGCTGGTGCCTGACGACGAGCAGGGCACTATCAGTTTCCTGGCGTTCATGCCCTTAACCATCACCCTGGCCATCTTCTATATCTGGACCCTGAGCGGGCTAGGCCATACCCAGAAGTACCTGGTGGAAAAAAAGCAGCACGTCAAGGCCCGCATGTACCGGTTTTTGGGCTACATCCTGTTCGCGTCGGGCGTGGCCATCTTCCTGTTTGTGGTGCTGCACACCTTGATTGTGGGCACCCAGCGCCTCAAGGACTTCATCAACGACTACTGGAAGACCAAGTGGGTTCTCACCGATGGTTGGCCCAATATCGTGTACTTTGTGGCCTTTGCATTGGTGGCCACGTTGTGGGCGCCCACGGGCAACAACCGCCGCTACGCCATGTCCACCCAGCTTGCCCAGGACGACGCCGATGCCGAGGAGTTCGAGATCGGCAGTCTCAACGGTTCTGAGGATGAGGCGGCCGACGACGCTAACCCGGATTCCACCATCCCCACGCCGGCGCCAACTGCCGCCAATTCGGGAGCCAATTCGGGAGCCCGCCGCACCGAGGCGCGCTCAACCGTGTTTGACGCCGATAGCGATGCGGATGCTCATGTGTTGTCAGATCTGGAGGACGACGATTGGAACCGCAACGAGGACCGCGACGGGCTGGTGAATGCGCCCGACAGTCGCTTGCGATAAGCAAATATTTGATCTAGGTTAAGCTGTAGCACAAAGTTTTTAGCAAATATAGCTATATTCGTAGGAATCACCATAGCATAGCATGACTCGTTGTTGACTCGTTTGGGGGTCTGGTTGCTACTTGGGGCAGCTACCGCACGCGAGTGACAAAAGCTAATTTGCCTAGTAAGACACCGTTTGGAGTCAGGCTTTCGGGGGTACCTAGACTACGTAAACTGTACCCTGTAAATCCCCTACTTTTGCTAAGAAATGACTCCTATTGGTGCCTGGATCTGCGACGATGCCAGGCGTCCAGCATGAGCCCGGCCGGCAGGCAAAAGGGTTAGGGAATATGCATGTGCCGGATTTAGCAGGCAGGTACCCAAGGTCTGGCCCCCTGATTTAGCCGGCAGAACGCCGACGACATACAAAGTCGATCCTCACAGCTACTGGAAATAGTAATAATGACTTGGAAAACCGCTAAAATGACGGCAAACCTCTTGTCCTGCCAAGGAATTCTTTGATTGGGAGGGCAATCGAAGTGCATTAAAAGGGCGAGACGCACGTAATGCACATGTGGCGGTGCTTGTGCCCAGCCCTAGAATTTCGATTTTCCGGAACTTGGCCAGCAATCTTAGACGAAACTACGTCTCTAACAGGGGTTTTATGCCTAGTATATATCTATTTATCTTTAAACCCCATTTGAAAGCCTCTAATACCGTTACGATAATACGCCAAGTCCGTGCGCGTACTAATACCTAAACTGTCAGACAGGGCAGGTAGGCAGGTAGGCAGGCAGGAAGACGTCATAGTCCCCCCCCGTCGCTAACTATAGGGCCAACCAACGGACTTTGGTAGCCGCCAAACCGGAAAAGGAAGCGATTTCAAGAATGTCGGAAAAGTGCTATTTTTAGCCGCCACTACCTAACACGCTCATCGCCGTGTTGCCGTTAATACTATGCTTGCCTTCCCCATTGCTCAAAATTCTTCCTGCAAGGGTACAACACCTGCGAGGTATCTGCGGGCGGGACCCTGACTAAGAAAGACAACCGGCACCCAATTGCCCCCCGTCGAGATTGGTAGTGATTTGCACCCTCCTCCCCCCATCTTTCCCTCCCACCTATTTCGATTTGCTGGTGAAGATTGGCCGAAAATCCCCAGCAAACAATTTGGTCCGGTCCTATGCCCAAGATCAAACAAGAGCCCCAAGAACCGCGCTCGGGCGATGAGAATGCCCCGGGACAAACCGGGGCAGCCGCGGGAAGCTCCGGAACTACCAGCAGCGCCGGCGCCTCCGGCAGTGCTGGCAATGCCACTTCCACCGGCAATGCCGGCAATAGCAAGACGTTTCGGCGCGCGCGCTCCCGCGCCTCGCGGGCATGCCAGGTGTGCCACGCCCGGAAGGTTCGCTGCGACGTGATGATCCACCAGCCGTGTACGAACTGCGTGGCGTTTGGCTGCGAGTGTCGGATCCCCGAAAAGAACCGCAAGCAGCCGGCCGAGCCAGATAGAGGCACCTCCAGCCCGGTCTCGGAAGCAGAGCGCTCGGCCAGCTTGGCCAAGACCAGTCCCGACACCGGCGAGATTTCCCAGATCATCACCAATACCGAGGAGGATGTAGTGCGCCGCAAAGACGAGGTCGACAATATGATTTTCATGGGCGCCACCTCCAATGTTAATTTCTTCATGCGCGATGATGAGGACGGCGCCGGCCACTACAGCCATATTGAGCGCTACATTGGCAACCCGCGGACCCACCAGATGACCCAGGAGGACATCAGCGTGCTGAAGATCCGCGGCGCGTTCCAACTGCCGCCGCCCGACCTCTCGGATGCGTTAGTGCATGCGTTTTTTGAATATATCCACCCGTCCATGCCGGTGATCAACAAGAACCGGTTCATGACCGATTACCATAGCCCCGACCGCGAGCCGCCGCTCATGCTCAAGCAAGCCATATTTGCCGCGGCGGCCCGGGCCTGTGACCACCCCATGATAAGTGATGTGTTTGGCGGGCCCGAGCAGGCCACTCGCCGCTTCCACCGCCGGGCGTCGGCATTGTACGAAGTTGAGTACGAAAACGACCGGGTAACCACCGTGCAAGTGGCCTTGTTGCTATCCACTTGCATCGACTCTCCGGACCAGCTGAAAAACAACGCATACACCTGGACGCGCCAGGCCATTACACTTGCCCAAAGCCTGGGCATTCACCGCCGCATTATCAAGCAAACAGTAGCGCCCTTAGAGCGCCGCATGTGGACGCGGATCTTCTGGTCGTGCTTTTCGCGCGACCGGTCCACGGCCATTGCGTTTGGCCGGCCCATGATGCTGAATCTCGAGGACAGCGACGTGCCCATGGTGCGGCCCGAGGACTTCGACGAGTCGGAGTCCGAGATCCCGCTCAAGTACGAGACAAAGCCGCTGCATGTTCTTTATTTCATCTACTCGGTCAAGCTGCACGAGATCCAGGGGCTGGTGCTGCGCCAGCAGTACACGGTGGGCGCGGAGCGCCTGCAGATGCAGAACCTGTTGCCCGACGTGTCGCAGTGCGACATGGCGCTGGCGTCGTGGGTCAACGGCCTGCCGCCAGCATTACGGTACTCCATCCGGGAAACCCAGGACCACGAGTTCTTCAAGGCCTGGATCTACTTGCAGTACTACACGGTGCTGTGCCTAGCCCATCGCCCGCAAGTAGAACACTTTGTCAAAGACCAGCACCGGCCCTACCCATCGTGGGGCATTGCCTTCCAGGCCGCGCACATGATCGTGCGCATTCTCGGCAACCTCCATAGCCGCGGCCAGTTCCGGTACCTGCCGCTGCTGTGTATCTACACCTCGTTTTCGGCATTTATCATGCTGATGTACCAGACGGAATCGGCGCAGGAGCAGGTGGTGGAGGCGGCCGAGTCTACCCTAGAAGAGCTGATCAAAATGATGCTGGAGCTGGCAAAGTACTACAACACGTTCGACAAGGTCGTGGTGTTGGCCAGCCATTTGCAGAACCATGGCGAGACCCGCCAGCGGTTCCTGAAGATCTTCAAGAAACGCAAGTTCGAGGAACAGCAGCGCGACCGCGACCGCATCCGCAAGGGCAGTATCCCGAAACACGAGCCGGACACGGGCAGCGACGAATACCCCAAGCCGAAACGGCGCGCGCGGCGCGTGAACCGGCCGATGTCGCGGAAAAGCGACGAAGAAAGCCCTCTGGACGTCGAAGCCGCTGCCCGAGCAGCTAATAACACCCTCCACAGTAATCCGAACACCGGCGACAGTAACACTAGCACCAGCAGCAGCAACGGAATCACCAGCAGTATGCGTAATGGTCTCAACGGTCTCGGCAATGGCCCTAGCAACGGCCCTGGCAACACTCTCGGCAATGGCCTCGGCAACGGCATCTCATTAAGCCCTCACACCGTGCCGTCGGTCGGCCCCTCGCATGCCTCGTTCGCGAGAATGCAGGTGGGCCAAATGGTATCGCCAGAAGTACCTACGACGTCGCCCAGCACCGTATTATCTACTCCATTCCAGCAGCCCGACTTCAACGAGCTGTGTTTGGTCACCCAGACATCGGACGTGCCTGCAAACACGTTCGAGCCTCAGCACCTGTTCCCAGAGCCGGCGCTGCCGCCAAACCACGATAGCGACGGCAAGAACGTGCTGACGCCGCTCATGCACCCCAGCGGGTACCTGGACATGTTTGGCAGTGGCGGCGAGGACTCGACGGTGGTGTCGTCAGGTGACGAGCAGCTAGCGTTCCCGGACACCCTGAACATGGTTGATTGGTACGAGTTTCTTATGGAGAACACCGAGATCGGCCAGCCATGAAATTTATTATGCATTTTTATATCAAAGACCCTCCCAAAGTTCGTTAATCTATCTATCCTAATAGTTTCTGCAGACGCTAACTATAGTAAATTAGAGTTCTAGACTGAGATAGGAAAAAAGAAAAGAAAGAAAAAACGTAAGTGAATTCGCAATATGTACAACTAGTTAGCCCTAATTGGCACCTAATTGGCACCCTGGCGACCGCGAGGGCGGCCGCGGACAACCATGTGGTTGACGTTCTTCCCCCGACGGGTCTTGAACCCGCCCTTGGCAATCACACCCCACGGCGACACCGGGATTTTGTTGCCCTTGGACTTACCACGGCCACCGCCCAGCGGGTGGTCGCATTTGTTCATGGCCACACCCCGCACGGTGGGCCGGATGCCCAGGTTGCGCGAGCGGCCCGCTTTGCCGAACGACCGGTGCTGGTGGTCCGGGTTCGAGACAATGCCGATGGTCGCGCATGCGTCCAGCGCCACATAGCGGGTCTCGCCGCTCTGCAGACGCACTACAGCGCGGTTGCGTTCCGGCAGCTTTTCGTACAAGCGGCCGTAGGTGCCCGCGGACCGACAGAACTTGGCCGGTCCTAATTTGGTGATGCCAATGTTATGCACTACCGTTCCGAGAGGTACTAGCCGTAAGGGCAGACAGTTGCCGCGTTTAGCGGTCAGACCGGCCAGAATACCGGGGTCTACGGAGCCACCCATAGCAGCCGTAATCCGCTGCGGAATACCCTCGCGGAAACTCTCTACTTGGTCGCCCTCGCGCATTCCTACTGTGGCCGGAATGTATGAGTAGGCTCCCTCTTCGTTTTGGAGCAAAGCCAGATGGGCGCTGCGGTTCGGGTCGTACTCGATGCGCTGCACGGTGTTGAGGCCCTGGCTGCGGCGGAAAAGATCGATTATACGCACTCGCCGTTTATGACCGCCGCCCTGGTGGCGCACGGTGATGCGGCCCGAGTTGTTACGGCCCGAGTGAGGGTGCCGGGTAACCGTCAACGCCCGCAGTGGGCCGCCTTTGTGCAGGTACGGGTACACGGGCCAGCGGTACCATCTCAGGGACGGCGATACTGGTCGCGGGGCCTTCATCTGCACCTGTGTTTTAACGAGCCGGAGCTGTTTTTTGATGGCCTGGTCCTGCTCCTCCAGCTGGGTGAGGTTGTTCTGCGCTCCGAACGGCACCAGGTCCAGGCGGTTCAGCTCCTCTTGAAGTTTCTGCGATACGTCGCTATCAGCGTACTCGTTAGCGGTGCGGCGGCGTTTTGAATCGCCGAGCCCACTAGCTCCTATTGCTTCCGCGGCTTTGCCGGCCACGGGGCCGGGGCCACCGGCCGTGGACATGAACCGGGCACTGCGGGCGAGCCAGCCCACAAGTCGCATTTTGAAATTTCAGGTTAGTCACCCGAGTCTATGCCCTGCCCTGGTCAAGCGTCCCCGGACCCAAAGTCAGGGTAAGCCCCCCGGGCGGGAGCAGCGGCCCCACTGGCCCATCATTGGTCAGCTCCCAGCTTCCACCCTCCCCTACCTCTCTCACACAATGTTCCGCCGTATTCAACTCCCCACGTTGCGCGCGGCCGCGCACTCCGCCATGCGGATGCCCATGCGCTCTGCCATGCCGGCGGCCATGCGCACATATGCCACCGACGCAGACAAGCCGCCGGTGCAGCTGTACGGTCTGGACGGCACTTACGCTACCGCCTTCTACACGGCGTCTGCCAAGGACTCGTCGATCGAGACGGCGGAGAAGACGCTGCAGGCGCTGAAGGAGCTGATCAAAAACGACCCCAAGACCGGCTACGCGCTGACCGACCCGTCGCTGACCTCCAGCGACAAGCAGCAGGTCATTGACATCGTGACCGATGCCGTCAAGGGCGACAAGGTGTTCAAAAAGTTCCTCGAGGTGCTGGCCGCTAACAACCGCCTGGACCTGCTGCATGGCATCATCGACCAGTTCGAGATCCTTTCCAACGCCCACAAGGGCCTGGTGGAGGCCGTCGTCACCTCGGCCCAGCCCCTGGACAAGGCCATTCTCAAGCGGCTGTCCACTGCGATCCAGAACTCCGAGTACGTTGGCCAGGGCAAGACCCTGAAGTTGGACAACGTGGTGGACGGCACTATCCTGGGCGGCCTCGTAGTGTCGGTGGGCGACCGCACTGTGGACCTGTCTGTCGCCAGCAAGATCCAGAAGTTCAACCAAATCCTGGCCCAGAGCGTTTAGGTTATTTAGATACGTATTAAAACAACCTCGGGTTTATGTGTACAGACTAGTAGACTATACTGTATGGTCTGTAGAGGCCTCTGTAAAGGTGGGCTAAGCAGGCGTAGTAAGTCCCAGGAGCGCTTGTTATGCGTTTCTGGTGCATAATCCTCAGCATGCCTCCCCCAACCGACAGGGAGTCCCGGTTCGTGCATGGCGTGTATCTACCGAAAAATTCGTATACAGCCTTCCAGCTGTACCATACGTCGCCAGAGGACTTGAACCGGGATACTCGCGTGCTGATGCTGGGCGGCATTCCCTTTGAATGGGCCAAGCGGCACCACCGGTGGTCCCAGTGGATCAAAGCCCAAACCAGCCGGGTAAAGACAATCCACCGCCACAAAGAAGAGAGTTTAGAAGCTCATTACGAGCGGGATATGGTGGCCCGACTGTCACTTGGTTTAGAGGGTCGAGGACGCTTTAGCAGTAAGAAGAAGCGGAAACTCCAGAGATTCGGTCGCCGCAAGCTTCCAACACCCGCAAAGACTCAGATTACCCCTAAGAAGACAGGTTTGGCTCGTACTGACTCGGCGGGAGACCAATTGTCCCTAGTGTCTCACGAGCCAACCGCAAGTACTGGCATGTATATGGACGGCAATCACGAAGACTCTCAGCAGGAATTACTTGACAACCATCCCGAAAACCCTAATGGAACCGCAGGAGCCGCCGGAAACACTGGAACCGCGGGAACCGCGGGAACTACAGCAACTACTAGGACTACAGGAACTATTACTGGAACTTCTACCAGAACACTAGCCACCCCTCATACAGCCCGGACCCCTACAGTGCACACGCATGTCACAAGCACAGACGGAGAGTCGTTTGTGACTGCTTTATCTCGGTCGGTGGTCTCGCACGTGGCTTCACATACTCATAGCCGCTGGTCGAACACTATGTCTTCCCACAAAGGCAACAAGAACTTGGGAATCACGTTCAATAACCGGGTAGGCGTAGACCCTACTGTTGACGAGACCATCAACCAGATCCTGAACACTGGCGAAGGCAGCGACGACGAAGATTCCGACGATGCGAGTCCGGGCACCTTTACGGGGTCTGGGTCTGGGTCTAATGGGTCCAATGGATCCAATGGATCCGGGACTAACGCTGATACCAATGTTGATACCAATGGCAACTCCGGAACCAATGGAAACCCTGGAACCAGTGGAAGTGGAACTGGAACCAATGGAACCCCCGCATCTCGTCTCAGTCAACTGGAAGCGGAGAATACTGCCAGTATTAATGGCAGCGACGCGACGATTACCCCTAAAGCCCCCGGATATACTGCACATACTCGACGAGGCATTGCCCAGCGGTATCTTAAGTCGATTCTCCGGAACAGTCCCGACCATCTGCACCTGCCCAGTCTTTTCCATTCCCGCAAAAAGCGCGGCGAGGTGCTGTTTTTCAAGCGGTTTCTGGTGCAGGTGCGCGAGATCGAGGGCACCGTGCAGCCCGATACTTTGACCGAGATCGACAGCCCGAGCTCAAGGCTGGTCGACCGCTGGAAAGAGTACAGCGTGGTGGCGCGATATACTGGAAACCCGCTGGGGCCAGTAGCTATTTATTTTTACGACAGCCTTGTTGTCGACAAGTTCGAGCGCCGCATGGACCGGCGGTGGAGCCATAGCCTGAAGTTCAAGCTCGTGCTCAACAGCGGCTTCAACATCAACATTTATTCGCCGTTGGATATGACCTTGGCGCTGTGGGGGCCGCCCACACATAAACACACGACAGTATACCTGTTCAAGGCCCAGAGTATTTCCACTACTTCGTCGTGGCTGTTTTTCATGCTCTCGGTAACGGGCCGAGGCGCGCCCAGCGAGTCGTTCAAGATCAATGTGCCCGACGTCAATCTGGAAATTGAGTTCCCGCGCGACCAGATCCTCCAGGCCGATAACTATCTTATCAGCCAGGACCCGAATGGCCTTGTCAAGTACGAGGAGCTGTTGTCCCCGACGTCCAGCCCGTCGGCTATTCTCAGTAATCTGATGCAATGTATATGGGAAGTTCTTGAGGAGCTCGGCCGGTTCCAGCAAGCCAACTTCATGCCCGCCAAAGTAGGGATGGCCTGGCGACGGTTCGACCAGCTGATGTGGATCATCGATACTAGCGATATGCACCTGCTCACGTCCTGGACAATGAGTGCCACGCATGATCTCGAACTGAGAGCCGAGTTCAGTGCCTCGCGGGCAGTCGCCAATGAACAGCCTGCTCAGGATAGCCGATCCGCTCAATCAGGCCACTCAGGCCGATCCGGCCACTCAGGCCGATCCGGCCACTCAGGCCGATCCGCTCAATCATCTGATACACCAGATATCGAGTGGATCCAAGAACCTCCGCCTATAGAAGGGTTCGTGTATCGCCTGAGTACCTGGGGCGGCCGGCTTCGCAAACAACGGGTAGCTAACCGCTCGTATATGCATACCCACAACCAGCTGTTGTTCTACTCTACCCCCCAGAACGTGATTCCTGCCTTGCCGCCGCGCGAGGGCAAGATGATGGACCCTACGAAAGAGAACCTGAAGCAGCTGCCGATGTCGTATAAAGTCGAGCCGTTTCGCGTAGACGACGACGGCCGGCTTTCCTGGATCAACGAGTGCGAGTGTTTGGCCGATGTCGAGCGGTTCGATCAGTTTGCGGTGATTGAACGCAACCGGCGGCGCGAGCTAGTCTCGTCGGCGCGCGGCATTGTTGATCTGACATCGATCGAGAAGATCTGCCCGCTTTCAAACGAGCATATGTTCGAGGTCCGCTTCTCCGATCACCACAAGGTCTACTTGCGCGTTGATACCGAGCCGATCCGCGACTTGTGGGTGTCGCGACTCAACGACTTAGTGCACTACTGGAAGCTGCGGCAAACCAGCGATTCGGAGCGGATCCAGGCCCTGTACCAGCGCAACTTAACGGTTTTGAACACGGAAGAAGACTTTGATCTCGTTAATTCCACTGCTAAATGGCAGGTCGACCAGGCAGTGGCCGACCCGTTCACCTACACCACGGGCCCCATGCTGAAGAACCGAAGCGTTACCTGTACGGGCATTCTGCATGTCAAGCAGCACAAGTTTGCTACCTTCCACAAGTTCTTTGTGGTGCTGACGCCGATTGAGATGATTCTTTATAAAGTGCAATTCCGGGCCGACAAGCGGCTGACGTCTACCCCGAAGGCCTACTACCGCCAGCACAGTGTGTTGAACCTGCAAAGCTCCTACATGTATGCGGGCCAGCTGGTGGACGAGTATCTGATTGACCGCGACCATGACTACGACGGCGATAACCCGGGCTGTAAAGCGCTGCCGCGCGCCTATCCGAATGGGTGGATTTCCCAGGACACCGAAGTAGACCGCTGCTTTGTGATCTGGTCGGCGCGGCGCAGCAAAAAGGACACGGGCATCTCCGAGAACGGGTCGAAACTGATCTGTTTGGCGGAGTCTCGCTACGACCGGGATATCTGGATCAACGCTCTTCAGTACGTTCTTACTGATTTGGGGGCGGCGGCCGAATTCAAGATTGTTTAACATTATTCTTAGCATTCGTATTATTTGTATTCGTATTATTATTCGTATTATAAGCATTCAAAATACTTTAGAAGCGGATATTCCGATTTAAATACTAGATACCTGTCTAGATACCTGTCTCCTGGTTATGCCAGGTAGCGGTATTCGTTGTTGTTTTCGCGCTGGAGATATTCCTTATCGATGAGGGCGCCGATCGCCTTTTTGATGTCGCGCACCACTGGACTAAACCGCTTGCGGGATTGCTGCATGGTCTCCTCGACCAGCTGGGCATGGCTGAGATGATGGCGCGCCTTCATGATGCGGACAATGACCGCCTGCAAAAACATGTTGCGGTCCTCGGCGATCTGGGTCTGGGTCTCTTTGAGCTCCTGCTTGGAGTCGGACTTGAGGGGCAGGTTCAGGTTGATGCGCATCTTTTTGGACTTGAAGTCGGTGTTTAGCGTATAAGACGTGCCCGGCGCGCCCAGCTCGGCGGTGCTGGGCGTCTGCCGCAGCACGTGGGCGCGGACAATATAAGTTAGAGAACTAGCCAGGATATCCTTGGGTAGTTTGGTGGCTTCCAGCAGCTGGTCTACCGTGAGGGTGTCCTCATGGTTAAAGGCCAGTAGAATCGCCATTTGGTAGGCGCTGACCTGCAAGATGTACCCCACGCGCGAGCTTTTGGCAAAGTTGACTTTGATCTCGCCCTTGCCGAAGTTCCACAGCCACTTGAGCACCCGGCCGGAGTGGATTTTGTTGTAGAACATGCCAAACGCCTCAAAAGTGGGCTGCAGCACCGGCGGCAGCTCGAAATGCACATCGTGATACGGCAGCGGCCAGAACCCTTCCGCCAACACAAACGGCGTGAAGTCGGCCGCGCCCGCGGGATTGTCTAACCGGAACTTCTGCAACAGCTCGGTGGAAGTGGTAATATCCTGGAACATGCGGTTGAGTTTGTTGGTGTACTCGAACCCACACAGATCGCCTAGTCGCGTGACCATACTCATTTCCAGTTCCTGGCTGGCCGAGGTCTGGTTCACGAGCCGGCGTGAAAGCATGCGCGAGTAGTGTTTTTCAAACACGTCCTTTTCGTCCACATACCGCAGCACGTGGATGACGCCGGCCAATGACAGCTCTACCTCGGCATAGTCGGCGTTCTTGGACGACTTCTTCAGCAGCGAGTCGCTGAACCGGGCCAGCAGTTCGGGAGTCTTGGACTCTTTGCTGCGCTGGCCGGTATTGGCGTCGATCACGGGCCGCGCCACCGTGTTCTGGTTCATCACCGTTTGGCAGCCGGCATCCACCGCTTTCATCATGTTTTCCGAGTTCTCAAACGCGGTATCCACCAGCTTGCTGAAGTACTCGTGCACCTGCAGCAGCGTCTGCACGTACTGACGCGCCTCGGGCGCGCCCTGGGTCTCCGCCACCAGGGTGTCGACCATGGCCATGCCCTGCTGCTCTACATAGGCCTTGAGGCAGTCCTGGATGGGCTGCAGCGAGTCGGGCACCTTGGACAGCAACTTGTACAACACGCGGCAGTCGTCATCGCGGTGGGCCGACAGCAGCGTATAGAACTCATTATGGATCACCGCTTTGTTCTCCTCCACCAGCACGCGCTCGCAGACTTTAACCAGCCGCTCCTCGGTGCTGCTATGGAGGAACATCGCTACTCGTTGTTGTTCTTCCTGGATGCGCTGGTCGGCGCGGCGCATGAACAGCACCACGCCCTGTTCCTCGAGGTATTTTTGCGACTCGTTGCTGTAGTATTCCTCGGTAGCGGCAATGAACGGGTCCTCAAAATGCGAGGTGTAGAACAGCAAGTCGGTGCGTTTCGGGGTCTGCTCGTCGAGGCCAATCGAGACCAAACTTAAAGCGGCGACCTGCAACGCTTTGACCTGCACTTGGTGGCCGTCGCGGGCCTGCTCGATCTGGCGCAGGATGGCCTGCACCAAACCGGTCTCCAACGGCAGGAACAGATGGTCGCGCCAAAGCACTAGGCACTGGGTGTTGATGTCGTAAATGCCGCGATGGCGGCCGCCCTCGTCGCGCTCGTGCTTTACCCAATGGCGGTTCAGGTACGAGAACACGTGGTCGAGGTAGTTGGCGCCCAGCGTATACCGCGACCAGCACTTGTTGTAGTAGTTGATGAGCTCCACGTCGCCGTCGGTGGGCGCGTTGTGGAGCAGATTGGCGAGATGGTCCTGCAGGTAATTGGTGAGTCTTTTATAGAGATTGCTGCCGAGCAGATTGGCTTGCTGGCCGCGATGCACGGCGCTGAGCGCGCCGCTGGCGGGCCGGCCCGTGGTGGGCATCTGCGACGCCGAGCAGAAATTGTGGATGGCCGTGTACATTTTCATGTACGCTTCGGGCGACAGGCCGCCCTTGTTCAAATCCCCCAGCATCAGCACATCCACCCCTTCGGAAATGTAGTCCCAGGTGCTGTCGATGTTGGCGGCTGGATGGATGTCCATGGTTAGTTGGCAGTCAGATGGGACAAACCAGGTAGTCCAGTCATGCAAGGAAGTAGGCCATAATGCAAGGAACTAGGGCGGAGGGGACGACCAGCACAGAAACCCCTAGACCTTATTCTGGGGTGGACTGGTAAGGCATGGGCTCTAATGGTGCTATTGATGGGTATTTACCGAGATTAATTCGGTTTAGTCGGGTTTAGTCGGGTTTAGTCGAGTTGAGTCGGGTTGACTTGAGTTGACTCGAGTTGAGTAGGATAGGGCCATTCAGGGCCATTTAGGATTCAGGTCGGTCGTCCATTACTCTAGTATGGGAGCCGACTTCACAGACTTAACTTTAATTTACCGAGCCAGGAATTATAAAAGTTATCTAGAATACATTAACTGTTCAATGGGACGCCTTATCCATCATCCTATAAATACTGACCATGAATGTCAAGAACCACATCACCAGCGCCACAAAGATTAGCGCCACAAGCGACTCCTGCCGATGGCATACCAGGGTATGCGGGCTCATGCCGCACGCCCAGTAGTCGTCGTATAACGTGGAGAACGCCAAGGCAAGGTTGGCGGAGCTGAACACCATAAAGATCACGTCCATAAACACAAACTTCATCTTGGACAGGCCGGTTCGCAGGCCTAATGGCTGGCCAAAGTATTCATCGTAGATGGTATAGCATAAGTAGACGATGGCCACCGTCAACACTACAATGGCCATGATGGTAGATGGCTGTTGCGCAAGGTAGTGGACGTAATGCTTGGTCTGCACATATACCGAACAGGCCAGAGCGAGGCCGATCACCGAGAAAGAGAACGCTAAGCCGCGGAGCGTAAACGGTAAGAACGGGTTTGATCGCAACGTCTTAAGAAAGAACCGGCTAAGCCGTTCGCGGTCCAGAAACCAGGGCAGAATCGTGCGGGTATTGGACTGCTGCGGGTTAAGTTTGTTTTCCCACTTGCCTTTCAGGTCAATGCTGTCGAGCAGCCCCAAATCAATACTGCCGGTGTCTTCCTGGGGCTGGTGGCTGCGAATTAGGTTCCACCGACCGCGTTCATGGATAGGCACCGACGCCGGCGACTGATATTGATTGGTCTGCCGGAAATAGCTAGGAATGCTCGCGGGATTCAGCTGCAGCTGGTCCTTGCCGGCCCATATCGGCTTGGGGTTTTCCTTGAGCCGATAGCTCATATGTTGTGTGACCTAAGCTGCTAAACCTGAGGCCCAGGGGCCCAGGTGCCCACCTAAGTAAACAACCCACCATAATGACAGGTCGCCATGCTGGCCGACGGAGAGACAATGCTCTCTGCAAAAACGCCAAACATAAATCGTTAATTAAATGAGCATTAAAACTGTTTTTAATAAACCCGAAATTCGCGTTGGTTACTGAATTAGCTATTAGCTATTAGCCCGATGCTCGTAGCCCGATTAGTTATATGATCCACAACCATCTGCCTGCTGCCTGCTGACATGGACATTGCAAAGATCCAGAGCTTGATAGACCAGCTGGACAAGGACATCCATGTGGCCGAGCAGAGGCTGCAGCCGCTTTTAAATGAAAGTATTGATACTATTTCCGAGCGGCAGACCGGCCCGAAAAAGGCAGGGCCTTATGCCGTCACTGCCTATGCTCTAAGCTCGCTGTTATTTGCCTACTACCGAAGCGAAGGAAAAGACCCAACCCGAGTGCTCACCGAACTTGATAGAGTGAAAACATGTTTGGCAAAGTTCGACAAACTGAAGCCGAAGCCTACCAAACCTACCGAGGTATCTGAGGCTAAACCGACCTCCGAAGAAGATGAAGAGAAGCCTATGAAATTGGCGGCGCCGGAGATCAAAATCAAGAGTAGCGGCAAGATCCACAAACATAAAAAGAGCAAATCGAAAAGCCCCAAAAACACTGAAGGCAAATCATCCCACAAACATCATAAACACAAGCATCACAAAAGCGAGTCTAAACACTAGTCTAGGAGCATCCTTATTTATTTCATTACCCTTAGTCACTGGCTAGTTAATTAGTACCCCCCACCGCGCTCGGACTTGGGACCTTCTGACTACTTTAGTCCCTTCCCCCACACCTTTCCCCCGCTTACAATGACTATCACAGACTTCTTCAGGCGGCATCGCCGAAAGATCTTTTACGCTGTCGGCGCGTCGGCAGTGGTGTATATGGTGGCTCAGTATGTCAAGAACAAGTTTGTGGAGATGCAGGAACGCTTCCTGTTCGAGAGAATGGCCAAGGAGAACATGGAGCGTCGGTTCGAGCAGAACCAAAAGGACGCATCGTTCACCATCATGGCGTTGCTGCCCACGATGAGCTCGCAGATCATGGAAAAGTACGACGTGGAGGCCACCAAGAAGGAACTCCAGGCATTGCGCACGCCCGCGTCGGTCGAGTCCTCTCAGAGCTTATCGGATACCCAGGAACTATCGGCGTCGGCCGACCTCGCCGCGTCGGCCGATGGCGGCGACACCAAGCCAAACCGGCCCACCGGCCTGGACGGCTCGTACGTCACGCCGTCCAAGTCGCAGCTGTGGACCCAGATGAAGATCCAGAGCCTGACGCGTGCGTTCACCCTCATCTACAGCATGGCGCTGCTCACCGTTTTGACCCGCATCCAGCTCAATATCCTGGGCCGCCGCAGCTACGTGACCAGCATGCAGGACCTCAATGCCGACAAGCAATCTCTGGAGCACAGCGAACAATTGGATCTCGTCAACCGCCAGTACCTGACGTTTTCGTGGTGGCTTCTCAACAAGGGCTGGGAATCGTTGAGCAAACGCGTGCAGGCCGCGGTGGAGCTCGTGACCCATGACGTTGACCCGCGCGTCCAGCTTTCTATCGAGCAACTGAACGAGTTCGTGGGCCGTATCCAGTTCGCCGTCGATAGCCCCGAGCCCGCGCTTGATTTCGACGCTTCCCCGTTGGCGGCGCGGCCCAGCAGCTTCCTCACAACATTGCTGCCTCCCGAAGAGCTCGAGACATACGTGCTTAGCCAGGCCCCCGGCAGCGTGCAGGCGCCGGAGACGGTGGAGGGCGATCTGCGCGATCTGCTTAACGAGACGGCCGACCTGATCGAGTCGCCCAACGCGGCCCAGGTCATTCACCAGTTAGTCTCGGCCGGTCTGGGCGTTTTTGTAGACAAAATCACCCCGCTCTACACCGAGCAAGATGCATCCATCAAGCTTGCATCGCTGATGGCCAGCGCGACCCGCCAGGCCCACCAGATGGCGGCCGGCCATCCGTTGTCGAACTCATATGTGAACGCCATGACCAATGTGCCCGAGCTGGACGCGTTGTGTGCGGTTATTTACTCGAATTTCTAGGGACGCGGTATATGATTATTAGTGGGGGTTGGTTTGTTACAATAGCGTAAATTTAATGACAGCAACTGAACTTTACTTTTTGTTTCTTTTTTGTTTCTTTTTTGTTTCTTTTTTCGGGTACTAGGCCGACAAGTCGGCCTGTAGTTCCGCTGCGCGGAAAAATTAAACCTTTTAACCCTCTTAATTGGGAAACCATCAGTTCGACTTGTCGAACTGCCCAAAAAAAAAAAAAGAACTGCAGCACCTTCTGTTCTCGTATGGTCTCCCACTACAATACTTGGTAAGGCTCTCAGATGGTTCAATAGGACTGATCGGACGGGAAGTCTTGCTTTCATCTGGATATGGCCGCAGCCACTTGTGATTTTCGGATGTTCAATTTACCCACCACCCTGAAAAAAGATTCTAAAGCCCGCGGACCCGGAATTTAATTAAAATTTTGACAATCTCAATCGATCTAACAGATCTACTGCAGGTTAGTAATCACAGGCAAAACTTTTCACCCCATTATGGCCTTTACATAAATGCGGCCAAGGCGTCCTAGTCCCCCTTCGACCTGCCTTCCACAGTACCCCCTAGGTGTGTTAGTTGCCCATGTTTCAGGCCGCAAAGACCAGCGGCGCGCGAGTGGGCCGGCTATCGCTGAATGGCGTGGAAATACAAACCCCTGCATATATGGGTGCGACCGTGCGGGCTGCCGTTCCGCACTTAACGCCCGATCATTGTCCTCTGGTTCCGGTAGGCACAATTTTCGCCGAGGACTTTTTTGATCTATCGGGTATGTTGCTGGCGGGGCCGTCTAGAGATAAACTTCCTCTTAACAGCTCGCTAATATTGGCGACCTCGCGACGGCCCGAGTCGCGGCCGAGCTCGAAACCAAACACCAGCGATAAAATTGGTATCTCGACATACCAAGGCTTCCAAATGGTGCCTGTACAAAGCGTGGCTCAATGTATGGCATTTGTGGAACCGGATTTAGTGGTGGTGCCTTATGATGCGCCTGCCCAGTCGCCTGGTGCACAGCCGGGGGCTAACCGGCTGCGCAAAATGCATGACCGGTCTCTACAGTGGCTAAAGCTATTTATCGAGACTCGGCAGGCCAACAAGGGGAACTGGCCGCTTTTAATGACTATTTCGCCCGAGTTGAATACCCCGGAGTTCCTCAAATCGGCTGAAGGGTTGTGTGACGGGGTATATGTTGAGCCTAGCGCCAGCCAGGCGGCTACTAGGGAGCTCCAAGTGCCTGATTTCGCCGGCTTAAGGGTCTGTGGATTGCTTGCCGATCCATTTGAGATCCTGAGTCTCGCCAAACAGGGCTTTGATCTCTTTTATGCCCCTGTTGATGCATACACCGACAAGGGCCTGGCGTTAAACTTTGTCCTGGACAGCTCTACCGACAGCTTTGCCCTTGACTTGCATGATAAAAAGTTCGAAACCGACACCACCATGGTGGGCCACAGCACGTCGTCGAAAGCGTACATCCACCATCTGCTGAATGCGAACGAAATGACCGCCGAGGTGGTCCTGCAGCGGCATAACCTGCAGGTGATGGAGCGGTTCTTCAACGATATCCGCGCATCGATTGCCGATAATACGTTCGATGCTCAGGCTGAGCAATTCAAAATGCACTATAGAACATAGTCTGTACATATCACTTTGTGTAAATCTGTCTTACACCGCCCACGAATCGGTACCCTACAGGTACCCAGCGATACCAGCGGTAACCGGGTGGTAACCACCACTAATAGCAGTAATTCTAGTCCAGTACCCCTATCATTTTATATATTTCACATATCTACATTGCTATAAACCCGTGGGCGTCGTAGCGATCATAGCCGGGCAAAGCCGGCAAGAAACCCTTGAAAAGAAACCCCTTTTCCGAATCCCTAACCGTCATGCAAGTTATATTGGTGGGCACCCCACTCCCACAGGGTGGGCCATACCCTGGGCAGCCACCCGTCCACCAACCCACCCAGTAAGCATGGCGTCTTCTTCGGCCGACGAAGAAAGCAATGTGTCGCGGCAGAGCAGCGGCTCGGAGGCAATTTCGCCCGAGAAAGGATACAAGTACCTGTCTTCGGTAATCGGAAGCATGTGGAACCAGGACACCAGCGATGGCACTGCCGACCAGACCCAAAGTAGCAACCAGTCCGGGGACTCGTCCAGCACGCGGGAAAAGGCCATTAACAGCATTGGCAAAGGCCAAGCGTCGCTGAAGGATTTCGACGACGACGACAACGAGATGGAGAAGGCTACCAAGGAGCCCGAATCGCTCAAGGAGCGGTCGCTTGCTCGCGAGGTGCCGGGCATTGAATTTGCCAGCAGCAAGCGCAACGTGGACTTCCACCGCATTTTCCATTCCGTGCCTGAGTCCGAGCCCCTGATTGAAGATTATTCGTGTGCGCTTTCCCGCGATATTCTTCTCCAGGGCCGGCTTTACATTACCCCGCACCATATCTGTTTCCACTCCAACATTTTGGGGTGGACCACTCATTTGGTATTCAGTTTCAAGGAGATCGTGAAAATCCAGATGAAGAACACCTTGGGCATATTCCCCAACGGTATTTATATCGAGACTTTACATGCCCGGTACTCGCTGGCGAGTTTCATCAACCGGGACCTTGTTGCCGACCTGCTGAAGAAGATCTGGAAGTCGCGGCTCAATTCCCGCAAGGGCAGCAAGTCGTCTGAGGGAACTTCGGACGAGAACGAATCGCTGGCCGATGACGCCGACTCCATCATCGAGTCGGGCGAAGACACAAACGAAGAGTATGCCTCTGATACCGATCTGGACGACGACGACGATAACAACAACGACAACAGCAACCATGGCGATAGCAATACCGACGGCGGCAAACCGGCGGGAGATGGTAAATGGCCGGTGGAAAACATCGGGCCTGATTCGGGCAAGCCCTTTACCATCCCCAAACCAGACTCTAAAGAGAAGGTGATTGCCACCGAGACTATTGAGGCACCGCTGGGGGTATGTGTGAACCTTGTTTACGGTGAAAGCACTGCCTGGTACAAGAAGTTTCTGGTGGACGTGGAAAAGAACAAAGACTTGGAAGACGTCCCTACTTTTAAAGAGCAGGACGGCAAGAAGGTGCGCAAGTTCGAGTATACCAAGCCGTTGTCGGGCCCCGTGGGTCCTAAACAGACCAAGTGCAAATGCACAGAAACCGTCGAGGCCTGGGATCTCAAAGAGTCGGTAGTGGTGGTCACGGCCACCCAAACGCCGGATGTACCTTCCGGTAACGCCTTCACGACGATGACGAGGGTAACCTTTGCCTGGGGCGACAACAACAGCACGCAGATCCAAATGACTACCTGGATCGACTGGACAGGCAAGTCGTGGATCAAGGGCGCGATTGAGAAGGGCGCCATGGACGGCCAGATGTCCTATTGCAAACATTTTGTGTCCGAGATCGAGAGCACGCTGGGCGGCGGCCACTCCAACAAGTCGGTCAAGGTGCGTCCTGCGCGAGCCAAGAGCGAGGGCGAACAACACCAGGGCGAGCAAGAATCGGAGGGACTCGACTCGACTTTGATTATTGGTCTCGGCGTGCTGGGGGCAGTAGTATTTATCCTCCTGCTGGTGTGGATCCTGTACCGGCTGCGCCGGCAGTCGTCGGCCAGCCAGGCACAGGCTCTCGAGCAGGAGTACCAACTGTGGCAATGGATCGATAGCCGCACCTACGACGACCCCATCACCTACAAGCAGATGTCGGAGGCCAATCTTGCCGAGGTGATCCGGGTCACCGAGCAGCGGCTGCAGAAGCTTAAGGCGTCACTGAAAGCCGCCTAACCCGCTCCTTTTTTGAAAAGAACTATATATATAAGGAATTAAGATATAAACGATAGATGAAATGATTTGGCTTTCTTAAAACTTCTGGTCTGTTTCCGGCGTAGGGCCAGTACAGAATGGTACAGTGCACCTGCTTTTGTCATCATGAAAAATCTCCTGCTGAGGACCTGCCTACCAGCACAACGGCAGGTGCTTCGAGGCTTCGCATCGGCCCGGCCAGCATTAGGAGCCATCAATATTATGCCGCGACCCACCGAGCCGCAGTCGACGGTTGATTTGGTGGCGTTCAAGGCCAAGTACGTGACACCCGCCGATGTCCGGCCGCTTATCGAGGCTCCAGAACTGTATGCCCGCATCCATATCCACAACTGGAACCTGCTAGTAACCGAGGGCGATGTCGTGAAGCTGCCAGTCAATATGAAGGATGTGCAAATAGGCGATACGCTGGTGTTTGACCAGGTATCTGAGATCGGCTCCCGGGACTACACTCTTAGCGGCGAGCGCATCGATCCGGCCGTGTTCTCGATCAAAGGCACCGTCTTAGAAAAGACGCGAGTCAAACGAGAGATCGACGAGCGCACGCGGCGGCGGCGACGGCATGTCCGCCATGTGGTGTCGAACAACTGTCTAACGGTGATCCGGGTCAGCGAGCTGCGGGTGCGTGACCCGGGCGCGTGAACGACCGTTTTGTAAATATAAAAGGCTAATATCTAAATAGCATACATTTCCTTTTTGGTTTTCTTTCTTTTTCTTTCTTTTTTTTACTAGGCCGGCAAGCCGGCCTGTAGTTCCGCTTCGGGGAAAGGGAAGTCCTGGCAAGGCAAGCAAACCTGTTCGACTTGTCGAACAGCCCAAAAAAAAAAAGAAAAAGAAAAAAAAAGATAATTGTGTTTCTCTTAATTGGGGTTCCTCGACTCATCGTGGGTAAAGGGGCTCCCCTCTTCGTTTAAACCTTCCCAGCTGACATCCCTTAAGCACCCCTTGCACATGGAGGAGCTTCCCCAGTTTATGGTCGGCGACTCGCTGATCCCGAACTTCATGGAGTCCAACAGGGTGCCCGGCTCGGAGCTCAGCCCATATCCGGCCATGGTGCGCAGCTCGCGCAGCATAGCGTCGCAGGAAGACTCGCAGGAGTACTACTCCGGGTCGTCCCCGAGCCAGTCGGGCCAGGACAGCTTCGAGAGTACGCCGCGCATCCGGCGCCACAACCCGCCGTCGACGCCGCAGAACCCCAATTACTCTACGCCGACCGGCCGCGTGTCGGGCTGGAACTCGGCCGACCCGCAGGAGTGGACCAACGAGCGGGTCCTGCAGTGGCTGCGCAAGAACAACTTCAGCCAGGTGTGGATCAACAAGTTCGCGCAGCTGAATATCCAGCACGAGGCGTTTCTGGAGCTCGCAAACTACCAGAAGTTCAAGCGTTTGGGACTGGGCATGCCCGAGTCGCCCGCCCGGTTCATCCGGATGGTTCGGGAGTTATCGGGCATCAATTACGGGTCCGGTTCGGGGCCGATGTTAACCGGAGCAAGCGTCCCGCCGGGTCCTCCCGGACCTCCGGGACAGCCCGGACAATCAGGTAGTAGTTCGGGCCCTAATTCGGGCAATTCAGGGGCCAATAACGGGCCCGGTGGGAACCCTGGTGGCGGCGCTAGTGGGGGTGGGGCAAGTTCAGGCGCAAGCTCATGGGGCCGGTTGACGTCGAGTAAACGGTCGACGCCTCCGCGAGTAAGCCCTACGGCGCCAAGCCCTACTAGTCCGCTGGCGGCGTCCACAAGTACGCCTCCGGGCGCGAGCCCAACGATTCTTTTCCCCAAACACTCGCAGGAGAAGTTCCTGTTTCTTGACAAACGGTTCCGGCCTACACGGGTCAAGGCCCATGACGTTAGCGTGTTGGTGACCTGTGATAACCGCGGGTTTGCCATGGTCAGTATTGCCGACTGCGCCAACGGTTTGGCAGTGCGCGACCGCCTGCGGGCGCATCTGCAGGTCGAGGCAGAAAACAACGTCACTGTGCATCTTACCGACTACTTCTCGGTGCCGGGCGAGCCGCTTTCCGATAAACAGTTATGGGACGTGCTCTCGGCCGCCTCGGGCGACGTCATCAAGTTCTATCTGGCAGTAGAGCTCACCTCGCCCGCCCATGTCTGGGACTCCGGCGACGATGTATCGCCCGGGTTCCCCGGCATTAGAGCCTATCCCCAGACGCCTTCCTATTTAATCCTCAACCAGCCCCAGGCGGCCGGCGGCGACTACTTTGCTCTTAACACCGCCGCCAATACGACCGGGGTCCCCAAAGCGGCCATCGCCAGCTCCAGCTCGCCGAATCCGCCCACCGGCGCGACATCGTCGAACCGCGTGGCGCTGGCCAATATGCCGCTGCCCAAACTGCAGGTGCCGCGCGCGCCTGTGGTCCGCAAAAAGGCGTCCACCGACTCGTTCCGAGTCATTCATACCCAGCGGCGGGAAATCAACTTCGACGAGCGTCGCGACTCGCCGTATGAACGCGAAGACGGCGAAGAAGACGATTCCGAGCCGCTCGTGCCTCGGCGAACGGCGCCGAAACCGCCCTTGGCCCGTAAAGCATCCTCAAAGTACCGGCCCGAGCTTAGCCCGGTTCTGCAGAGCCCGCACCCGCGCATGTCGGTGCCTCGCAAGGCCGTTAGCCCCCTGGTTACTGAAGAGCCTCAGGAAACGGCCCCACAGCTGCCCGATCCGGAAACCAAGCCGGACAGGCCGGACAAACCGGAGGAGAATGGTGTCGAAAAGAGCCCGGCGCTTCATCGTCACCAGCTCTCCGATACCACCAAATCAGAGTCGGCGTTTTCGTGGGATGACGCTCCCGAACTCGAGGAGTTCGATAGTGACGCCGATAGCGACGACGGGTTATGGGCCAAACCGCCTACCGCCGAAACCAGTCCGCAGGGCACGTTGCAAAGTGCCAACCCGGATGGCTACTCGGCGCGACCCCCCACCGAAGTACTTTACGAGAATCTGGAACAGTTTTTCCCCAATACCGACTTGGACAAGCCGGTGATTCAGCAACGCCCCGGGCTGCGGCGCAACGCGCCGACGTTCTCGCCGCCTATCAGCTCGCCGCCCGAGGGCCAGTCGCAGGTGTCGCGCATGAAGACGATTCGCCATGTTGCGCGCGAGGCGTCGATCCGCATGCGGGCCAGCACGCGCAGCTCATCGCTGCTGCGGCGCAAGAGCACAAAGATGTGGGGCCAGAAGGTGGTGGAAATGCGCCAGGGCCACACCATCACGCTCAGAGACCGCAAGCAGTATGTATGGGTGCGCGGTGAGCTGATTGGTCGAGGCACGTTCGGCCAAGTATACCTCGGCCTAAACATCACCACCGGCGACATGATTGCCGTGAAACAAGTAGAAGTGCCCCGCAATATGGCCAGCAACGATGAGCGGCAAAAGTCGAGCATCAATACCCTGCGAGCCGAGGTCGAGACCATGAAGGACCTGGACCACCTGAACATTGTGCAGTACCTTGGGTTTGAGGCCAAAGAGGACGTCCACAACCTGTTTTTGGAATACGTGCCTGGCGGGTCGGTGCAGAGCATCATGACCCATTTCGGCCGGTTCCCGGAACCGGTCATTCGCCATAGCACTCGGCAGATCCTGGACGGACTGTCCTATTTGCACAGCCAGGGCATTCTGCACCGCGACCTCAAGGCCGATAACTTGTTGCTGGACATCGACGGCACGATTAAGATCTCCGATTTCGGCATTTCCAAACGCAGTCGCGACATTTACTCCAATAACGCCGAAATGTCCATGCAGGGCACCATTTTCTGGATGGCGCCCGAGGTCATCCACAACGTGGTCAAGAACGAGAAACAAGGCTACAGTGCTAAAGTAGACGTGTGGTCGCTGGGCTGCGTGATTCTCGAGATGTTTGCTGGCCGCCGGCCCTGGTCGACCGAAGAGGCCGTGGGGGCCATGTATAAGCTCGGCTCCTCCAAACAGGCCCCGCCTATTCCTGAAGATACCCAGCCGTTTGTGAGCAAGCTCGGCCGAGAGTTTTTGGACGACTGCTTCATTATTGACCCCAATGCGCGGCCGACGGCTAACCAGCTGCTAGTGCACCAGTTCTGCATCGTCGGGCCCGACTTTGTGTTCTCGGAAACCGAGCTCGGCAAGTGGCTATTAAAGTCTGTGCCCAAACGCGTGCTACCTGTACATGAAGAGGCCTCCCCTTAGTTAGTTCATCGTACATTATTTATCTATTTAAATTACTGTCGTATACCCCATCGTATACCATGTCTCTCTCCCCATAGGAAGTCTAGGGTCAGGGGGACGGTCCTCGCTGACATGTTCCCAGTGCTGAAAGTGGCCTTGGTAGCAGGAGGCATTTTCTACGGCCTGGTCGGCCTGAAGTCGCAGCTTCAACTGGATAATCTGCAAGCCAGTTTAGACAAGGAAGTGAAAGACAAAAGAAAACTCGTGGATGCCTTGCGATGACTCCTATCAGACTCCTGCTAGCCGTACTAGCGTACTAGCGTACTACGTACTAGCGTACTACGTACTAGCGTACTACGTACTAGCGTACTACGTACTAGCGTACTACGTACTAGCGTACTACGTACTAGCGTACTACGTACTAGCGTACTACGTACTAGCGTACTACGTACTAGCGTACTACGTACTAGCGTGCTAGCGTGCAGTGCTAGTCGTTTCAGGCTTGAAAGCAAAACCGCTATTTATGTTACATCATTTATGCTCGCCCTGTAAATATCTCATAAACCCTCCCTGAGGCGTGCGAGGCGACGAGACAGGCGTGGAAATGCCCTGTACTTTGCCCAGCAGCCTCGTAATGTTAGAAGCATTAATCCGGTCGTATTTGCGCATCCGCACTTGCGGATTGTTGTACTCGGTAGGATCGTCGCTGCGCATAAGATCCACTACCTGCGAGACCTCTCTTAGCGTGGTGGCCAAACTAGGGTTGTTGGCAATGTCCGACATGCCCGTGACGGCGGTTTCCAGGAACTCTACGTCGTGATGGAAGTTATTGAGCGCCGTCTTGGTGATTCCGTCGGGCGCGCGGCCTAGCATCCGCAGCAGCTTGACGTTAAGATAGTCGCCGGCCGCCAAGAACACCAGCGGCCGGATGCTGGGCGGCAGCCGTACTAACGTAGAGTTGGTAAGAGTCATTAGAAACGCCGCCATATCCAGCGCGTAGTTGGCCGGGCCGTCGGTCGGGGTCTGGGTATGCCAGTCGCAGCGGCTGACCTCGATAAAGCCGTCGATCGCCGACTCTACGAGCTCGAAAATGCGCCGTTCGGCCAGTTTGCGGGCATTCTCGAATGCCGACGTGGCCCTCAGAATAATATGGCCGCGCCGGCCCGACATCCGCAACGACTCCAGCATGACCTGCACGCGCACGGCCGCCAGCTCGAAGTACTCGAGGTTGATGAGCGTCTGCACAATCAGCTCGCGGTTCTTGGTTTTGATGTCGCCCGCCAGGCCCTTCTCGAACTCGGCGCAAACCGTGTCGGTAAGGAACTTGTCAACGGCGTCCACCAGCGTATCCTCAACTACTGCCGGCACTCTTTGGAACTGGTCGAAAAACGAGTTGTGGTGGGTGATGAGGGACCGTAGATCGGCGCAGGTGAGCGGATAGATCTCCGAAAACGGTAATACGCGCGGGTACGGCAGGTTTTTGTCGGCGTCGGGGTCATCGTACCAAACAAGACTTAGGACGGTATCGTATAGATCGGGTTTGTTGATGACCATGGGCATATGGTCGTCCTTTTTCCAGCTATGGTAAAACGATTCCTGGTTACTGCGTACGAGATGGGCGCTGAAATGGGTGAGCAGATCGCGCAGCAGGCTGGTGATGTTGCTCACGTTAAAGCCAAAGTTCTCCATAGCCTCCATAAATGTCGATAGCATATCCTTAAACGGAGTTAGTTCCGACGTGTGTTTGAGATGCGGGATCTGCGACGCCGTGATCTCCGATAACCGGCGGCCCAGCTGTTCCCAGAGATCGTCGACTTGTTTACTAGGCCGGATCCGCGGTAGTTGGTGCGAGATCACTCTATCGGACACACAGAACCCGGTAACTGCCCTGAGAATTTCCGGCGTGATTTCCTTGATCGAGTCCGGGATTAACGTCGAGCTGGTTTGCTGCCGCTGGTCCTCGAAATGGTCTACCAAGTCTTTGATTTTGTCCAGTTTCGAGAAAACAAGCTCTGCCTCGTACAGTGGCCCTAAATTCAGCTCTAACTTCGCGTCGGCGAAATAGTTTTCGCCTGATTCCCGATAGGCCAGTTCTACGGGGGAATTGAACCGGAACGGCTGCAAATGCGGTTTGTCTTTCGTCCGCGCTTGCCATTGCTTGCGCTGCTCCGCCAATAACGTATAGGCTCGGGACCCTAGCGCGTCAATGCGCCTATCGAGGTCTTGAGTAAAATCATCAATACTTTCGAAGGTAGTAGTTACAATCAGCTTTGTTAACGCCGGCACCGCTCTGGAAATCATATTGGTTAAGTCGAAATGGCGCATTTTGTCCAGCCCCATGGCTTGCAGCTCGTGGAGCGATTGCACGGCGGCCACGCGATGGCTGCTTTTCAGCAAGTGATGCACCTGATTGGTGTGTTCCAATGCCTGCAAACAAGTCCGCGTGGTTACCAATGCTGATTCGATATTGCGTCTGGTGCGGTTCATGTTGACCTGGCGCGTAGACTTGTCGACCAGAGCGGCCCCTGACCGCTCGATTTGCGACGAAACAAGATCGACGGTTTTCGACACGTTCTGGCTGCGGTCGTGGATGTTGTCCAAATATGCCAATGCCGTCAGAAACGGGTTGTCGCCGTCCTCGCAGATGCTGCGGATGTCGTTTTCGCGCACCGTCTCCATGGACTGCAGCGCATCGATCAGCTCCTCGGTGCTGTTGCTTGCCACGGCACTTTTCACGATCGGCGCGAGTTGCTCAATATGGCTGCTGTCCGACACCGCCAGGCTTTTCCCTCCTAACAGGTAGTCGGACGACTGCAGCAGATGGGACAGCTGGAGCCGGATGTCGTCGGCCATAGTAAGCGGACGGACAAAGCAGCCAGTTGGTGACCCTATGTCCTCATCCGGACCATATGGGGACCCATGGGGACCATATGGGGACGCCATGCCAGGGTCCACCTTGCCGAGCTGGGGACCAACTTAGCCTAAAAGAGGTATCGATATAGACTATTTTCGACTATTAACTAGCCAGGTTAGAGCGGGTATTTCCCTGTCAACGGTCTAATTGCCTATCATATAGCTTAGTTCCAAGGTTTTATTAGACCTATACCTATAACCTTTAACTATAACCCGATCATCACCCATTTGAACTACGAAATGGAGGTGATTAAACATTAATGGCGCCGATGCACGGGAAACGCATCCGATATCGGACCGTCACATGCCAGGGCTGGGGTACCTGTATTATTGCGAGCAGACCGACGCACCCCATTCCAATCAGCCCTCTTCCCCCCTAGCTCCTCTGATCCAATGCAGAATATCATGGAGATCCTCCCTCCAGAACTGATTGGATCTATCAGTGACTATTGCGGGCAGGCCAATGCATGTAATCTTGCCCTGACCTGCAGATTGGCCGCTAGCATCGTCGTGCCCCGGCTTTTCCGCTGTATAGTGCTTGACACGGGCCCGCGGTCGCTTTATCCGGAACGGCTAGTGAAATATGTGTCGGAAGAGCACCCCAATGTGCCCACAACGGTAGTGCGGACCGTGGCCGGTCTCAAGCAGTGTCTACGGGCTCTATCGGAGTTCCCTGAGCTGGGGGCGAAAGTCTGGCGTCTGGAAGTGCTTTCCAATGTCGCATTGAGCGACCGGACACTGCATACCATGTTTTCCGATGCTTTTGTGAACCTGCATAATCTCCAAGTCTTGCAATGGTCGGCCTGTCCCGAGCTTCCTTTGGACGTAATGGCCAATCTGCCCAGAAAGGACCTCCTAAGAGTGCTGGATGTTGATTTGGCAGTCCGGCCCTGGCAAACCTATCCGGAAATGGAGTTCTCGAACCTGCGGCGGCTGGTGGTAAGGCCGTTCCTCAAGGCCGAATTCCTGAATTGGCTCCGCAATGTTGTCGCCCATTCCCCAGAGCTTGAAGAGGTCTGGCTCTGCCGTTATTTGGACGATAAGCACCAGGTAGGCTCCTCCTATGCGTTTGTGGGGTTATCGGATATGCATAGCGATGAGGTGTTTGCTATCGACCACTTTTTTGCCAATACCCCTCATTGGAGTCTCCGCCGACTAGGGCTATTGCAGATTATGGTTAAGGAAAGCGATGCGGAACGGTTGACATCGAGCATTGATTTAGAAATGCTCGAGGATTTGACCCTCACGGGAACGGACGTGCCCAACATGCTAGCCCCGCACAAGCATTCGGTGCTTGCCCATTTGATGCACCGCACCAGCAACCTGCGGCGCCTGCAGCTTGATTGGGGTGCCCCCACCAGTCTTACCGCGGCCTATATCCAGCATCTTAATTTAGAATCGCTGCATCTCCATATCAATAGCGACCCTCGGGTCCTTATTGATACGTTGAGCCGGCTGCCGAGACTGAAGCACTTGACGCTGGTATTGAAATGTCGGTTCCGCTACGAAGATTTCGCTGCCTTGGCGGACTGCAAGGGCCTGCAGACCCTGAGCATGCCGTTTAGTTTTGAAAGCATGACCTGGAAACTGGCCGAGAAGCTTCCTGATTTACGGTTGCTGGAGCTGTTTTATAGCTCGGAAGGGACTGCCAATGGCCAGTCCGTGTCGCCAGGCACGGGCGTTCTGGCTAGTAACCTCCTTACAGTGGTTCACGAAGACGATGTATGTCCTTTGCAATATGCGGGCATTCTCAGCGATCTCCGCCAGCATCCTGGCTTGGAACATGTACAGATCGAAACCCACCTGCATACATTAAAACCGGCGGCTACTGACGTTGAAATCCTGCGCACAATGCGCCGCTGCGACTTTATGGCTTGACGATTTAAACGAATTACGAGACATGTGATATAGATATGAATATGATACAGATATGAATACAGATATGATTACCAGACATGTTGCCTAAACAGGCTCGGTTCAAGAAGCTTACAGGCTAGCTTGCTTGAGGGGCCATAAAACCGGGGATTCCAGTAGCGACTATTAACCATCGGAGGGCCAACCCGTACCCTTAATAAACGTCCGTAGTGCAGCATGTGCATGTATGGCAAGTGTTCAGTATAGCAAAGCAAGCGGGAAAACGCCCCACTAAATGGCCTACTGAATATTTAAAATTGTCAAAAGGACCCCCAAAACGCGTCTCCTCTTTGGTTACCCAGCCATTGACCAAACACGACTTACCCCTGCAGCAGGTGCGAATTAGGGGCCTGAAACAGCGGTTGTCGCGCCCCTCACGACCATGAGACCAGAGTTCTGAGACATACAGGTGGTGATATCGAGAAAGGCCGGCAAAAATGACGCGTGACTATGGTGGTGAAACCCCGTATATATAGCAGTATTCTAGGCTAATTCGCCCCGGTTTTTTCCAAGCTCTTCGAGATGTCTTGGCAAAAAATTGGTGCCGTGCACCACAAGGCGCCAGGGTTAGGTCGCCACCAACGGGGCGCAGACGGGACCTTTTAGGACCCACCCGCCCCCAAAGCGAGAGTTTTCTGGTGCCGTACTTTGGTCAGCTGAACTGGGCATTCCGTCAAATAGAAACCATGGGAAAGGCGTCTAGTAAACTGTCCAAAGAGGATCTGAAAGAGCTTAAGGAACATACCCATTTCGAAGGAAAAGAGCTCCAACAGTGGTACAAAGGGTTTCTCAAAGACTGTCCATCGGGCCAGCTATCGCGAGACGATTTACGGCGCGTTTACAAGCAGTTTTTCCCGTTCGGCGACCCCACCACGTTCAGTGATTTGGTATTTAACGTGTTTGATACCGACAACAGCGGCAATGTTGACTTCAAAGAGTTCATTACTGCCCTGAGTGTCAGTTCCCGGGGCACCATTGATGAGAAGCTGAGATGGGCGTTCCAGCTCTACGATATCAACAAGGATGGTCGCATCAGTGAAGATGAGATGCTTTCAATTGTCACCGCCATTTACAAAATGGTCGGCTCGATGATGAAGGTGCCTGACGACGAGAGCACTCCGGAAAAACGCACGCAGAAGCTGTTTTCCATGATGGATACCGATAGAGATGGACTTATTACTTTCGAGGAGTTCCAGGAGGGCTCTAAGAAAGACCAAACAATTGTGAGTGCGTTGAATTTATATGACGGGTTAGTGTAAAGACCATCCACACTAACCGCAATCACAATCAAGAGCATACAAGAAAAGGCAAATAAATAAATAAATACCCAAACAGGGTTTTGGAGGAAAATGAGGTGATGTTAAAGTATAAAGAGAAAAAAAATAGTTCAAACTACAATAAATCATCTTCAGCAGCCTGGATCTTATCCTTGATCTTCAGGCCAACCGATGTCTTCCATTTATCTAGCTTGTGGTAGCGGTCATACTCCCATAGCTTATCGGTGAAAGCCTGCTCATCACCCGCCTTGACAGCTTCCAATAGGTCAAGAAGAAACCCGTACTCTTTAGTGGTGGAGAAAGAAGGGTCCCACTCCACATACTGGTCCAAAGCGTTGCTGGTGGCCACGAAGTCTCCAGAGGCAAGGTGGCAGAACGTCGCTTTGATGAAGTAGTCTTTAAGACTGTACCGAGACAGGTTCGAATTCAGGCTCTGTTTGGCCACCCGCTCAAAGTTCTCAACCGCGAGATCGAACTGGTTGTTGAGGGCAGCCAAGTTAGCCAGTTCCAGGAACGCCTTGTTGCTAAGCGCCTCGGCACTGTCGTTATAGTACCAGTCGCCGGCGTTGCTATAGGCTTTAATGGCTTTCTCCTGGTTGTCCAGGTCGTTCACATAGACATTGGCGATATCCATTTCGTAGTTGGCGGCCCGGCGGAACTGCCCGCGCAACGTGAACAGCTGAATGGCCTCTTCCAGCACCCGCACCGCATCCTCCGGACGTTCCTGGCGATAGGCTTTGAACGCATCGACCAACGTGTTTGCCGCATCGTCCTTGGCCTCGGTTTGCTTCTGCACGGTGGCCGCCTTCTCCAACGCCTTGCCGGCAGCAGTGCCGTCTTTGTTGAGGCGGAACGCATTGGCTGCTTGTATGTAGAGGTCTGCGGCCTCCTCGAGCTGGAAAGAAGAGCCGCCAAACACTTTGGTGAAAAACCCGCCCGTGGTGGTGACTTTCTTGTCGGCTTTAGCCAGCAGTTCTTGAGGATCCATAGTGGTTGTAGTAAGCCGGGCCTGCCAGGGCCGACCTTCCCAATTCCCAAGTTGGGTGTGTGATCAGCAAATCCACCCCCTCCCCAGCACCCCCCATCAGCATGGAATACGAATGGTCGCAGGGCGAGCCCCGAAGTGGCAACACTTCAATCGCGGGCCGAATCACGAAAGATAAACGCAAGCGGGGAAGACCCCGCAAACTCGAGGCCGCGTCGCATGACGGCCTGGCCGGCCGTCAGGTCAATATTTATCAACAAACCACCGATTCCCTTATTAGCAAGATCCCCTTTGCCAGATTGGTCCGAGCAGTGGCCTTAGAGTTCTGGGATACCGACGATGATCTTAGATGGCAGAGCACGGCTTTGCAGGCGCTGCAGGAAGTCGCGGAATGGTACATTGTAAGTCTGTTCCAGCACGCGAGTCTGTGTTGTTTGCATGCCAATCGCGTCACTCTTATGGTCTCGGACATCCGGCTGGCTCGCCGTATTCGCGGCCGCAATGCCTAGAAATATTTAATGTACTGAAAAAAATAATACTATTCATTAGCCTACAGTGTTAAGAATGCCCGGTAAAGGCTCGCTTCCTACACTAAAGAGAAGACCGACGCCAGCTGCCGCCGCGGCCAGCACCCCAAACGTGGTCCAGGCCAGCAGGTTGAACTGCACACTGACGTCGCGTTTGCTGCAGTCGCTGCCGCCCCAGTAATATGTGTAGTCGTTCTTTTTGGTGGCCTCGCACCGGCATTGGTACCGCTCGCCCACTTTCACGCACTTGCCGCGGCCCGAACACTTATTCGTGCGGTCCTCGCAGTCATCCTGAGAAGTGAAAGCGGCCGGAAGCGCGCTGGACGTCGAGCGGCGGGTTTTGGGCGCGCGAGCGGCCGCCGTAGTGTCTACTTTCGAGTAAGCAAGCGACGGCATAGTCGAGCCCGCGGGGACGCCAATCAAAAGCACTTTAGACTTCAATTGAGATACAGCAGCAAGCGTGGCACTCAGATCCTCGCCGCCGTCAACAACAACCACCGGCCAGGCCTGCTCGTCAAGCCCGGAAATGTCGCTAGTAGGCAGGACTGCGGGAGACAATTTGGGCGCCTCGGAGGCCTCCTGCAGCCGCAGCAATGGCGAGCCCAGCACTGACTCGGCTTTGTGAGCGCCAAAGTTGCGCACAACAACCACGGCAGCATTGCGAGTGTCGAACATGGTCGACGGCACCAGCATGGCCGATCCCAACGCGGCCAGCGACGCATCGGCGGCCCCGTCGCCAATAAACTGCGACACAAGAACCTGGGCCATATCTGCTTCTAGAACTGTGTTTGCCGGCGCCACCGAGTCGGCGTGCAGCACATACACAGACAGGCTGGCCCACGCCAGGCCAATTAGGGCGAGATAGCGGAGGAGCATATGTAAGCGGAGAGCACCTCCCTCCACTTATAGCTGCTTCTAGCTAGTTCATCGTACTTGCTTTATTTTTATTTTATTTTAATTTTTTTTTTATTTTTACTAGGCCGACAAGTCGGCCTGTACTTCCGCTGCGCGGAAAATGCAGCTTTTATCAACTTTTGTAGCCATTTCGCGCAGCGAATCTGTTCGACTTGTCGAACAGCCAAAAAAAGAAAAAAACAGCCGTGGAATGTCGTGAAAATGCTCATTACTTTATATCATAGTCTATACCCGCTCGGCAACAAAGATGGCCGCCCGACAGCCGGCCTTGATGGTCTCGGTCAGAAGCATGTAGGGCACGGCCTTTTTAGAGTCGTTCTCAACAGCAGTGTCGAGATGCTCGAGCTCGTCGTCGCGGAACTGCGAGAGCAGTTTCTTGAGGCCGTCAAAGTCCTCGTTCTGAGGGAAACCATCGTGCAACCGTCGCAGCTGCTGGTTGTAGTGCCCACCAATCACCGTCTCGACGGCCTCCGTACAGGCCATGGCGGCTTCTTTGCCAGCCAGAGCGGTGCCGACGCCCAATGCCGTCGCGGCCACCTTCCAAATAGGACTCAGCAGCGACGGCCGTACCCGGCCTTGCACCTGCAGGTCGTTGAATGTCTTGTGGTGGTGGATTTCCTGCTCCCACATGTGCTTGATGAGCGGGGCCAGCTGGGGTTTAGTGTGCTGGAACACAAAGTGCTGGCCGGCGTAGATATAATCTGCGCCCAGCTCGCCTGCCTGGTCCACGCGCACTACTTTCTCCAGGTACTTGCGCTGCGGTTTGGCGATGTTGCTGTTGACGGCTTTAATGGCCTGACGAAGCATGGCAGGATCTGGGCTGACCCATGCAGGAGTCTACATATATAGTCCTAGGGCTATTCCGTGCAGAACTACAGGCGGGCTTTCCTGCCTAGTAAAAAAGAAGAAAAGAATAAAATAAAGGAAATAAATTACAATCTACTCATCGTCAGACTCTAGAAAGTAAGACGGCCGTTTACGGTCCTCAAGCTTAAAGTCATATTCAGGTACTAATTGGACCACGGGGTGGGCAGGATCGACCACGGAAATGATCGATAGCGACGGGTCCATGAATTGAGGTTCTTCCTGTTCAAACGACTCTGCTTGCAGGGGATCTTGCGAATCTTGCGAATCTTGCCTCGAATCTACTTGCTCTTGGCTTTGCTCTTGGAACCATCTTTCGAAGTCTCTTTGGCCTTCTCCAGTTCCCGCCGGGTTCCCTTGAGCAGCTCCAGATGCCCTACTCGCGACGACAGCAGTTTCTCTGTCGCCGAGGTCAAGGCGGCCGAGTGCTTTTTGTGGATCTCTGCGTCCTTGCGTGCCTGCTTGGACCGCGGGCGGAACGTCTTGGCGCCCTTTTTCAGTTGTTTCTGCGATGGTGTTTTCTTGTTGACTCGCGCCGCCGGTGCCTTGATAGCGCCTTGGGGCATGACTAGCGGGAGGATGGATGGGAATCTAGTGTTGAAAAATATTGCCTGCGCTGACTCAGTTTTCCACCCCCGGATAGCGCTTGCAAATGTTGGTGAAAAGCGGCAGTGTGGCCAATTCGCCGTTTCGGGTGAACGCCTACATCAATAATATGAACAAGGCGCTCAACTCGTCTGCGGTGGTTTCCCTGCGCAGCATCTATGTGCACTACGTGCAGCTGACGGCCCATTCGCAGCTCGATAACATCGACGAAAAGGGTCAAGCCCGGCGCCAGGTGCTGGACCGCATTCTCACCTACGGTGCGCCCGTGCCGGCAGATGATACGCTTTGCCAGGCGTTAGTGACTGCGGTGGAGCAGGGCAGCACTGACGCGCTGCCCGATTCGTGCTATTTGCTTTACGTGGTGCCTCGGCCGGGCACCGTATCGCCCTGGTCGAGTAAAGCCACCAACATTCTGCAGAATTGCCATTTCGACGCGGATATCGAGCGCGTAGAGCGCGGCGTGGCGTTTCTCATTAAAGTCCGTAAAGGCTTCCCCTTTGACGAGTACCTGAAAGCGCCCGTTTTCTTGGATACCGTGCACGACCGCATGACCGAAACGGTGCAGCTGTTGCCTGTGAAAGAGAAACAGCTATTCCAGCATGGCCAGCCCCGGCCGTTGCTGTCAATGCCCCGCAGCCAGATTGCCGACGCCAACAAGCAGCTGGGGCTTGCTTTGGACGGCGCTGAAATCGAGTACCTCAACGCCGCGTTCCCGCACCGCGACCCCACGGATGTGGAGCTGTTTATGTTTGCCCAGGTGAATTCGGAGCATTGCCGCCACAAGATCTTTAATGCCGAATGGAAGATCGACGGCGAGACCAAGCCGAAGTCGCTGTTTAAATGGATCCGGGCCACCAACGACGCGAACCCGAAATACACCATCTCCGCCTACAGCGACAATGCCGCAGTTATGGAGGGCTCGCCGGCATTCTTTTATGCGCCCGACCCGGTCTCCAAATCGTACCACTTGGCCAAAGAAGACGTGCCGTACTTGGCTAAAGTCGAGACCCACAACCATCCTACCGCGGTATCGCCCTTCCCTGGCGCGGCCACTGGTTCCGGCGGCGAGATCCGCGATGAGGCGGCCGTAGGTCGGGGCTCGAAGACCAAAGCCGGCCTGGCCGGGTTCACGACTTCCGATTTGCTGATCCCGGAATTCACCCAGCCATGGGAACTCGATATCGGCAAGCCAGGCCATATTGCTAGTGCCCTGGATATCATGCTGGAGGCGCCTATTGGCTCGGCCGCCTTCAATAACGAGTTTGGCCGCCCGGCATTAGGCGGCTACTTCCGCACCCTCACTACGGCGGTGCCGACCCCGACAGGCAAGACCGAGGTGCGCGGCTACCACAAACCGATTATGCTGGCGGGCGGCATGGGCACCGTGCGGCCGCAGTTTGCCCTTAAAGACCGGCGTATCACGTCGGGCGCCAAGCTGATTGTGCTGGGCGGGCCGGCGATGCTGATTGGCCTCGGCGGCGGCGCCGCGTCGTCGGTGGCCTCGGGCGACGGCTCGGCCGATTTGGATTTCGCGTCCGTGCAGCGCGGCAACCCGGAAATGCAGCGCCGCGCCCAGATGGTGATCGACAGCTGCACGGCCTTGGGCGCTAAGAACCCGATCATCTGCATCCATGACGTCGGCGCCGGCGGCTTGTCCAACGCGTTCACCGAACTGGTCCACGACAACGACATGGGCGGCGAGTTCGATATCCGCAAAGTGCCTAGCATCGACAGTTCCATGTCGCCTATGGAGATCTGGTGCTGCGAGGCCCAGGAACGCTACGTGCTGGCCGTGCTGCCCAACGACCTGCCGTTGTTTGAGGATATCTGCAAGCGTGAGCGCGCCATTTACGGCGTCGTAGGCGAGGCGACCGCTAATAAGCATCTGCTCGTTACCGATAGCCTGCTCAACGATACGCCTGTGGATCTCGACATGTCGGTGCTGTTCGGCAAGCCGCCCAAGATGTCGCGCACCGCGGTATCCAAGCGGCTCAAGCTCGAGCCGGTGGCCGCGCCCACCAACTTCGCTTCCGCGCTCGACCGCGTGCTGCTGCTGCCGTCGGTGGCGTCCAAAGCGTTCCTCATCACTATTGGCGACCGCTCCATCACCGGCTTGGTGGGCCGCGACCAGATGGTGGGGCCCTGGCAGGTGCCTGTAGCCGATGTAGCGGTGACGCTTTCGTCGCATGGCCCCGATGTCAAAACCGGCGAGGCATTTGCTATGGGCGAGCGGCCGCTGCTGGCGATCACGTCTCCCGGCGCCGCATCGCGCGTGGCCGTAGCCGAATCGCTGCTTAACTTGGTGGCCGCCGATATCCGTGGTTTGGACCAGGTGCGTTTGAGTGCTAACTGGATGGCCTCGCCCAACTATGAGAACGACGGCGCCGATCTGTACGATGCCGTGCAGGCCTTGAGCGAGTTCTGTATCCCGCTGGGCGTGTCGGTGCCCGTAGGCAAAGACTCGATGTCCATGTCGATGAAGTGGGATAAAAAGCAGGTCACAGCGCCGATCTCGGTAGTAGTAACGGCGTTTGCGCCCGTTAATGATGTCACTCGCACGTGGACGCCGCAGCTGGAGCGCGATCCTGCCGCCAAACTCGTGCACGTGTCGGTTGGCAACTCCCCGACCCCGCGACTGGGCTCGTCGGCGCTGGCCCAAAGCCATAGCCAGGTCGGCAGCGCCGGTCCCGATGTGGAGACCAAGTCGTTGCAGGCATTGATCGAAGCCATTATAGCTTTGCATAGTACAGACATCGTGCTGGCCTACCATGACATTAGCGATGGCGGCGTGATCACTACGCTCCTGGAAATGGCGTTTGCCGGCCATGTGGGGCTGGCCATCAATGTCAATACCGACGCGTTTTCGCTGTTTAGCGAGGAAGTAGGCGCGGTATTCCAGGTGACCGACGTGGCCAAGTTCACGGCCGTGCTTGACCAGCACGGCGTGCCCGGTGCTGCCATCACCGAGATTGCCGAGGTGGATGTTCGCAAAGAACAGCCCATCACGGTGACGGCCAACGGCGAGCGGGTGCTTTCCAGCACGCGGGCCGAGCTGCAAGAAAAGTGGTCGCGGGTGTCGTATAACATGCAGCGGCTCCGCGACAATCCCAAATGTGCCGACCAGGAGCTGGCCAACATCGCCGATAATGCTAATCCGGGGTTGTTTTACAAGCTCACCTTTGAGGTGCCCGACGCCCCTGTCACTAGCGAATCAGTGGCTAACCGTCCTAAAGTCGCTGTCCTCCGCGAACAGGGCGTCAACGGCCACATGGAAATGGCCTATGCCATGGAGACGGCCGGCTTCGACGCCATTGATGTGCACATGACGGATCTGCTGAGTGGAAGAGTCGATCTCAAAGACTTTAATGGTCTGGCAGCCTGCGGCGGCTTCAGTTACGGCGACGTGCTCGGAGCAGGCAACGGGTGGGCCGCCACTGTGCTGTACAACGACAAGGCCAAGCAGATGTTTGTTGACTTCTTCAACCGCGAAGATACGTTTGCCCTGGGCGTGTGCAACGGGTGCCAGTTCCTGTCGCATCTCAAGTCGATTATCCCCGGCTGCGAGAACTGGCCGTCGTTTGAACGCAACCTGTCGGAGCAGTACGAGGGCCGCACCACTATGGTAGAGATCATCGATGATGACGCGAGCCAGCACGAGCCCAGCGCGTTCCTGCACAACATGCGCGGGTCGCGGCTGCCGATTGCGGTGGCGCACGGCGAGGGCCGGGCCGTGTTTGAGTCCGAGCAGCAGTTCCAGCGCTTCCAGGACCAGCACCTGGCGGTGATCCGCTTTGTCGACAACTACGGCAAAGCCACCGAGCGCTATCCATATAATCCTAACGGGTCGCCGCAGGGTATCTGCGGCATTCGCAGTCCTAGCGGCCGCGTGCTGGCGATGATGCCGCATCCGGAACGCAACGTGATTGCGGCTGCTAGCTCGTATGCCATGGAGGGCGCCAAAGAGGGGCCTTGGCAGTATATGTTTAGAAATGCCCGCCAGTGGCTGGACCGGGTATAGTATATATAGATCGATTTAATTCAGTCGATAGGTTCTCGTTTGGGGTTTATAGCCTGGGGTGTATAGCTTGGGGGTAAAGCTGGGATCTTGGGGGTAAAGCTGGATCTGCATGTGACTGCTTACCATGGACACTTACATGCAGCTGGCTTTGGACCAGGCCGCCAAAGCCCTGGATGCAGACGAGGTGCCCGTGGGGGCGGTGTTTGTGTATAAAGACCAGGTGATTGGCGTGGGATACAACGACACCAATCGCACGCTGTGCGGGACGCGGCATGCCGAGTTCGTAGGCATCGACCAGATCCTGAAAAGTCATTCGGCACAGGTGTTTAAAGAAACCGATCTGTATGTGACGGTAGAGCCATGTATAATGTGCGCGTCGGCCCTGCGGCAGCTGGAGATCCGCAGTGTGTATTTTGGAGCCGCCAACGACCGCTTCGGCGGGTGTGGATCAGTAGTGGCCGTCAATAAAGACCCGGGGCCAAACCGACCTTATCCTGCCTATCCCGGGTTCCGCCGCGAAGAAGCCATTATGCTGCTGCGCAATTTCTATGTCCAGGAAAACCCCAAGGCCCCCGTCCCCAAGGCCAAAAAACAAAGAGTTCTGAAAGACGATATAGGCGATCTGAACTACCGCGAGTATGTGACTCGCGACGAGTTCATTGCCGTCTACGGCGAGGACCAGCTGCATCTCTACGATACCTAACAGGCCATATCTGGGGCTTTTAAATTATTACTTTGGTTGTGAAAGAAAAACCGATTCATGCTAACATATCTACTTAGAGAAAACCTAATAGAAACCTAATAGAAACCTACTAGAAACCAGCCTTACAGCTTTGTCTTGGAGTCGGTGGCAAACTCCAGCGCGGCCGCAGAGATGGCAGTGACGTTGCGCTCGACCACCTTGGTCTCGAAGATCACCTTGTTGCCCTCGCGCCAGCCAATGACCCGCAGAGTCTCGCCCGGGAACACGTGGCTGGCAAAGCGGGCCTTGATGTTCTTGAACACGCCCACCTGCTCGACCAGCAGGCGGGTAGAGATGCCAAACGTGGCCAGGCCGTGCAGGATGGGCCGCGGGAAGCTGCCGACCGCCGCGAAGTTGGGGTCGATGTGCAGCGGGTTGAAGTCGCCCGACAACCGGTAGATGGCGGCGATGTTTTCGGGCGTCTTGTAGTCGACGCTGAAGTCGGGCGCGCGCGACGGCGGCTTGTTGGCCGCGGTCACGGGGCCGTAGTCCTCGAACTTGGTGGGCCCGCCAAAACCGCCCGAGCCCCGGAAGAACGTGGACATGACGCTGGTGAACAGCGGGTCGCCGGTCGCCTTGTCGTACGTGTTGTACTCGATCATCGACACCGCGGCTTTGCCCTTGTCGACCACCTGCAGCAGCTTGGCCTTGGTCTCCATGGTGCCCTCCTCGGGGATGGGCCACTTCTTGATCTCCAAAAACTGCTCGCCGTGCAGCAGCTTCATGGGGTTCATGTTCTGGATAAAGTCGCTGTAGTCCACGGGGGTGAAGAACATGGGGATCACGCCGAACGACGGCACGGGCCCGAAGTTGTCGTCGCCCTCAAACACGTACTTGAGGTCGGTCGCGCTGGCGCCTACACCCAGGTTGTAGAGAATGATGCTCTTGGCATCGTAACTGTACTCTCCCGTGGAAAGCACCTTGGCCGACCCGCCAGCCTCCTCGTCGCCTTGCTCGGCTTCGGCGGCCATCTCGAAAATGTACATGTTCGACTCGGTTCCCGACGAGGGGTTGGTGGTACGGCCATCGTCGAAGTCGGTGATAGCTTTCCAGTGGTCGCGCACCTGCTCGACCGTCACGCCGTCCTTGCCGATCTTGATGGCCACGCCGCCCGTGCGCTGCCAGCGGTTGCGGCCGATCCAGCCCGCGCCGGCCTCGAAACACAGGCCGGTGTCGGGCGCCTCCGACGACGCCAGCAGCACCGAGATGGGGGCAATGAACTGCGGCTTGAACGACTCCAGCATCTCCTCGGTGAACACGCCCGACGTCATGTTGGTGCCGGCAGTGGGGGCTACGGCATTCACGATAATGTTGTACTTTGCGCCCTCAATGGCTGCCGTCTTGGTGAACCCGAGAATGCCCGCCTTGGCGGCCGCATAGTTGGCCTGGCCAAAGTTGCCGTAGATACCCGAGGTCGACGGCGTGTTGACCACGCGGCCGTACTTTTGCTTCAAAAAGTACGGCCAGGCCGCCTTGGTCACCGAGTAGGTGCCGTACAGATGCACCTGCTGGATCACGTTCCACAGCTCGTCGGTCATCTTGACCATGGACTTGTCGCGGATGATGCCGGCGTTGTTGATGACGGCGTGCACGGCGCCGAAGTTGTCGATGGCGGTCTTGATCACCGCCTCGCCGTCGGCCACGCTGTGGGTATCGGCCACGGCCACGCCGCCGGCCTGCTTGATCTCGTCCACCGTCTTCTGGGCATTGCCCAGATCGTTCACCACCACCTTGGCGCCCAGCTTGGCCAGCAGCAACGCATACTGCTTGCCAATGCCGGTTCCGGCACCAGTAACCACGACCACCTGGTCCTTAAACGACACGGCGGGGCCCTGCGGGTTCGGGGTGCGGCTGTGGTTGTTCTCGACCACGGAGAGCAGGTCTTTCGGGCCGGTCGGGTGCTCCAGAGCACCCTCAAAGCTGTTGATGTCGTCCCACCGGTTAAGCACTGCCGACGGCGTGAACGAGCTGTCGGTAGTGAACACCACGCCGGCATTGCGTTCCCAGCGCACTTTGGTAACCACGCCGGCCGCCGTCTCGTAGATGCCGTTGGTGTCCGGGGTGTTCTCGTGCACCAGGTAGCCCACCACGGGCACGATATAGTTCGGGTTGAGTTTCTCCAAAACGTCGGGGGGCAGAATCGTCTCCGTCATGCGCGAGGCCGCCAATGGCACAATGACGTTGGCGGTAATGTTGTACTTGGCGCCCTCTTTGGCCAAGGTCTCCGTGAAGCCCACCAGCGCCAGCTTGGCGGCCGAGTAGTTGGCCTGGCCGAAGTTGCCGTACAGGCCGGCCGCCGACGCCGTGTTGATGATGCGGCCGAACTTTTGCTGCCGCAGGTAGGGCCAGGCCGCCTTGGTCACCTTGTAGGAGCCGAACACATGCACCTGCTGCACCAGGTTCCAGTCGGCGTCGGTCATGTTCTTGATGGACTTGTCGCGCAGAATGCCGGCGTTATTGATGAGAATGTGCACGCCACCAAACGCATTGACGGCGGTGTCGACAATGCGGTCGCCGTTCTCGACACTGTCGTAGTTGGCCACCGCCTTGCCGCCAAGGGCCTCGATCTCCTTGACCACGCCGTCGGCCACGCGAGCATTGCCGTCGCCGCCCTTGAGCGAGCCGCCGAGGTCATTGACCACGACCGAGGCGCCGCGGGCGCCGAAAAACAGGGCGTAGGCTTTGCCGAGACCGCCGCCGGCACCGGTTACCACAACCACTTTACCGTCATATCGAAGTTGATCACTCATATTTTTTTTTGAGGTCCTCCCAAATGGTCCCAAATAGGCCCTGGTTAGGTTCCTGGCTAGGTTCCTGGTTAGGTTCCTAGTTAGGCTTCTAGGGATCCCAAAGAAG
>JAKTTL010000024.1:0-121684 GCA_030581455.1 Wickerhamiella allomyrinae
CTTTTTTCTCCGGGTAATCTCTACCCTTTTTTCTCCGGGTACTCTCTACCCTTTTTTCTCCGGGTAATCTCTACCCTTTTTTCTCCGGGTAATCTCTACCCTTTTTTCTCCGGGTAATCTCTACCCTTTTTTCTCCGGGTACTCTCTACCCTTTTTTCTCCGGGTAATCTCTACCCTTTTTTCTCCGGGTAATCTCTACCCTTTTTTCTCCGGGTAATCTCTACCCTTTTTTCTCCGGGTAATCTCTACCCTTTTTTCTCCGGGTAATCTCTACCCTTTTTTCTCCGGGTAATCTCTACCCTTTTTTCTCCGGGTAATCTCTACCCTTTTTTCTCCGGGTACTCTCTACCCTTTTTTCTCCGGGTAATCTCTACCCTTTTTTCTCCGGGTAATCTCTACCCTTTTTTCTCATTCTTCTTCTTCTTATCCAATAAGAGATCCTTCGTGAGTGGCAATATTACAATGGTTCGGATCTCTTATTTTGCGACCGTTGTTTGGTTGGTTCCCCCTCATCATTGAAAAACTGGCGTTCCAGCCTTTAATTAGGTACTGGACGAGCCTTTGGCAACTATAGCTTCGCGCTGTGCCGGGCACCTTTTCTTTCATTTTGAGTGTGTCCAACCACTTTGGAAAGCGGGATGTTGGTGGTCCTTCGACACACGTGTAGAAAAGGGCGTGTGTTCGAAGCGACTCACCGACAGCCCAACTTCGGCAACGTTAGCAGCAACCTACGGGAGTCATGATCTCGTAGGAAAAAGGATACAATCCGACGAGGACGTTTTGATTTAGTCTATTATCCCCCCGCCCAACTATGGCAACATCATCCCTTTTATTATCAACATCATGAAGCACCATGACTAGATAAGGTGAGTCCTGCATGTGTTTCGTGTTCTCAGCCACGGTTATTGAAAGGAAGAGCAATGATCAGGAGGAGGACCTTAACCAAGCAGGCCCGTAGGAAGGATGGAGGGTGATTCGAGTAGATGTTTTTTCCGTCCTCAACCGGCAGGACAACTTTAAAGGGGTTGTAAATCCTGTACTTTTCAGTAGTAACTACTAATGATAATTATAACTTCTAACTAAATGCAATTAGGGAGAATAATATTTTAATCTGTACGTGTGATCGGGGTTGGGTTCCAGCCTCCAATGGCTCCGGAAACAACTACCGGGGCCATGAATGCGGCCAGGCTAGGCCCCGAAGTCTGGCTGTGGCCCGACGACAGCTGCTGCGGCACCTGTAAATGGCCGGATTTGTCGCTGTGGCCGGACCAGAACATGTGCGGCACCCGCGAAACACGGCCACCGTGGATGGTCCGGAGAAACCGCAGCTGGTCGACCGAGTTCTGGATAGGCGGCATCCATTCGTACTCGATTTTGTCCTTGGGCAGCTGGCCGGCATGCGGGCTGGTGAACGTGCCCACCGTCGAATCGGAATCGGGCAAACTGCGGTGCCGGCCGCAACATACAACTGCGATGCAGATGAACTTGAGCCCGGCCCACAGCTGGTTCCACAGCCAGGTAACCGGCGTGAACAACCACGACAACCCGGCACTGAGAGCCATCAAGATCTTCATGGCGTAGCGGAGCAGGAAATGCGGGAAATACTTCTCGCATACCTCGTCCGGAATCAACCGAAGCAAAACACCAACCGGCAGCGAGCCCAGGCCGCAGATAACCGCGGTAGCCCACATAGCGCCTGTTTGGCGGCGGATGGAGAATGCCGCGCCGCCCACAAACATGATGAGCACTTGGAACCCCGCGATAATAGCGGCAATGACGGGGAAAAACGGGTTCCGCGATAGGCCCTCGAAAATGTTCTGTTTGTTGTCGAGGCGGCGGGCCACAAACAACTTGAAGAACTGGCACCATACAAACGCGTTAAACACCATCGCCGCCAGCTGGGTATCGACATGCGAGTCGTGCGGCTTGCCGGCCACGCCCCAAATAGTGGGGCCGGCAAAGTGGAGCACAAACGTGACAATCAGTTGGAACGTGCTTTGGCCCACAATCATCTTCCACATGGTCACCGTGATCAGCGACTTTTTGCGGTTATCGGGTTGCCGATCAAGTACACTATCACACGGCGCGTCGGTCGCCAGCGCCAGCGCCGCCAAAGTGTCCATGATCAAGTTCACCCACAGCAGCTGCACGGCCGTGAGCACCGACTCGTTGGAGCTGGAGGCCACGGCCGACACAAACGTCAGCAGCACGGCGGTGATGTTGACCGTGAGCTGGAACTGCAGGAACTTCTTCACCGCGTCGTTGACGGTGCGGCCCCATTTGATGGCATTGACAATCGACGTGAAGTTGTCGTCCATAATGATAATGTCGGAAGCTTCTTTGGCCACTTCCGTGCCGGTGATACCCATGGAAAAGCCCACATCGGCCAGCTTCAGGGCCGGCGCGTCGTTAGTACCATCACCAGTTACAGCCACAGTCTCGCCATGGTTCTTCAAAAACGCCACCAGCGTCCGCTTATCTTGCGGAGACGACCGGGCCAGTACCCGCAAATGGGGCACTACCTGCTCCATGCGGTCCTCGCTAAGCCGGCGGAACTCGGGGCCCTCCATGACGATAGCGTCGGTGTCTTCGGGCAGAATGATGCCGGCATTAATGGCAATCGCTTTGGCAGTGCCCATATTGTCACCGGTAACCATGCGGACCATCACGCCGGCCCGCCGGCACTGACCAACCGCCTCGGCGACACCCGGTCGCAATGGATCTTTGATACCAAACAAGGCCAGGAATGTAAAATTGTCTAATGACAGCTCGGAAGCCTCGGTATGCCGGATCTTCTCCGCTTCGGCCGGCGAGTAATCGCGGTAAGCCGTGCCGATAGCCCGTAACGCCAGCTTGCCGTATTTGTGCACCTGCGACTCGAACCAGTGGTTATCGAGCGGCTGTGGGCCCTGAGGAGTCCACTGCTGGGTGCACTTGTTCAACACAATCTCAGCAGCGCCCTTCAGCAGCACCCGCATGCCGCCGTCTTTCAGGGTATACGCCAGCAGCATGTACTTGCGGGACGAGTCAAAGGGCAGGATTTTGCCGAGGTCGAACTGGTCCTTATACTTCTTCAAGTCGCCGACCTTAAAGCCCAGCGCCGACCGCACGAACTCAATCAACGCGGTCTCGGTGGTGGAGCCTAGCAGGGTTTGCGGGTCGTTGATGTCCTCAAACACCGACGAATTAAGCAGAATAGACGGTAACAGCAAGTCCTTGGCGGGCTCGGCCAGCTCACTAGGGTTGGTGACGGAGGGGTGATTGTCCTCGCTATCGGCAGACCATTCAAGGTCGCCAAGCGTCACGGCGACAGTGGTCATTTTGTTTTGGGTAAGTGTGCCGGTTTTGTCGGAGCAAATCGTGGTGGCTCCGCCCATTGTTTCACACGATTTAAGCACCCGCACCAGGTTGTTATCTTTGATCATGCGGGTAGTGGCAAATGCTAAGGAGAGAGTGACGGCCAATGGAAGGCCTTCGGGGACGGCCACAACAACAATGGTCACGGCCACAATGAAAATGTCCATGAACTGCGAGCCCTTGTTGGCAGGCGTGACCATTGCTTTGGGGCCGTCGCCGGTGATCTGGACCAGAAAACGAATAAATAACACAATAAACAGAATGCTCGCCGAGCCCACGCCGAACTTGGCAATAGCGTCAGCAATCCGATTCAGTTTCTCTTGCAACGGAGTGGCCTCGTTCTCGTGCTGCAACGACATAAGCGTCCGGCCATACATGGAGTTGACGCCTACCGAGGTCGCCATGTAGACTCCGGCGCCTTCCAAAACTTTGGCGCCGGAAAGAATAAAGCAGTCGACTTTCTTGGCATGCGGATCGAACTCGGCGCCAGGCTCCTGCAACCGCTGCATGACTTGAGGCGCGGCGGTCTTGCGCAGCATATCGCTTTCGCCAGTCGCGGACGACTCGTCACACTCGATATCAAACGACCTAACCAGCACACCGTCTACGGGCAGAATATCGCCGGGCTGCATCATCACCAGATCGCCGACCTGGACATCGTGCACGGAGATCTGGACCTCGCTGCCGTCGCGAACCACGGGGATTTTGCGGTCGTCTTTGCGGCGATTGAGTTTGGCGAACTGGCGCTCTTTCTGCCAGTCATTGACGCTGCCCACCACGGTGACAATGATCACCGCGACCAAAATAGCGACGCCCTCTACCCAATCGACCTGCGGGATGGGCCGGCCCTCGCGATCATGTTCCGGGGGCTGGCCCAGCGTCTCGTAAAGGCCTAATGCTAGCGAGATAACGGCGGCAACGATAAGGATAATCAAAACCTTATCATTAAGGGTTTGCCACATGATTTTCCAGAGCGGAAGGCTCTTCCGCTCGGGGAGAACGTTGCTGCCGTAAATGCTTTCCCGGGCCTTGATTTCTGCGTCCGTCAATTGCACGCCCACAAGCCCGTCCTTAGTGTTTGTATTTAATGACTTGGCCAGCCCTTCTAACCCGCCCATGGCTTCCAAAACATAGGCGTTTTTCGGGTCCACAAGCGTGTTGAGCTGGTTTGGATTGTACTGGAAAACTTGTTTATCAGCGGTGCCAGGCGTAGCGTCTGCCGCCAGCAGCCGACGCGCTTCTTCCAAGTGGTGGTCTGCCACTTTAGTCCGAGTCATTTACAGGCAGGACTTTTGGTGACCAGACGTGAAGATGGAAAAAATTCTACTTGGCAGAAATCGTTTTTTTTTTGCCCTACAAAAGAGGCACAGGGGGGTCAGATGTGTGGAGCGGGATGGTAGGAAACCCGAGCCGTGGGTGCTGCAAGTGGCAAGGGTAAAAAGTTATTGACTATTAAACCCCCGTGGTTGGCCCATCCTATAAGGAACTATGTTCTTCTACCGGTTTAAGTTTATCGAATATAATTAGCCGAGGTCCTAACTATGCTCTCTGGTTTGTTGGTTTGCAAATGAAGGCGTTTACCCCGCTGTTCTAGCCCCGCCCGCTTTTGTTGATACCAAGGATGTGCGCAGTGCCGTGCTCAGCCTCGCTTACCAAACCCGTCCAGAGTAGGTCTGATCTGCAAGGGTCATACGTATTGCCAAGATATATCTGCAGCAATGGCCAAATGATCTGATGGGAATAATCCCAATCGAGGCAGACTGTTCGGCTCGGGGCCCATATCGGCTGCGGTAGGGAGCCAGAGCAAACTGTGCACCCTGAGGGTGGGCTCCGTAGATGCCGTGGGCGGGGCGGATTTCTTGGCAGGTTGCACATAAAAAATATAATCTAATGTCCCCCGGAAATCATCTGTCCAGTTTGTATATGTCGGTTCTGGCCTTGGGGCGCTGGTGGCTTCATGGCCCCACCCGTACTGGTCTCTATAGATTGACCTGCATGTGATCTCCAAACCTGCATATTCCCGCGTCAGCAAACCTGCTGCAGAAGAATGCGCCCCTGCAGGGAGGCGACTCGGGTTCGTGGATGACAGGGGACCCTTGTCTGCTGCGGCCACTTCTTCCCCATTGGTGGTTACCCCAGCAACTTGCACTGCCTTGGCGGGGCCAAATCCGCCACTGGCAATACTGCGGTGCAAAATCTTTTCCGCCTCCGTGCCGGCCTGGAAATGGCCGGTTGCCAAAGCGATAGCCGGATCAAAACTTTCACTATTAAAATCGCCGGCTAAAAGGACCGGAACATCATAATCAACAGAACCTAGCATATTTTGTACCTCGGTTAATAAACACAGCATCTGGCGGGCCCGTTCATAGCTCGCATCCGGATGCCAGTATAAGTGAGTGGTTCCTATTATCAGCCGTTGGTCATGGCCACCATTATGGCCACCATTATTTTTCAACTCCACCAAAAACCCGATATTGCCGGTATCGCATTGCCGGGGCGCTAAGGTTTTGATTTGATCATAATCCAGCATGTGATTCCCGACCAGCTGCCATCTTGTCGATTTCCAGGCAATAGCCAGGCCATGATTTTTGGCTCGATGGCTACGGAAGAGCACATCCAGGCCTTGTTCGGCCAGCAATTGTCGCCAGAAATCTTGGTATGACTTGTCCACTTCCTGTAACACTACAATATCCGGTTGGTACTCTTCAAACTCGCGAATAAACCCTTTTTTCCGCACCGCCCATTTAATGGCATTTCCGTTGGTCGGATACTGATCCCTTCGGACCAGACACTGGGCAAGCACGTTATACGACATCACGCGCATCTCCGAGCCGGATTCTGCTGGTGGATCCAGCTTCAGAAACGGTCGAATCCTAAACTCATGGTTATCCATGTCAGCTTCAGCTACCGGTTTCCTGCCTAGTATGAGTTGTACCCTAACCCGGGCCCTGGTAGTCGTAACCTATGGTACCTATGGTACCTATGGTACCTATGGCAGTGTAACCTAAAATTAATATCTCCCCTTTAGCTACGTTGTTTATGAGGTTCAGGCTAAAGCCATATAAAGATCGACGCCAATTGCCAAATGGTCGGAGGGATACTTATTGATTCGAGGTAACGAATTCGGCTTTTTCCCCATCTGCTCAGGACGGGGGAGGGCTAGCAAGCTGTCAATAACCGGCGCAGTGGCACGGGAACCATCCCGATTATAGGGGCCGCGGTCGCGTTTATCTCGGCAAACAAAGATATAATCCAGGGTTCCTATGAAATTGTCGGTCCAGTTTGTGAAACTCGGTTCGCCAAACGCCCTCGTGTTAGAATCATCCACATATCGATAAGCTCGGCGATACACCGAGCCGCAGCGGCAGTTGAGCTCGCGGTATTCCGATATCAGCAGCCTTACAGCTCTGTGGGTCACTTGGAACGGGCTCAAAAGTTGTGAATCGGTGTAGGCAAGTTTATTGCCAGCAGCTATGCTCTGGTGCAACCGGATTTTGGCTCCCCGCGTTAACCATAGATGGCTGGCAAGAAGATACCCGGGGTCAAAGCTTTGGGTATTAAAGTCGCCGGCCAAAATCATCAGGGGACGCTTAATATAGCCGTTCTTAACCTCCTCCAGCTTTCGCAGCAAACACAACCACTGTCGGGCCCGTTCATAACTAGCCTCAGGACGCCAGAACAGATGGGTGGTTCCTACCACTATTCTCTCGTTCGCACCTACCCCTTGCAGCTCAACGATTAATCCACTATTGTTGGTATTAAACTGGCGGGGAGCTAGGGTGTCCACCCTATCATACACTACTGAATGCTGGCCAGTCGGATTCCATCTGTTTCGCTTCCATGCGATAGCTAGGCAATGATTTTTGTCCCGATGGAAAGCAAATTGTACCAGCAAGCCTCTGGCGCCAAGCAGCTTTTGCCAGAACTCCACATGCTGCCGATCAACCTCCTGCAAAACTAAAATATCGGGGTCATATTCTTCCATCTCGCGAATAAAGCCCCCTTTTCGAACTGACCACTTAATCGCATCTCCGTTGGTCGCATACTGATCTCTTCGAATAATACACTGGGCAAGCACATTATAAGACATTACCCGGATAATAGGAGCTGCAACCTCTTCTGGGCCCACCTCTTGAAACCGACGGATCTTCACCGAGTTATACATAGTGCGGGTCATCGTTTAACGGGAGGGGGAGGTCTTGTGAGGTCCGTACGTAATATATGTGCATGATCTGAATAAAATCTTGTCAAGATCATGCATGATGCATGACCCAAACACGATCAGTACCTTTTACCAGCGAAAAAGAGGTAAAATAAAGCATTCTTGATCTATCTATCGTTTATTCACCCATCTAAACTAGTTAATTCCATATTCCACGACATATCCGCCATAATAGCTAGATGGTCCGACGGATAGTAGCCAATGCGTGGTAGAGAGCTGGGTTCAGGCCCCATCTCAGTTTCCCTAGGCAGTCTCAGGAGACTATGGATGGTAGCCTTGTGACAAGGATCCTTCTCATCTTTGCTTTCTGCCCAGGCAATATAGTCCAGAATATCCCGGAAATCGTCGGACCAATTGGTGAACTTGGGCTCGTTCGAATCCGTGACATTGTCGGGATCTACTTTCGCGTAACTGTCGCCGTACATAGATTTCATATACCAAGGAATTTCTCCAAACTGATCGATCAAGTTGTTGATGATAAAGTCCAAATCAGCCCCTCTGGGGATCTGGGACTGATACGGCATCCGGCGCGATCTTTGGTTGAATTTGTTGCCAAATGTCCTGGTCCGAAGGCTCCTTTGGAGCTCCTCAGAAACAGTAGCAAACGTGGCTTCCCCTCTCAAGAAAGATAGAGCGGGTACCTCACTAGTGGAGTTCAGATCTCCGCCAAGAACAACCCGCTTCAAGCCAGCTCCCTTCTTGATGGTATTGATTTCCTGCAAAAGACATAGCAGTTGCCGCGCCCGCTCATATGCAGCGGCTGGGTGCCAGTACATATGAGTTGTGGCTACCACAACCCGCTCTTCTTGATTTCCATCCACGGGGTGGAGGACGAGGACAAGTCCAATATTGCCAGTTGTAATTTGGCGGGGAACGCCCTTGATGAAAACATCATCATATTCGATCTTTTTGGCACTACCTTCATGGGTCCACCGGTCTTTACGCCACGCAATTAGGATTCCATGTTTACCCCTGAATTTCGACTTGAAGCAAAAGTCAATGTCGCACTTGTCGAACAGTGCCCGCCAAAACGCGAGTCTGTCAACATCAACTTCCTGCATGAACAAGATATCCGGCTTGTATACCGTCACCTCGTTCGTAAAGCCCTCGCTTCTAACTGCCCAGTCAATGGCTTGTCCATTGGTAGGATAGGAATCGACTCTAATAATGCTCTGGGCCAAAGTATTGTAGGACATCACCCGGCATGTATCTTTGCCCTTAGCAGGTGTAATTTCCACAATTTCCCGAATCTTAAAGTCGCTCATGAGTTTGCTATATTCCTGAAAAACTGCCCCCTGGTCTTTTATGGATCTGAGATATGCGTGTCTCAAATCACCATTTCGGTCTAGGAACCGGTTCGCTTGGCAAATCGAGTAGCCATGAATATCGGATTTATATGTTTTCAACTTTGGATCTGCTATAGTGGAGATTGGTTCTTTGTGGAGAAATCATATTTGACTCTATTTGGGCTGAAAATAGCTATATGGTCGCCGGCATGGATTCGGTCCACAATGTCCCCTAACCCTTACCAACTGGGGTTAATTTGGCCAAAGCCCGTGAGTAATAATTTTTCAATGATCAAAACCCAGTTTTTGGACGCTGCAGTCGACTCCAACGCCTTGTTGTTCAGTAAATTCACCCTGAAGAGTGGTCGTGAAAGTCCTTACTTTTTCAACCTGGGCCGCTTCAATACCGGCAAGACCCTCTCCCAGCTGGCGACCTCCTATGCAAAGACCATCCTGGATTCTGGCATTGAATTCGATGTCCTGTTTGGCCCCGCCTATAAAGGCATTCCTTTGGCTGCTCTTACCATGGCCAAGATTGCCGAGCTGGATCCGACTAAAGGGGACAGAGAGTATGCGTTTAATCGCAAGGAAGCCAAAGATCACGGGGAAGGAGGCAACCTGGTGGGCGGTGTGCTTAAGAACCGCCGGGTTTTGATCATTGACGATGTGATTACCGCCGGAACAGCCATTGACGAGGCTCGGGTGATCATCAATAATGCTGGTGGCAACATTGTAGGAGTGATTGTTGCTTTGGACCGTCAGGAAAGGCTGCCTGATAGCACCGAGTCTGCGACTGGGGCAGTCTCGAAGCGGCTAGGGGTACCTGTGATGAGCATTGTGACATTTTCCGACGTCATTGACTATGTCAAGGACCAGATTTCCCCCGAGCAGTTTGCCGACATCAAGGCATACAAGGAAACTTATGGAGCTTCTGTGTAGAATGTATAGAGGATGAATAGGAGGAGGATAAGCATTAATGGCATAAGTTATTTATTTTTTTCGGTTGCTAGTATTCAAAGGATGCCTTTTTGTCGTGACGTTAAAAATTGTTCAGTTACTGAGATCTATCCAGCACTGGTAATAGTGGGAAGTCGATGCCACTCTATTAATGCAATAAATACTAATTGTCATCCACAATCTTGACCAACAGCCAGGCCGCACCCGCCGCCAGGCCGCCAGTAACAAGCATGCTCAGACCATTCATGATGCGCTGGTGCTGAGAGCAATCGGATCCCAGCGACAGCACGGTCTTAAAGTATCCAAACAAAAGCAAAGTGATGGCCATGGTGGTAACCGAGAGAATCAGGCCCTGGTCAACGGTGCTGACCAAAAAGTAGGGCACCAGGGGCACAAAGCCACCCAGAAAGTAGGAGCCGCCAATGGTAAGAGCCGACTTAAGCTCGCGGTCGGCCTCGGGCTCCTCAATGCCGCGGACCATCTTGACCATAAAGGTGGCCAGGGTATTCTCGTTTTGCTCCAGGTCCGACATCACAACCTTGATGGTCTCGGGAGTGAGATTGTACTCGCTCAAGGCCTCCTGTACGCCATGGGCCGCCACCTGAGGAGTCTCGCGATAGCAAGCCTTCTCCTTGTTAATCATGCTGGAGTAGTACTCGCTTTCGGAACGAGCAGCCAAGTAGCCGCCGAGACCCATGGAGATGGCACCCGACACCAGCTCGGCCAAACCACCGGTGATAACCAGCTTGGTATCACCAAGCGAGGACAGACCGGCCGTCAATGCGAACGGAACGGTAAGACCATCGGACAGACCGATGATGATATCCGAGATCACTCGCGGGTTGGAGATTTCTTTAATGGCGAAAAACGAGGATTTGGAGCCATCCGACTGCTCGCTGGTGGAGTCGCCGACCGCATGATAGTTGGCACCCGAGCCATCATTGGTAGGCAGCAACGGCTTGGAGGGGCCGCCGGTTAGGAGGTTCTTAATAGCAACTAGGACCATAGTTCAAAACAACGATAGGATCAGAGGAGGAGGAAGACGGGTTTAATTTAAACGGATTGCGACACTAGGTTTGCAATATAGTTTGGAAATAACCCAAATATTCCTGAGGCACAAAGGAGATTGCACTTATCGGGGGCGCACTTGTTTATTTATACAAGTAATTACATCAAATGCAACCTGCATGACGAATTGGACGGCCTCTGATTGGTCACCTCCCAATTCTACTGCAATCTCATGCATAATGCAATCAATCGGGGTGCAAACATACCTTATTTGGGCTGTGTAATCAATGTTTGATTGAAATTGGGGCCCAAGGTTTGGGCTTGGCACCTCTCCCAAGCCCGCTTTGTCATTGGCTATACCGATCTACCCAATAACATTAGATCTATATCGGCGGGGTAGCATCCTGGTCGCCGGGGTTACCACCCGTGGCTATGGTATGGCGGTAGCAAGGTTAGATTGAATTCCTCGGTAAGTTCGCACGGGCGTTCTCTTGGCATTGACCACAACTAGCTACTGTTTTTCGATTGTCCATAGCCCCCCTGGTCGCCAATCTGTTTACTTGTTTATTGGTCCTGCAGGGGGTCTATCCCCAAACACATACATATGCACGGAATCACGAGGAGGGCGCAATATGCGGGTAACACAAAACGAGGGGCATGCGGTTAGAGATGAAAACAAAGCCAAAACAAATAGATGGGGTAATAGATAGGGGGATAGATCGCATCCATTGCAGAACCAATGGCAGGGGCACTACAGAACCAAGTCTCACAAATGAATCTATTTATATAGGAGAATGACAGCACATAAAATACTACATTTATTAGCCATCCTAGTCATGGCAATGCCTCAGAAATGGAAATGCAAGGAAAAGAATGACAGGCAAAAAGGAAAAAAAGGAAGGAAATGAACGAAAGAAAAAACAACAATGATAGATAATATTTAGGCCCGCCTAGGAAGAGCCCGTGGTCCTTGCAGAAGCAATTGGCTTCTTTTCGGCAATATTCTTGGCCCGGTCCTTGAGCCGCACCACCGGAATCAGCTTTAGCAGCCATACAAACTCATAGTCATCCTGCTGGCCTTTCACAAACACTCGCAGGTATTCGAGGTAGACCAAGTAGGTATAGACGGCTAGACCGGTCAGTAAGTGCCACCAGCCGTGGCCCTCGAACACAAACCCGTAGGGCATGCCCACAAAGTGGCGCAGGGCCCGCCATTGAGTGCACAAATGGATATCGGCATTCCAGACCCCCCAAGCGGACAGAAACTCGGTGATACCGTAGACCAGCATCCGGTGCAGCTCTTTGCGGGCCTTGTCGTCTTTGACGTAGCGTTTCGACTGCATGACGCTCGTGACGATGATCACAATGTTCAGACCGCCGTAGGCAGCCTGGTGGATAGTCGGGTTCCGGAAGTGCAGATAGATGGCGGTGAGTGTTAAGGCACCGGTGACAATTGCCGCCGCAATCTGCTTGCTTTCTTTGGCGGATTTGTTTGTTTGGAAAACGCTCCAGCAAGGTATGCACGTGGCATAGATCATGGGCAATTCGTCCAAAAGTTGGTATTCATAACGAAGGGTCATGTGGAACAGCCAGGAGCCTACGCCGACCAGGGTAAAGCCGATGCAGCTCATAAAGAACCGGAATTCGAGCCGGTATCTCAAAGTGTTGCGAAGGGCAAAAAGGGCGAGAAAGACGAATGCGGCGTTGGTCACGGTGTTAATTGCTTCGGCAATATACCGACTCACTACATAATTCTCTTCGCACCAGTCAATGGTGGCCGTAGGCGTGCCCCAAAAGCCATTGCGGACTTCGGCCGGGTATGGGATACCTCCAGGAAGCATCACGTAACTAGGCAACCGGAGGAGGTGCGGTATATATATATGGGTTGGAGGAAACTTCTCGACGCCGACAAATTGCCTAGTTCGGGAATTGGGGCCGGCCAACAAAAAACCAGGTCCTAACCGGTGGTTGGTACCGATCTTGATCGTTCATAATGGCATTGAGTTTAAATCCGGGCCCCGGGTATTCTCGGGCCGACCTGGCCTTAATTAGTGCATGCATGTAAGCCGATGCACCAATTGAGTCTTTTTTTGGGGGGGATAGATGGATATCCGCTGCAGCTAGTTATGTAGCCATGGTTCTACCTTCTATATTGATCCTAAAAGAGTGCTAATATTGATGTTCGATGCGGCGATGGTGTGCTGGCCATGGGGCTCGATGGAAGTTTGATGTTTCAGCTGCTAGGTTATAATAACCCCGTGGTAAAATGACCAAACGACCCTATTTGACCACCAGCAAGAAAAAAAGCGGTAATTATAAGCACAATGGCATGTACTTGAATCAAAAACAAGGTCTATATTTCGATAACTACTAGTTTTATTAGCCTCCGATGGGGATAACCCCTGATCGTCCCTGATCGCCCCTGATCGCCGTTAGGATAGCCCCCCCAAATGGCTGGCCCCTTGTGGCGTCATGTGACTGACCCCGGGCCCAAAAACAAATTATAATCCGAGACCCAACTCCGAACGCCCTCGTGCCATGTATTACTCAGTGGTTAGTCACGGGTCACAAGCTATTAGGGTTACCCTGCCCGGTTGCCCTCCCAACCGCGTAAACAACAAGTGCGACTTTTGGAACACTCAGCATCCCCTCCCCTCCCCGAATGAGAGAAATTGTAAGTATTTGCCTATCCGCTCCCTGTGAGCGGGTTCCCGGACAAATCCCCGACAAAGCCGGTATAGGCGCTAAATCTATAGCCCGGTTTCCCCCGTGGGTACCGCCAAGGGTCCTCTAGATTGGTCTCTATTTACGCGTTTTCCACCAGGTATGACATATCGGCTCTGGCAAAATAGGCAGTTCAAGCAAGCAACCTCCCATGGCGTCTGCGAACTCGGCGGTTTCTACCAGTTCCCCGAGTTTTTGCGAATCCATGGTGGTTGGCGTCGTCGAATTGTGACGTGTCGGCGCCGTGTTGTTCTAGGGTGTCGCGTTTTTCAAAGCTCTGCGCAGAAACTAACCATAGATTCACATTTCCACTGGCCAATGTGGCAACCAGATCGGTACTGCCTTCTGGCAAACCATCTCCGAGGAGCATGGCATCGATCCGTCGGGCAAGCACACCGGCGACAACGACATCACCAACGAAAAACTCGACGTGTACTACCAGGAAACCTCCCGCAAGTATGTGCCGCGGGCGGTTCTGGTGGACCTGGAGCCCGGCACCATGGACACGGTGCGCCAGGGCCCGCTGGGCAACCTGTTCCGGCCCGATAACTTTGTGTTTGCCCAGAGCTCGGCTGGTAACAACTGGGCCAAGGGCCACTACACGGAGGGCGCGGAGCTGATCGACCAGGTGCTGGATGTGGTCCGGCGCGAGGCCGAGACCTGCGAGTCGCTGCAGGGGTTCCAGCTGTCGCACTCGCTGGGCGGCGGCACCGGCTCGGGTCTGGGCACTTTGCTGATGGCCAATCTGCGCGACGAGTACGCGGACCGCATGCTGGCCACCTACTCGGTGGCCCCCAGCAACGACTCCGACACGGTGGTGGAGCCCTATAACTCTTTGTTGGCCATGAACCAGCTGGTGGAGAACGCCAACGAGGTGTTCTGCTTGGACAACCACGCGTTGTACAAGATCTACCAGAGCACGCTCAAGGTTCCGCACCCCAAGGTGGAGGACCTCAACTCGCTGGTGGCCAGCGTGATGTCGGGCGTGACCACGTCGCTGCGGTACCCCAGCCAGCTCAATAGCGACCTGCGCAAGCTGGCGGTCAACCTGGTGCCCTTCAACCGCCTGCACTTCTTCACGGTGGGCTACGCGCCGCTGATGGCGGCCGGCTCGCAGTCGTTTGCGTCGCTGACGGTGCCCGAGCTCACCCAGCAGCTGTTCGACGGCCGCAACGTCATGGCCGGCGCGGACCCGCGCACGGGCAAGTACATGACCTGCGCGGCGTTCTTCCGGGGTAAAGTCTCCATCCGCGAGGTCGAGGACCAGATGAAGCAGATCCGCGACCGCAACCAGGACCAGTTCGTGGACTGGATCAGCGACAACGTGCAGACTTCCATCTGCTCGGTGCCGCCAAAGAACCTGACCATGAGCGCCACGTTTGTGGCCAACTCCACCGCCATCCAGGCGTTGTTCACCCGCACCCACGACCAATTCACAAAGATGTTCCGCCGCAAGGCGTTCTTGCACTGGTACACCAACGAGGGCATGGACGAGTCCGAGTTCACCGAGGCCGAGTCCAACATTCTCGACCTCATTAATGAGTATCAGCAGCACCAGGAGCAGTCCATCGACGAGGAGGAGGTCGAGTTCGTGGAGGAAGAGTACATGGAGGAGTAGTTTGGCTAGTTGTTTTTATAATGATACCTATTAGATTGTGTTAGTGGTCTGATTCGACCAAGTCGACTGTCTCGATCGAGGCGACCGACTCGTCGTCGTCGATATGGGTGTTAGGCCGTTTCCGCTTTTGGACTTTGCATACCTCCACCTCAATGCCTAGCGAGAGCATAAACCGCATCCATACGTATTGGTTATCACTAATGGTATCGTTGGTGGACTTGACTTCAATAAACCGCACCTTGCCCGGGCCGGCTTTGCGACCGGTATCCTCAAGATCTTTAGGCGATGGAGGATCGGTTTCCGGAGTATTAGGAGTATCCACATCGGGCCATAAACAGAGATCAGGGAACCCGGAAGAAGATAAGCCTTCAACCATACGTCGCAAAACGGCATTAAGTCGTTTCCCCAGCCCGGTGGCCACGGCCTCCAGGCCTTCGAAGGGGATCTCCCAGTTCACATCACAAATAGGCTTTTTATCGATCCGCAGCTCGTATTGCGACTTTATAATCGGCCATAAATCTACGGTATCAGCTAGTCGGCTAGCAATTGCCTCGCGATGGTCCTGGAAAAGAACTTTTCGGCCCATAGGTATCCGCTGGATGCGGCATCGAAACGCCCGCTTGTCGGCAAACAAAATATCCATCAACGCTAGCCAGAACAAACTGCTAATAATGCTTCCTTCATAGTGGCCTCCGCACCATCCATACTGGCCATAGTAGTCCAAAGTAATCTCTTCTACACTCTGGCCGGCTCCCGCCCGGCCCCACTGGGTACGGCCGCCCGATAGCGACGGTAATTGAGCCATGCTGATCTCTACAGTAGGCAGCGGCTCTCTTTTATGCAGCGGCAGCTCAATGGCCGCCATATTTTCCTTGGCCAGGTCTTTCATGAGTCTGGCCGCTTTACGGTCCAAGTCAAAACGGTCGATCTCTCCTACCTCGTCTGCAGCATCGAAATAGCTATTCACCGCTCGCCGGAGCCATGCCGTATCCTTTTGTTGTCGATAAAACGTCTGTTCTAATAGCAGCCGGCGAATTAGGGCTGCTCCTCGCCGCGACGTATGCACTTTTTGGTTCAAATACAGACCGAGCCACTCATGTTCTACATCAAGCCGGCCGGCCCGGCCATGGAAACTGGCTCCAGTAGATAACGCTCTTCCAAACACATATGCGGCAGTAAACTGGTTGCCTACACGAGGATCTCTCTTTTGAGGGTTAGCGGCAAAGGTCGCCTGGGCAGCCATGGCTACTAGCGGGATCTGGTTTAACAGCTTCTCCACCTGAGTGGCATTAGCCACCGTAGGGGCCAGCTCCTCTAAAGGATCACACAGAGCACATGCCGCGTAATAGTCGTCAAACTCTTGGGCACTGGCGAAGATCGGGGCCTCTTTTTGGGTAAGATATGCATACTCACAAAACGCCAGCATCCGCATGTTTGTCCTAACGAGGGTATCAATAGTAGTTCTTGCCGGACTGAGGTACATAAAACTCAGTCGCGACAATGCATAAGACTTTTCGGGGTTCAATAAATAGATAGCAGACGACTCCTTCCCTAATGCTTTTAGGAGTCGGGGACCGGCAGGAGGCCCAAAAAAGGCTTTCTGCCGAGTAGCTTTTAACAACGAGTCGACAATTTCTTCTCGCGTGGCACTGGATAGCCCTTTTTTGCCAATGGCAAATTGCGAAGCCACTTGACGAAGCTCTTTTAGGTTAGCCGCTTCCAATCGCTCGTCTAACCCGGCATCATCGCGCAGCCATTGGTGACGCACGAGCTCTTGGATAGCAACAGCGAGTTTTTCCGGCGGCAAGTACTTTTCCAATTCGGTTTCCCGCACCCAGCGACCGGTTCTTAAAAACAGCCTGGTTACCAAGTACTGGGCTTCTAAACTTAACGCTTGATAATTTGCCAAATGCTCTTCAGGCAGAAGCTTTAAATCCAGCTCGTCTAGCATCTCGGAAAACACCCGGATATATACATCGTTGGGGGTGATATCCCAGTACTTTTGAGTGCTCATAGCATAGGTAAGACTGAGAAAGCCAACCAGGTGTACATGCAATATTAACTCATAGGGATATTGGACGTCTTAAATAGTTTGAAAGTGATTTAAATCGCTATTTTGAATCGCTATTTTGATGTGCTGGAACTGACTGGTGGTCCTGCGAGTCTTAATGCAGGCTATGGTCTCATGTCCTGATGTGCATCCTAATTACATACTATATCATTCTTAAATAAGGACCGGGTCATGGTTATCATCTTTTGGCTCCACTTCCAATTGGGGCTCTTGTCGGGTTGAAAAATAGCGCGGGCCACGCAAATAGTACTCAATAACCAAGACCGAACTCAAAATAGCGCCCAAAGCCGCCACGCCGATCCCAAAGTAGAATGCCGACCGGTAGCCCTCAAGTACAGTGCCACCATTAAGCCGGATCTGTCTTTCGACAGTGCCGGCCATGCCCAAAAACAGAGAAGTAGAATAGTTCATCATGGTATTGGCTAGAGACCCTGCGGTGCCTTGCCATTCCAGAGGCAGCTCATCACTTAAAGTGATAACACCGGCAGAGAAGCTCCAATCGGTGCCGAGCACAATAAGGATAAACGCGCCAAAAGTAAGCCGCCAAAACGACTGATCAACAGGCGTCACGGCAAGCATCGTCGTGCCGCTGGTGAACCCCAAAGCAGATACAAACAGAATAACTACTGCGGGGACCTTGCGTAACGCCAGTCCACAACACAGCGCAAACATACCGCCGAAAACAAAGCTTACGGCCCACGTAGCGCCCGTTGCCAAAGCAGTATAATGCCGGAGGTTCAGTAATAGATGCGCATAGTAGAAGATCCATACCCCAAACGAACCCCAGCCAAAGAAAATCGTAAATAGAATCGCACCAAGCCGGGGACTGTGCAGAATGACCGGCGGCAACAACGGACATTTGGCATACCGGTTCTCATACACGAGAAAGCAGGCAAAAATAACTACCGACACCGGCAGGAGAGCAATGCAGTAGGGCGAGTCCCAGCCCACTAAAGGCGTTTGGTTCCACACAAAACAGAAAATCACCATCGAGCTCACTCCGAGCACGGCACCCCACCAATCCATGGTTTTATTGCTTTCATTTTTAGGCAGATTGTTCGGCACACTGAACCAGGCCAGAACAGCAGTGATAGCAGCCGTAATGGCATAGGCATAGAACGCCCAATCCCAGCGAGGAGTTAGCGTCGCAATCAAACCACAGAAAAGAGCCCCAAAAGTAGACCCTATGGGCGAGAATGCACCTACCAATGCCATCACCATATTCTTTCGCAGGGTACGAGGCTTGTAAACGCAGCCAATACAGCCCAGCATGTTAGGCAGAATAAACGCCAGTCCTACCCCTTGGAACGCTCGACAAACGGTGAAAAAAGTACTGCTGCCGGTGAAATAGCTGAAGCCAGTGAGAAGCGACCATATAAACGTCCATGCAAAGCCATACATCATAGTCATTTTAAGGCCGTAGACATCGCCAATGCGGCCGCTGATGAGAATCAATGTTCCCGACGTTAGCGAGATTGACGACATCAACCAGTTCTCGCTAGCGGCCGAGGCATGGAAATGCTGGGTAACTGTAGGATTTAGGACAATCGGTCCTGAAGAACCGGCCTGATTCAGAATACATGCCAGGACACAAAACGATACAAACACGCATTCCTGGCCGACATTGGCGAAATAATCCTTTTGGAAATGAGACGAATATTCTTTTGCTTCTTGGCTGGATTCTGTTTTCGTGATCAGCTTGAGTTTCATGGAGTTGTGAATAAACGACAGATCGTCGCTAGCGGGGACGTTAATAATATGTATGCATATGCATGCCCATCTGCCACACCAATCCGGGGTAGTGGACAAAAGTGGTCAAATCTGCAGAATTTTTCCGAATGAAATAAAAATAGGCTAATTATGATGAGAATAGTTACTACTAGTTGTATATGTCTGTTACAGACGGCTACATGCTCTCCGATCGCTATACCAGGAGCGGGGCTCGGCTGGTTAGTTGCTTGCTTGCAGATCGACGTGGTAACAGCCAGAGTAGCATAAACTAGCCTGTTAGTTAGAAGTGGCATTAGAACCAGTTCAGTAAACTACATTTGTTAATCGCCTACAGTCCTACTACACAATTGCCTCCTCGACCACTTCAGAGAGCGTATGCTTGTGCTCGCCGGCACCCACATACTCAGTATTAGTCTCTACCGTGGTAGGTTTGCGCAGGTAGTATTCGGCCACTAGAGCAAGAGCCAGAGCGGTGCAGAGACCGCCCAGTCCTGTGCCAAAGTAGAATGCGCCCCGATAGCCATCCAAAAGAGAGCCTCCTCTGTTGACGATCTGTTGCTCAACAGTTCCGGCCATCCCGAGGAAAAGAGACATGGAATAGTTAATCATTGTATTGGTTAGCGAGCCTGCAGTTCCTTGCCAATCGTTGGGGAGCTCGTCACTTAGCGTAATAGTGCCTGCCGGGAAGCTGTAGTCGGTGCCAATAACCAGCACCACAAAGGCCCCAAAAGTGATTCGCCAGAACGACTGGTCTACAGGGCACAAAGCCATCATCAAGGACGCGAAGGTGAACCCCAGTCCGGAAATAAATAGAATGACGACCGCAGGGATACGGCCAATGAGCAGGCCGCAGCTGAGCGCGAAAAAGCCTCCGAAAACAATGCTAATAGTGTAGGTGGCGCCGGCAGCAAGCGGAGAGTAGTCTCGCAAGTTCATGAGAAAGCTCACATAGTAGAACACCCAGATGCCTAGCGAGCCCCACCCGAAAAACATATTCAACAACGTAGCTGCCAAGCGATGGTTATGCATGACCGCCGGCGGAAGCAGAGGGCATTTGGCCCAGCTATTCTCATAGTAGAAAAAGGCCACAAAGAACACAATGGAGACCACCAGCAGGGCAATGCAGTAGGCCGAGTTCCATGATACCAACGGGGTCTGATTCCACACAAAGTTGAACAGCACAAGCGCACAAACGCCCAACACCGCGCCCACCCAATCCATGGTTTTTTTGGTTTCATTGATGGGCAGATTGTTAGGAACACTGTACCAGGCCATGACGGCAGTCAAAAGCGCAGTAATAGCGTAGGCATAGAACGCCCAGTCCCAGCGGGGCGAGTAGGTGACAATCAACCCCGAGAAAAGGGTACCGAAAGTGGCACCAATGGGCGAGAAAGCACCCACAATGGACATAATCATACTCTTGCGCAGAGTGCGGGGCTTGTAAATGCTACCAATACAACCAATCATGTTCGGGAGCACGAATGCGAGACCGGCGCCTTGCATCGCGCGACAAACAGTGAAAAATGTGGTGCTGTTGGTGTAGTAAGAGAGACCAGTGAGTAGTGACCAGACAACTGTCCAAGCAAAGCCACCCATCATGGTGACTTTGAGGCCGTAGACATCGCCAATTCGGCCGCTGACCAGAATCAGGGTACCAGATGTCAAGGCAAAAGAGGCCATTAGCCAGTTAGCACCGGCGGGATCCGAGCCGAAATGGTCCTGGATGGTGCTGATAGCCGTCAGAACGCCGGAAGAACCCGCCTGGTTCAGGACATTGGTGAGAATACAGAAAAGAATGAACACCAACTCGCGCGGAAGACCGGGGAAATAGTCTTTCTGGAAGTGAGAAGCATAGACTTTAGCTTGGTGAGAGGACAGAGAACCCTGGCGTACCCGGTTGACCGACATCGCCGAAAAGAAGTGAAGGGAAAAGCAGGAGGACAAGGTTGACGCATCACGATTTTTATCCGGCAATGCACGTGATATGCATATGCATATATGCATGCACCCCGGATTTAAAATATGGTGATGGTAAGAGTGATGGAGGGCGAAAAAGGCCATTCCAGCTTTGGATTGCCAACTATACTGGAGTTGTAGATGATAGCTATATCAAACTCGGCTTTTGTCGAGCCGGAATACCCGAAAAGCGGGGAACGGAAAACTCCTCCTGGGTTAGGTTCAATATTCCCACCTTGCTCTCAGAACCGGGCCTCGGCTCCTGAGGAGAGAAAAGAGGGTCAAAAGGCCCTAGAAGGCCTCACAGACCAATTTTAAAAATAGGTACTTGAAGCGAACTCTCAGAAACGAGGGGTTTCTGGCCTCGACACCCGGACCAGACGATTTTCCGGATTAACATCGTGATTTCTAAGCAGCTCGCCCATGCATGTGCAGCCAAGCACAACCCACACCCCATTTGGAAAGGAGAAGTAAAAAGAAATGTAAACTGGTCAGCTGGCATCGTGCGGCGCCAAGTGAGGCTGGGCCATTCCGATCAGAGGGTAGTTCTTAAGCTTTAAGGCCCTGGTAACCCCCATTGGCCCGAGTTTCGGGCGAATTCGCGGCCCTAACGCGCAAAAATTAGGCCCATGCCTCGATTTTTGATGTAGACGTTGAATGCGCGGTAGGGCAGCATCGATCACCACAAGGCCAACTCAACCTACCCTAGGGGGACTCTACCCCTACCCTGAGATCGATCGCCCTACCACGAGGCCTTTAACTACCATGTGACGCTTGATTCTTAAGCGGGATTTAGACCTTGTCTGGACGCCAAATTGAAGTTGGCGGCCACACCCCATTTTTGGCCAAACATATCCTAGTTCAAATAGACCATTTGCATACAAGAAGTACTAAACCGCAAGTTTTTTACAAAATTTTCCGCTTCCTGCAGGGCGTGCAAAAGTTCCAGACCAAGACCTTACCCTGGATTACAGCGTCCACCTGTTGTTTACCATAAACCGCGTTCGCCACAGTAAAAAGAACAGCAGTGCATAAACCAACCCCGCAGAAACAACCCCCCCCAAAGCTAGATAGATACATCCCTTTTGTTTTTGTCAGTAATGGACTACTCGCAGATTCGACGTAACGATGCCCACAAAGAGGCAGTAGCCGTCAATCATCGAGCGCTCATTACCCGCACGTTAACAAAATATCCTATTGACTATGCGTTGTTCCGAGAGCTTCTGCAGAACAGTGCCGATGCCCGGTCCACGACTGCCACTATTCAGTTTGTTCCTGCCAGTGCTGGCGACATGAATATCAACGAATTGCATAGCACGCCGATCGCCAAGCTTGAATTCCGGAATAACGGAGCCAATTTCGAAACCGACGATTGGGACCGCCTCAAGGAAATTGCCCGAGGAAACCCCAATGAAACCAAGATCGGTGCGTTCGGAGTAGGCTTTTACTCGGTGTTTGAAATCACCGACGAGCCGTTGGTCCACTCGGGGACGAAAATCATGAGTTTCCACTATGAAGGCGACCAGCTCCAGTTCTCTCGCGCCGAGGCCGACGCCGTGCAAGGTACTGTGATTGATTTGCCGTACCGGGCCCATGCTCAATTGCCTGATTTGGTGAAGTTTACGGCGTTTCTTGTCCAGAGTTTCGTGTTGGTTCCCTTGGAAAAAGTAGAATTGAAGGTAGGGTCGTTGACTTTATTGACGCTAACCAAGTCAACAAGTGTACCCACGCCATTGCCGTTGCCCAGGGGTCTAGTTCGGAAATCGCCGAACGGAATCCTGTCGCTGTCGGCGGTGGCTTCTACCCCGGTGGAGATCAGTGTCCACTACTTGAATGCTACGCAAATGCCGCCGGCTACTCTTACATCTACGGCTGGCCTGCTCAGTTTCGGCCGCAAACTCGTGCAGTCGCTGGTCACGGGCTCTAAAGACCCTAGTGAGTATACCACGTTAAAGTGTTACCTACGCCGCCAGGATGCCACTCTGAACGTGAGCGTATCATCGAGCTTTAAAAAGCAGATGGTGGCAACGGTAATGAAGCCGCCGCCTCCGCAGACTACGATGTCGCTGCTGGCCTACTCGGAAGGCGATGCCCAGAAATCAGATATCCAGCCTCCTCTCAGCGACTACATCTTCCCGCGCGAGTTCTCCGATGCCAAAGTATTTATTGGGTTCCCTACTAAACAGACTACGGCGTTGAAGTCGCATCTCGCTATTAACCAACTGATTCCTACTATGGAGCGCACGGCCGTAGATATGTCGCATGCCTTTGTCAAGGACTGGAACAACGAGCTGCTGTACATGGCCGGCGTGCTTGCCCGGTGTGCATACGAAAGCGAGCTGGCGTCGTTGGCAACTGCTAAGAAAGACAACGTTGAAGCGCAGCTTGCGGGTGCCAAGTTCACTATTGAACGGTTCGAGCTCGGTACCTCATCGCCAGATGCTCGCGTAGGCGATGCAGTAGGGGCAGGGTTCTGGCGAGGCGCCACATCTGCTCTACTGCCGACCCAGCATGGCATTCTGCCATCTTCGGAGGTCCGGTTGTGGGGCACTTCGGGGAAGCTTTTGCGGTTTACTCCCGTAGTTGCCGACGATCCGGCCATCAACAAGTTTGTCGACCATTTGAAGGAAAGCGGGCTAGTGCGAGCAGCAACGTTGCAAGAGGTCATTGATGACCTTAAGAAGAAGCCGATATCGTTTGAGATGTTTAAAGATGCGGTAGAATGGTTCTCGAAACAGGCCAATGTCTCGTCCTGGAACCAAACCGCGTTTAAAGCGGCTTTGGAGGTGGTTATTGACAAGGAAAAAGTGTCTCTGGCCAGCATGAACTGGTTCCAGAATAAAGCCCATGTTGCTGAAGGACTGCCTATCCCTGCTAACTGTCTTCCTGCTAAATTCGTAGGCGATATTGCCCATCGCAACTTGAAGGCCCTTGGCCTCAGCGCCCTCACCGTCCCTACCTGGATCAAGGCCTTGGCAGAGAATCCCGACCAGATCAAAAGCGCGGCGGCAGAGATCTTGGCTGCGCTTAGTGGGTCGTGGTCATCGTTATCTGTTCCTGCTAAAGAAGAGGTGGTCAACACGCTATCTAGAGTAGCGTGTGTGCCTACCCAAACCGGCCTGAAACCTCCTCGCGAAGTCCACTTGGCGCCAGTAGCCATGTTCCCGAACTTGCCCGTCATTTCGGAGTCGGTGCATGTCTCCAAACAGTTCCTGATAAACCTGGGGTTACGAGAATCAGTGGATATGGCGTTTGTCCTCGAAGCTCTGCACAATCCCCGGCCTGATTTCCAGTGGACTAATGCCAACCTGATAGACTATCTGGCCACAAACCGCAAGGGCTTGAAACCGGATGACTGGGGGTTACTGCAGGATGGCGCGTTTTTCAAAAATGAAAAGACCGGCAAGCTTGTAACTGCTCAAAGTCTTTACCGACCCGACCAGGAGCTGAAAAAGCTCGGGTTCTCGACTTTGCAGTGGCCTTCAGATACACCGCCTACCAGAGCCCAGGAAGTTATGCTCACTGATTTAGGCGTACGACGGCCTCGCCTCGAGCAGCTGTTCACTAAAGCCCTAGAGAGGAACCTTATCCCTACTGCATTGCGCTACTACTTGGCCCACTACGACAATCCTGGCAATGGCGAGAAGCTTCGCCAGGCCGATCTCCCGATTGTGCCTACGGTTGGCGGCACGTTTAGCCGGCCGTCCACTACCTATGTGGAGAAAGAAGCAGGATCGTTTGGGTTTGATGTGTTCGAGCCTACTTATGCCAACCACGCTTCGCGGTTCGGAGTAGCGAGAACGCCTTCATTGGCAGTCCTTGTTGACCGGCTTCTGCAGTCGCCTCCCAAGACTTTAGAGCAGGCGAACCCCATGTTTACGTTGTTGTCGCGCTATAGCAACGAGCTCACGCCGCAGATGAAAGCCACGTGTCAACAGCGGGCGTTTATCCCCGTGCAAGGCCGGTTTGCCCGGCCTACCGAGGTATACTTTTCGTCCGGCAATGCCGGCGAATTCGCCGACCTGTTTGAGTTCATTGACGGGATCGATCCCTCGGCCCAGCCCTTCCTTTATGCAGTAGGCGTCCGCCACAGCCCCGTTTTGGCCGACGTCGTTGAGCAGATGGTTAAAGAGCCTCAGCAGGTGTACCAAATGGTGGGCTCTCCCGCCAAGTACCGGGTACTTTTGACCCGGATTGCCGGCGAATGGCCTACCCTAAGTCGGAACCGCCAGCTTGTAGACTCACTGAAACGGTCGCCATTTCTGTTAGGCTTAAGGTACGGCGGCGATGAATCACATGCCGATGCAGCGGTGCCGCTGCTGGCCCGCGCGCAGGAGATTTCTATTGTCGACGACGTCACGATCTTCACCCAGTTTCGCCAGAATGTGATCACAGCTCCGCAAATCGACGACCTTGAACACTTTTACAAGCAGCTCGGATCAGTGCCGCTGACCCAGCAGCTCATTGAGCATGTCAAGGTAGGTGCGAAGGTGTCTGTGCCGCAGCAGGCTAAACAAGTGACTGAGCGCATCCAGGAACGGCTGCAGCTGTTTTTGGAAAGCACCAGTAAGGAGAAACGGGTAAAGCCGCGCGATGCTAGCAAGTATAGTGTTGAATTTGTGACGTCGATCCAGGTGCGGCGGAGATTGAACACTACTTCCGAGGTCGATGTTGCGACGACTGCGCATATCGACAATGCCACGCCTACGACGGTGTTTGTGCTGCAAAAGTTCGACTGGTTTGATGTTGCTCAGGTTCTTGCGAAACGCGTGATGTATCGGCCTGATCCTGAGTCGGTGATTGTGCTTGAGATGCAGCTCGGAACTAGTTTAGAGGTTCTGAAGCGCAAAGGTTACAATGTAAGCCGGCTGCTGCGACGCCAAGAAGAAGAGAAACTCAGTTTCCAGCCTGCTCCTGTTAAAACAGTTGCTAAAACTGTTACCAGCGCTGCTACAAGTGGTGAGGAGTCGCCTTCTTCGATTGACAAGTCGCTAGCGAATATCCCAGGGGGATTCCCTGCCTCAACTCCAGTTCCCACAGTTGCTTCACAGGCGCCAGCCGAACGAGCCCCGCCTCAGGCAGCTCCGGCAGCTCAGGCAGATCGGGCCCCACAGGCAGCTCAGGCAGCTCAGACATCTGCCCCACAGCCGCCTTATCAGTTGCCTATTCCCCAGGAAACGCTAAGTTCGTTCCGTAATTTGAGATCGCTTTTCGGCCGCCGACGCGAACCCGCTGAACTGCCGCCGTCGGGCCCTACATCTGAGCAAGTGCAGGCCCAAGCCCAACAAGCACAGACCCAGATGGTTCCGACAAACGGGCAGCCGCTTGATATGAAAGGCACGCAGAATGCCCTTGCTCAAGGCATAGGTGCGTCGCGCAGCTACAATCACAACATGCTTGAATCGGCGAGAAATGTCGACCTGCCGTCGCTGCCGCCTAAACTATGTGATCCTCAGGCCCGTAAGGAACTAGTAGCGATCGCGAAGCTATCCAAGGGCACCAAGCTTTATAAACGGCCCGATGTCCAAGTGTCTTCGGAAATGCTGGCCGTGGCTGATGACTTTGAGATTGCCTTACAGCGGTGCGCTCAGATCTTCGAGGTGCCTGTCGAGGCCATCAGCGTGTATGTGGACACACCTTCCAGCGTGGCATTCAACTACGGCGGAGCGCTTTTCTTTAATCTAGCAACGTTTCTACAAGGCCGCCAGCAGACCAACGCTGATTTTGGGCTGACTATGGACTACTGGTTCACGACTATGGCCCACGAGCTGGCCCATAACCTTGCCTCGTCTCATGGCGAACAGCACTCGTTCTTTACCGAAAGCTACGTACAAACCTACCTAGCGCGGCTGCGCAACGAGCTGCAGTATTGACTGTCTATTTATATATTTGCATAACTATACATACCTCGAACATCTTAGTGATCGGCTCCCCCGCCCCCACCTGCATAAGGCTGCATCGTCCACCTAATCTCACGCTTACCAATGTACACCTCCTTAGAGATGTCGACGCCCGGAGCGGCCGAGGCCACGCAACGCCGGCATATTCTTGCCTTTGTTGCGTTGGTGATTTCGCTGGCCAGCTTTGTGGCCCAGACCGAGTGCATGACCTACTTGGGGTCCCGGAAGTACAGCAAGCCGATCTTTACTATGACCCTCACCCACGGCGCGGGAGTGCTGTTGGTGCCTCTCCAGCTGCTGGTGTTGTATATGTGGAAGCCGACCGCTTCGTTTGAGATGTTTCTGACCAAACACAAGAGCCAGCTGCTGCATACCGCCGAGGATATCCGAGTAAAGAACGGTTACACCGGCGACGTCTACACCTACTTCAAGGGCACCGCGCTTATTCTCGCCATATCGTTGAATGTCGCGGCCGTTTCATGGTATATTGCCGTTAACTTAACGACTGCCAGCGACCTGACGGCCATTTACAACTGCAGTGCCTTTTTCGCTTATGCGTTCTCTATCCCGTTACTAGGCGATGCCTGGCAGTTATCCAAGGGCGTATCGATTGCTCTGTCGATTTTCGGGGTCTTGATTGTCGCTCAGGCGGGGAATACTTCTCACGACGGCGCCTATCCGCATCGCGCGTTGGGGAACATGATTATTGGCGTGGGCACCGTGCTGTACGGCCTGTACGAAGTCCTGTATAAGCGGATCGCCTGTCCGTCGCAAGCGGTTTCGTCAAAGAAACAGTCGATGTTTGCTATTGCCGTAGGCTCGATGATCGGTGCGGCTACTATCGTGATTATGGTGCCCTGTCTTATTGTGTTGCACCTGACCGGCGTCGAGACGTTTGAGCTGCCGTGGGGCAAGACGTTGGCGGTGCTGATGTTATCGGTAGTCTGCAATATGATGTTTACGGGAAGCTTTTTAGTGTTGATGTCACTGACGTCGCCGGTGTTCGGGTCAGTGGCGTCACTACTATGCACGTTTCTGGTCCCTATGACCGACTACCTTTTGTTTGGCCAGACCCTTTCCACCGGCAGTGTCGTAGGTGGCCTGGTTATTGTGTTTGCGATTGCCATCATGATCTGGGCCAGCTGGAAAGAGATGCAGGAAGCGGGGACGGACGACTAGCTGCCGAACTGTCAATCTGTCAACTTGTCAAACTGTAGCTGGGCGGGCACCGCTACCATTCTTAGACACTACCATTTTGTAAGATATATATTTTTGATTAACACACTTATTTTTATTAGTTAAATACCAATGTCTCAATGCTATAGCGGGGCAGCTGTTTCTCCTCCTTCTTGGAGGCAACCTCTTCTTGCCCCTTTTTACTCTTGCGTTTGATCTCGCTATGCGAATAGGTGTAGCCGCTTTCGAGATCGATGTCGATCGACCGCATCATTTCCGAAATCAACTGCGTGGTGGCCACCGAGTCGCGGGTTTCCTGGATTTGGCCGGCAAGTCTGTCTTGAAGCTTCTCCAGCAACTGCTTATCCCATGCCAGCAGCCCAATCGAGTCTACCAGCGGGGCAATAACCGGCCAGGCATCCGACCGGTCACTTAGACGATCAACAATATCCGAAAGACTTCCCGAATGACGCGCAGGGCCGAGCTGAGACTGGATAGCCCCCAGGATCTGTTGATAGCCGAATTCAGTGCCGAGTCGTACAACGGCGGCCCCAAACGTATCATTATCAGTGCTCAACAGTCCGCCCACAATATCATTGGCAGAGGCTCCCGGAAGCGACAAAAGCGCCTGTCGGTACAGCTGAGGGACCTTGGCCAATGATTCAAACAGCGATTCATAGCTGCTGGTGGGGAATAGAGGATGGCTTAGCAGGTAGTAACCAACGGCAATAGGCAAGAACTTCCGAGGCCCCTTTTCGGAAATAACCAGCAACGAGATCTCTTGGATCAGATCCTTATCCACCTGTCGGTCCCCAACATGATAGGAATGAAGCTCTTCACTGGGCTCAGCAGCCGCATACTCAGTGCCTCGCAGATAAGCGACGATCTTTGAAAAGCTCTTGCCGTCCTTTTTGGCAGCATACCCTTTAAGATCCTGCAAGATCTGCTTGTTCTCATTCTGGGCTTCGGTTATAAGTGCCTGGGCATGAGTCTTGTCGTCGGCTTCAAGCACATCCGTGAAGCCCAGTTTCAAGGTCAGATTCGGCACGGCCACGCCATGGCCAATCGACTCTAAAAGCGTGCCGGTACTCGGCGAAACCGTAATGCCGACAATACTTTGGCCAAGAGAGGCAACTACACAAGACGAAAACTCTGCATAGCCCAGCAGCTGGATATCGTCATGAGCCAGCTTGAGCTCGGAAATCTTGGACTTGAATGTGCAATCCACAAGCGTTAAACAGTCTTGCTGGGCCACCAGTAAGTTTTTATTAGGCAAAGCCAGCAAATCAGTAGGTGGCGACTGGCCTTGCAGTTCAAAGCTGGTTCTTAGCTCGGCAGTAGGCAAGTCATAAACGAATACTGTTCGCGACTTTGCACTGCATCGGAACAACGTTCCGTCGTTATAGCTGAACTTGCCTACATCGTCCGCATCGTTTAGCTGGACTTTGTTGGCCGACAGTTCCAAGAAGCCTGCCGAGTCGAAGGCAGCGGTCTGTACTAAGAATCCACTCTCGACTTTAGAGACTAATACACAAACGGTCTCGTCGATCATTGCCGAAAACAACAACGGCCGGATAGGTTGATTATTTTGGTTAGGACTCGTCCAGCGGGCCTGTAAAGTCTCGGGGTCAAACGCTTCTACCTTAGAGCTCCGGTATACAGCCACTACTGCATGGTTCGCATAGTACAGAGCAGTGATTTCTTCCTTCACTTGTTGGCTAGTAGAACTGTCCACGGCTTTTAAATAGAACTTTTTGCGGTCTTGAGTGCCATAGAAGATCCCGCTTTCGCCGGTTGGTTGCTGGCCGGGCGTTAAGGCAGTGATTATAGTGCTTGGCGGGACTGCATAGGCATTCAATAGGCGAGGAGGCCGTAATGCCAAAGCATTCACAGAGCTGTGAGAAATTCCTACATAGACCTTGTTTTCACCAACTGCAAAAGGCCGCGGATCCTGCCCTTTTGAAGGCAGGTTTGGCAAGCTCAAGAGCTCGAACGGTGCAGTGATCATGAACTTTTCACTTTTCCCGGGGGAGGAAAAAAAATATCGTAATCAACTTTCTATCTGATCTGGCCGGGGGTTCCCAAGCACCAACTAAAAACTAATATAGACGGAAATCCTTACTTAATGGAGTCACTTGAGCCCTCCCCGACCTAAGGGAACAACATACTTTAGGGTTTGTGTAGTGATAATCTCAGCATGGAACAAGGGGGTGGATGGTATGTGTGGGGTATTATATTTGATGTCGGGGTCACATGCGTCGGCATGCGATCCGTAATGCGTTTCATTCCAATGCATTATGCAAACCCTTGCTCCGGGGCTATGCCGCGAAAGTCTTGGCAAATCGGCACGTTTCAATTACAGCCAGCCATGAGGCTGGTCTTGACCGAATTGCTGCGTGAGCGATCTTACCCCATGTGAGCACCTTATAGGTTGCAGAGGAACCTTTTGGTTATGCAGATTACATAGATGACAGCTGCTTAGCCGCCAATCGCCGTATCGCCGATGATTGTGAAACAGGTGGCCCAGGGTAGGTCTGCATATTGCGGGGCCATCGCCTGCATATTTTAATTAACCAGTCGATGCAACGGCATCAATTCCGACGATCTCCGATGAGTAAACGACGCTGATTTGTTGTAACCGCATGCACGATGTCCGGAATGACGTCGTGGTTGCCGTGGGAATCGAAACGGCCTGCAGCACGTGCTGCAGCACGTGCTTCACGTGGTGCAGGGATATCCCGAATTCTGGCGGGGAAAACTTGAAAAAAAAGGCCAACCATGGTGGCAATTATCATTAATTGTATATGTATACTGCGATTTGGCACTAGAGTTTCCGAAACAACTATGTACATCGTGACTTGCCCCGATGTTTACCCGGGTATCTGCAGACAGCTTATGTGGTTCGTCTGCATGCCAAACATATAAATATAGGATCAGTTACCAGCTTTTCTCCACCAATGTTCTTGCCTATCACCAGTCTTCTGACTCTGTTCTCTACTGGCTTCTACCCCGAGTCGGTAGGACCCCAGTCCTTTGTGCAGGACTACAGTCTGCTCAAGCGGGCTGTCGGCTACGGCCCTTACTCGACCCGTCGCGGCGAGGGCATTGATCTCGCGCCTCCTGCTGGCTACCATATTGACCAGATTCTGATGTACAAGCGTCACGGCGAGCGTCACCCCGACGAAAGCAGCGCTGTTGAGTACGAGGAGTCGTTCAACAAGGTGCTGGCGGTTGCTGATCAGCTTTCGGAGCAGATGTCCTTCCTGCAGAGCTGGACCTTCTTCACCAATGCTTCTCAGTACGGCCAGCTGATCACCACGGGTGCTTATGCCGGTACTACTTCCAGCATTGCCCAGGGTGCCAAGTTCCGGGCTGTTTACGGCCATCTGTACGAGCCCAACTGCAACAACAACTTCACTATCTGGACGTCCAGCAGCCAGCGCGTGCACGACACTGCCATCAACTTTGCCCACGGCTTTTTCTCGGACTCGAAAGACTGGGAGAGCCAGTTCAACCTGGTGGTCACTCAGGAGGACGACGACAGCCTGGGTGCTAACACTCTGACCCCCTCGTGCAGCGGCCTTGATTCGACTTCGTGCAAGCACAAGTCGTCGAGTCTGTCGCAGTTCGACGATGCTGCCGACCGTTTGAACGCTCTGGCCACTGGCCTGAACCTGACCAGCGACGATGTCGTCAACATCATGCTGGGCACTGCCTTCGAGGTGTCTGTCCGCGGCCAGTCTCCCTGGGTCAATGTGTTCACTCCCGAGGAGTGGCTTGCGCTTGAGTACCAGCGCAGCTACCGGATCTACTGCACCAAGGCCACCGAGTCGCCTTCCGGCACTGCCGAAGGCTCTGTGCTGGCCAAGGCGGCTGCCGATCTGTTGACTGCCGGCCCCGGCGAGCACGTGCAGAACATCACTCTGGGTTTCCTGCACGACACCCAGATCTCCAACATGGTTGGCGGTCTTGGAATCCTCAACAGCTACAACAACTTCAAGCACAAGCACGTTACCTTCGGCAACTCGATTGAGATCTCCGATATCGTGCCCATGGGTGCCAACTTTGTGTTCCAGCGTCTGGTCAGCGAGAACGGCACTAAGTACGTGCGCGTTGTTCTCAACGAGGCGGTGCTTCCTATTGACTGGTGCAACGATGGCCCTGGCTTCTCGTGCCTGCTTTCCAACTTTACTGAGACCGTGAACGAGCGGTACCAAGAATACGGCTGGCCCAACTGCAACAACAACGCGTCTACTCCTCAGAACTTTACTCTGTTCTACGTCTAGACGGTTCGTTAAAATTTTGTAATAGCGGTAATAGTAATTGACTTCGTAGTACTAGCACCCTATAGTGGCTATACCTCTAGTAGAGAAAGGGTCTAAAGGGTAGGGTATCGAGGCTCATCACACGCTTACTATGGACTGGCAACGGCCGGATGGCAATGCCACGTCGCCGATGTTGGCCTCGTTTCGCCAGCAGGCAAGCCCCGCGTCTAAAAAAACTGCGTCGCATAAACGCAAGGCTTCTAAGGAAGATAGTATTATCAATGAGATCTACGAGTTCAGCGATAGTCTGCGGAACACGTTAGTGCCCAAGTATGATGCGGTAGAGACCCAGCTCAACGATTCTTTGGCCGGGGTTTCCCAGAAACTGGACCAATTGACCGATATCCATAAACAGACCCAGGAAATGGTCGAGTCGTTCAAAACGGAAATCGCATCCACCAGGGAAGAAGTGGACGAGCATATGCAGCGGATCAATGAATGGCAAAGCAAGCCCCGGAATGTAGAAGATATGCACCGACGAGTCGATCAGGCCCGTACGCGACTGGATCAGTACAAAGTACGGCTGGAGAAGCTCGATGCAAAGACGCAAACCACCGAGACGCAGGCCACTGCGCGGGGTAACCAGATCCGGGTAGCCGGCAAGCTAATAATGGCCGGAGTTGCTGTTGTGGCGGCAATTGTGTGGTGGTATTTGGCCACTTAGACTGTTTAGGCTTATTTTACTTATTTAGACTTATTTAGACTTATTTATTTTAACCCCTCTATAGTTGGGTATGTAGAATGCATATGCTATGCGGCAGCTATTTGCATGTATGATGTGACGGCATTAAAGCGGTCGGCCACGAGCGCAAACGCGACTTGTGTGAGCTCAATCGCAAGGTCCTGAAGTTGAGGGTTCTTGCAAATGCGGTCCCACGCACTATTGTCGAGTCTCCACAACACTGCCGCCGTCTCAACCGTTACCCGGGAATTAGTGTATGTCTTTGAAAAGAACGGCAGTTCGCCAAATGTAGTCCCGGGGAGAATTGTTCCATGCAGAGCGCCCTCTTTTGTTTCGGACCGGAGAAGACCCTTCTCTACTAGGTAGAACCCCAGGGCCCGCTGGCCAACGTCGCCAATACAGCACCCTGCCGGCACCTGTTCTCTAGTAAAGAACGGCACTAACCGGAACCAGAAATCAGGGCCCTTATCGCTCAAACCCTCCACCAGCTGCATAAGAATCGGCATTGGCTGCTGGAACTTTTTCCATTTCGACGCGCCTTGCAAGTCCTCGTTCACGGAAAACTCCGCCGCTTGCCGCAGCGAGTTCTGGCGCGGCGTAGTGCCTAAACTACTGGCGCTGGTAGTAGACAGGTTTTCATCTCCGTTTATACCGTACCGGGGACCTCCCGTGATCACGGCCGGATGGCGGTAGATACCTCGGGGCCGCAGCTTGTTAGCCATAGCCCGATCACGGTACTGATAGTAGCCTTGTAAAAACTGGTTTTCGCACCATTCCAAGGCATAATTGAGGGACGGGAACACGTGCACGCGCGACGTCTCTGCCTCCGATTGCTTTTCTTGGATCAGGTCTACGGCGCGCAGGCCGCGCACTTTGGGGTTGCTATGCATCGCCCCGCTGAGAATCATTCTGATTCCCCGGGCATCGGCCAGCCGTTTTATGCGCGCAAATGTGTCGGCCGAGCAAAAGTCGATATCGGTGACTTTGTCCAGATCGATAATAAGAAACTTGATGTGCAGCGCCTTGTTATTGAACACCGCCCGCGCCGCGTTCTCAACCGCGACGTTGGTGCCGAAGAACAACGCTCCTTGCAGCTTGATGATATACACTTGCGAGCCCATTTTCGAAAGAAACCGTTGAAGTACGGGGTGCCGGCGGATGGTAGACCGGGCGTTTTCGCCGCAAAACGTGGCGCGAACGGGGCCGTTCTGGGCCGACGAAATAACAAACGACAAGCAAGCCAGAATAATGCCTACGAGAATGCCGGTAACGAAATCGTAGCCGCCCATGATGGCCACAATAGCGACAATCGTAAGATACTCGCGGCGATCGACCTTGCCCCATGTATCTACTAGGGCTTCGGCCATGAGATCTAGGCCCATCATGAAAATCAACGACGCAACCACAATCACCGGGATATAACCAATGATCACGGGGCCGGCGATCATGACCAGAAACGTCGCTATGGCCAGCATAAGTCCTGCTGCTGGGCCGGTGCCGCCGGACTTGATGAACATCACCGAATTGGTATATACCAGGTAGTTTTGGATACTGCCAATGAGTCCGGAAAGCGTGTTGGAGATCCCGTGGGCGACCAGTTCTTGGTTGACGTCGATATTATCGTTTTTTGTGACTGCTGCCAGGGCCGGAATGTTAATCGGCACATGGATAACGCCGAAAAAGGTTAATGCCAGCATCGCCGGCACCGCCTCGACAATCCGCAGCCAATGGACTTTGTTGAATTTATACAACGTGTAGAATTGGTACCAGGGCTCGCCCGACGGCTGCATAGGGAAGATCCATCCTCCATCACGTAGTTGTTGCAGGCTGACGGGCAAGCAGGAAACAATTCCGTGGAAAGCCACAAACGTCGCAATGAGAATTGCCGAAACCGCCATCGGGTTCCGAGACGCCCGCTCAGTATACATAAGGAACACCGCCAAGGCCAAGCAAGACCCCCACCTCGCAAACACTTGCGGCTCAAGCAAATAATTTAGAGTAGCCCGGTCGTATTCAAGACCGGCAGGTAGTCTGGCCGCTACTTCCAGGCCAGTAGCCACTAAGAAGTAGCCTACACCGCCAATGCACCCTACTAGGATATGCAAGGGAAAGAAGCCTACCAGCGTCCCGAGCCGCAGGTATCCCAGCAGGAAAAAGCACATACCGGTAACAATAGCACTAACAGCGAAACATGTAACAGTTGTTGCCAATACTGCTTCTTTATCGTCCGGGATCCCATTGGCAATGGTGATAGCCATAGTGTGAAGAAAGGGCACGATCTCGATCATCTCTGAGCCGATACACGACTTGAAGCGAGAGGCCCCCAAACTAAACACCAGCTGGGCCACAATAGTAGATGTGTAGAATAACGACAGGCCGGTAGACTCCAGGCCCTCGAAGAACTCTATACCCATAGGAAACAGGATCATGCCGTAGCTGAGGCCATCGAGGATATTGAGCAGCAGCCCCAAGGCCACGGATGGCAGATAGGATACCAGCAGGCCCAAAGTAAGTGGTGGATCGCTATTTTCATGCTGGGTCCCCGAAGTTGCCGGCTGATTAGCGCTGATCAGTGCCGACGTCTCGGTGGCTCCTGCCATCTCTGGCCAGATAACTGCCGGCGGCACTTCGTCGCCGCTGTCATGATCAGACCCATGGCTATCGCTAACATCGCGTAGGCCCTCGGCCATAGCTCGGGAAGACAGCGAAGCGGTCTGTTCTCTAACCGAAAGCACCTCGTCTTCCATATCGAACCTCGACGGCGTCAACGAGGTATCGTACAACCGGCGACGATACGACCCCACGGCATGGCCCCGGTCTGCGGAGTATTGTCCGGAGGCCCGGGCGATATCCCGTGGGATCCCATGATCAGAAAAACTCATAGGCTTGAAGAGAACCCTGCTGCGGGTTGTGGGGAAGGGCAGATAAGATAAGAGTCACGTGCGGCGATGTCTTATCAGTTGCTGGAGCTGAGACCAGTTTACAGTATTTAGGCAAATTTCGGGTACTAATTGGTTTCGGAGTTGGTTTTGACTTTCAGCGTTGCTTTTGAGTGTCCAGGCAGTCTACCCCTACTTTCCCTCCTTTCATTTCGATGCGTAGGGCCTATATAACACAGACAGGCCATAGCCACTGATTTCAAGTTAGAATACTCTAATATACATACTATGCTGCCACCGTGGAGATGTGGCTATATAATGACGAGAACATCTGCTCGATTTCAGGAGCAATCTTAATGAACGGCAGGTCCCAGAACTTGTACTGCGGGTTCTTGAGCAGCTGGACAAACGTGGCCATCAACCCCCACGGGTGCGGGCGGTTGCAGATAATGCGCTCCAGCAGCACGCGCGTGATCACATGCCGGACCTCGGTCGGGTCCTTGAGCAGCGGCGCGGCCGGCGGCAGGAACGACGCTAACAGCACCTGGCTGTAGAACTTGGTGTGCGTGTTCGGGTACCGCAGCTGGTCGGCCATGGCGGACGCAAAGAAGTAGCATCCTTCCGTTGACAGTTGGCTGAGCAGCCGCAAGCACAGCTGCACGGGCAGGCTATCTGGTTTGAAGTCGGCGGGCGCGTGCGAGGCGATGTAGGTGGCCACGGCATTAAACCCCGGGATCGACATCGACACCGACTCGAAGTCAACGCCGTTATCGCGTTTAGGCGCCGACAACGTCAGGCCGGCAATAATAGCCGCTACGGCCGACGGCGTGAGCCCCGCGGGCCGCATCGCGGCATCCACGTGCTTCTGCACACACAGTTTCGCCAAAAACGCGCCCGGGTCAAGGGGCCCCGTGGGCGGCGCGGCGCGACAGTCGGCATCGGCCACGCCGGTGGCCAAAATCATCGGGTCGGGCAGCTCGAGGCCGGGCGGGTAGGCGGATAACACCAGGTTGCGCATCTGCACGAAACTGGACGGCATGGCAGTCACAAATAGCGACGCGTTCACCACCAAGAACTCCGGGAAGTCGTGCAGCAGTACCAGCATTACCCGGAGAAGACCCTTATAAGTCACGGCCATAGGCTCGGCGAAGTCTTTGCCGTGCGTATAGTGGGCCATGAACTTCAGGGCCGCCTCCAGCAGGCTGGCCATGGGCGCCCACCCGCGGCGGTTGGGCAGCTCCAGCAGCCGGGGCATGAAATGGCGATGGCTGACCAGCGTGAGCCAGCACGACGTGAACGCCGGTAATGCCAGCGGCTGCAGGATATCCAGCAGCTGGGCCACGTCCAGCAACAGGTCGGACCAGAACGGACTGTCGTCGCTGGCGGCCGAGCCCTCGTACAAAAAGGTCGAGAACAGCCGGAAGTAGGGCCGCCCGTCAAACCCGCCCTTGGCAGTGTCGTGGTTATGCGCCAGCACCAACGCACACACTGTCAACGTACTTTGGGCATACTGCGACCGGTGGGCCGGCGGCATCTTGTGGCTGGTTTGGCAGATAGTGACCAGCAGCTTGGCCAGCGCGTCCACGCCCACAAAGGCATCGCTGGAATGGCCGTAGCCAACCGTTTTCGCAAAACTCTCTACACTCACGTCCAAAGCCACTCTCACCAGCGTGAACAACGGCTCGGCATGGCCGAGAATATTGTTCTGGTTAAGGCTCTGCACAAACAAGTGCAGACTGCGCGGCGTGCCGTTAGGATGCTGTACCAGCCGCGTCCACTCGGCAAAGATATAGCCCATGCGGTCTTCGAGCGAAGGCGTCTTGGCTTTGCCTTTCGCATCCTTGTCTTTGCCGTCTTTGGCCTTGGCTTTCGGGTCATAGACCCATCCTTCGCCGCGGCTCTTGCGTAGACCATCTAGGACCGTCTGCGCGGCCTTGCCCGACGCTTCGTTCGGCTCTTCGCGACTTAGAACTTCAAAGGCATCTAACGTACCGGTAAGTTCAGTCCGCAGACAGTAAGGATCAGGGCCTAGTACGGCGTCCAATACTAATCCGGCCGCAAACGAGATGGCTACTTTGTTGCGGGCCAGCACTTCTTTGGCAAGACTAACGTCAATTTCACATGCGTTCACTAGTTTCGCCCGCAGCAGCGTGCCCATCACGTCGATGTTGTATTTGCGCTCGTCGTCCGAGTAGATCAGCCACAAGACAACCTCTTTCGAGGTGATCGCCGACAGCTCGCACAGTTTGCCCAGCAAAAAGCACAGCACGTCGCGCTGCACGGGCGTGGTTTTGGGGCGGAACACCGCGGAAACCACCATTTGCGAGACCCTTAAGGCTAGCTCGTCGCGCTGCGGTGATTGGCTGGCCACCGTCAAGATCTGCGATACTAAAACCAGCACCGGCGAGTCCTCGGGCAGCTCGGCCATCGATGATTCGGATGCCGACGACAGCAATGTCGAAAGCCGGTCCAGCGCGGTTTGGATCTGCGCAACAGTCGCTTCGACAGTCGGCGCCGCCGCCGCGGCCGCCTCGACACTTAGCGCGTCGCCGGCTAACTTGAAGTCGTCGTACAACGCCTGTTGCCTAGCCAGCATGCCGCCCGGCCGAACTGCCAGCGGATCGGGCAGCGCGGTCGCGAAATCAGCTACCGACCCGTCCGAGAACGGGCCCGAGCCGCTGCCGCTAGTGGCATACCGCTGGCGCGCCGCATACGAGTCCTGCAACGCCTCGTCGACGTCGGCAATCGCCTTCTCGCGCGCGGCCGCTTCTACCAGCGGGAACATCACCTCGATGTTGTCGCGCGCCGCCACAAGGACCTGCTCAAACAGCGGCGACTGCTCCGGGTAACCCTGCTGGAGCAGCAAAGTGCGCATGTTCGTAGCCAACGACTCCATAAACGGGTCCTTGGCCGTCACCAGCGACATCGACATCGCCAGCATCGACGACAACGTGTGCGCGGCCCGCTGCATCTTGGCTTCGTCGGCTTCAAATCCGTAGTCTTTGGCGACCAGTTCCTTAGTGGTGAAGCTGGCAATCGACGCCGACCGCTCGACCACGGGCAGCAGTACTTCCTGGATAGTCCGCGAGATTGCTGCTTCAAACAACCGTCGCAAACCGGGGTGAGTCACAAACTCAGTAGTGCCGACCAGTTTAACCGCGCCCGGGTTAACCAGACCCTCGCCGCCGGGGGTCGCCAGCGGCGCGGTTGCCAATGCCGGCGTGAGCGGGTCCAGACCTAGCCGGTCCATATCGCGTTCCAGGGCCACCGCCTCGTCACTACGAATAAAGTTGCAGGGCTCGATATCGGTGATCTTGAGGTTCAGGGCATTGCACAGCACCTCGATCTCGAACTTGAGGTTCAGCTTGAGCCCGCCAAACTGGTACAGCTCGGAAAGCACGGCCATAATGCCCATTGTCCACGGACAGGGCGGCGCGAAAATCAGCGACGTGGCGACTTTATCGAGGGTTTTGCCCACAAACGGCAGGATAGCCGCCAGCTTCTCGGAGTGCGTAGCCTCGGCCAGCAGCAGCTTGAAGTTGATGTTGTCGTGGCGGATCGGTTTGTTGCGGGCCAGCATCAGGCTGCCCAGAAACGAGCCCAGGTTCTTGAGCTGCGTGCGCTTGTTCTGGGCCAGCGCGTCCTCGTCGTTGACCAGCAGCACGATATGCAGGTACACGACATGCAGGCAGTGGAGCAGAATCGTATTGGAGTTGATGGTGTCCAGCATCGAGATGTACAAGGGGTGGTAGTTCGGCTCGTTGATCGCGCGCTCGCTCACAATATAGTCGGCAAACCAAGTATAATAGCGTTTATCCATGGCAGCCGCCAGCTCGCGCGACTTGGCTTTGACGTTGGCGGGCGACAAGTTGTTGACAATAAACAGCACTTTATCCTGAATAGCCTCGGGCGGCGTCTCCAGCTGGGTAGGCGGCAAACCTACATTGGCATTCAAGCTTTGGAACGCGTTCTCCGCGGCCGCTAACTCCATCGACGACGGCGGGAATACAATGTCTTTGATTTGTTGGTAAAACTGCTGCTGGCTCGCCAACCCGGGGATCGACAGCAACACCGAGCAATACTTGGGGAACTCCGGCAGGCGCTGGCGGAGCTCGAAAAGCGCCTGTAATCCGAACCGGAACATGTTGCTGTCGACTGGTTGTTTAAGGCTTTCGAGAATAAACCGCAGCGAGATGCTTAAGGGCACGTTGTCGATAAGCCGGAAATGGATCAGCGACCCAAACAGCACCGCGGTCGTGGCCAGCGCGTTCACGGGGTACTCGGGGAAAAACCGGTACTCATCAAACAACGAATGCACCATACAAGCAAACAAGTCCTGGTCTCTCGGTACGTCGCTTTGCTTGAGCTGCTCGAGCATAGCAATCACCTCGCGGATCTCAAGCCGGTTCTCGTACATCTGCTGGAAGACCTGCTTCATTTCCTGCTCTACATCGCCAGGGAACGTCGGCAGGTCGTTATTGGCAAGAATGGCCTCGTCGTGGCCCTGGCCGAAGTTGGTGAGCCGCGGATAAACTTGTAAGCATTGGACTTGAATAGCTTTCAGCTGCTCGACCCGGTCGGGCGGGATATCCATGGACGCCGTCAGCGTCTCGAACGCCGCGACCGTGCGTAGCGTTAACGGATTCGGGTTGGTTTCCGGGTTAGCAGTGCCTACCGAAGCAGTTTGCACTGCCGCCAGCGACGCGGCCGCCATCTTGACCTCCATAAAGTCCAGCAAAGCCACGACAGCCTCGCTGCCGCCGGTGACCAGTTTCGAGACCAGCAGCTCGCGCGCCGAAACCAGGCCGAGCCGGTCGGCCGCAGCCACTAATTCAAGCACAAACCCGTAGCCATGCTGCGGCGCATGCTCGAGCCACTCGTCCAGCGTGCCGTGCTCGCTAGCAAACAGCGCGATCCGGTCGAGCTGCGCCGGTTCCCGCACATACAGATCCAGACAGGCCGTATACAGGAATTTCGGCCACGGGCGCAGCGACTCGATCACGGACGTTTCCCGATGTGGGAACTCGGCGAACGCCAACACAAACAAATTGATGAGAATACGTTCGAGAATCGGCGGCCACGGATGGGGCATCGTCATGCCGCCCAACAAAAACAGTTCGGGCGCGAGCTTGACGTGCGAGTCCAAAAACGTCTTGGCGGCAATCTCGTTCGGGGGCTCGCGGCACACCGCGTCAAGGGCGAGCCGGATGAGCGGGCCGTAGTTCAGCGGGTGGTTGCGCAGCACGCCGTCGCCGATCACGCGAGGAATGCCGTACGCGTCCAAATTGAGGCGTTCCGGCGGCAGCGCCGCCGCGCCGGCCAGAAACTGGGTCTGCAGACTCAGCGCCGTCCACTGGTAGGCCAGTAAAGCCTGAACGGCTTCGGCGCCGCCGGCGCCGCCGACGAGCAGGATCGCCGCGGAAACACTGTCGGGCGAGGTAATCATCAGCGAATACATGGTTTGCGCGGGGGAGTCTACTGCCGTGAACACTTGCTGCCACTTGATGCGGGAAGCTTTCGGCCGCAACGCTTTGGCCAGCTGGGCAACGTCGACGTCGGGCCGCGTAGTGACGAGGCCTAAAACGGCGGCCATTTGGCCGGCAGAAACCTCGCGCACAGGGACCTGCTCTGGCTCGAGGCGGGCGAAGGAGTCGGTTTTGCCAGCCAGAGAGCTCAGCTTCTCGGCCAACGAAGGGTCCATTTTTTGATGTGTCAGTTGGAGGCCGGGTTTTGCCCCAGCTTTAAGGATGGTGGGTTGGGTCGGGGGGGACAGGAAACAGCTGGGCAAGGGCAAGGGCCCAAAAAAATCCATCGTCCCAAATCTTTCATTCGTTTTTCAAAGTCTTCATTATGAACCCCATGCATCTCGGCCAGTACCGGCCAGCCACAATTGCATGCGCTCAATGCGGAACCCCTATGGACGGCACCACCGGTTTGACCACATGTCTAGACTGCGTCAAGCTCAACTCCAACATTGCCGCTAACATCCCTCGGGAGGGAACCGTGCAGTTCTGCCGGGACTGTGAAAAGTTCTTTATGCCGCCGACGCATTGGATTCCTTGTTCTCCCGAGTCCCGCGAGCTGCTGGCGTTACTGCTTAAACGGTTACCAGGCCTCAATAAAGTGCGGCTCGTCGATGCGGCGTTTATTTGGACCGAGCCCCATTCCCGGCGCATCCGCATCAAAGTGGCCGTGCAGGGCGAAGTCCAAGCGGGCGTGATTGTGCAAGAGACATTTGAAGTCGAGTTTGTGGTGATTGCCACTCAGTGCCCCGAATGTCAAAAGAGTTTCACCGTGCATACCTGGCGAGCATCCGTGCAGCTGCGGCAGAAAGTCGCTCACAAAAGAACGTTTTTCTATTTGGAGCAGCTGATTCTTAAACACAATGCCCATCTCGACTGTGTATCCATTAAAGAAAGCAGAGACGGTGTCGACTTCTTCTTTGCCCAGCCGAACCATGCCGTCAAGTTCCTGGACTTCTTGGCTATGGTGGCTCCGCTTCGGTCTAAACGCTCTGAACAGCTGATCTCTACCGATACTCATACCGGCTCTAGTCAGTACAAGTTCACTTACTCGGTAGAGATCGCTCCGATTTGCCGTGATGACCTCGTAGTGCTGCCCAAAGCCATTGCCCACAAAATGGGCAACATCGGCCGGGTAACTCTGTGCACCCGCGTGAACAGCTCCTTGCAGTTCACCGACCCCAACACTTTACAAACTGCCGATTTGCCGGGAAACGTTTACTGGCGCGAGCCGTTCCCGGCTTTGGCGTCCCAGACTGATGCCGTAGAGTTTATTGTGCTGGATAACGAGCCCCTAGGACCTATGCAGGGCAAGTATGTGCTTGCCGACATTACGGTGGCTCGAGCCGCCGATATGAGCCAGGTATTCACCGTCCGGTCTCAACTTGGTGCGTTGCTTCACCCGGGTGACTCTGTCCTTGGCTACTATCTCGTCAACTGCAACTTCAATTCGACAGAGTGGGACTCGCTTCCCGAAAGCGCTCGGCCCGATGTAGTTTTGGTGCAGAAGATCTATCCCAACCGCCAGAAAACTAAGAACCGCAACTGGAAACTTAAACGCATGGCCAAAGAGTACAATGAGCAAGTCGATGCTGCCCACATCGACAAGCTGGAGACCGACTACGAGATGTTCTTGCATGAACTCGAGGAAGACAAAGAGCTTCGCGATACCATCAATCTGTACAAGAATCCCAATGGCCAGGCCCCTGACGATGACGAGGGACCGACCATTGATGTTTCCGAGCTGCTTGACGACCTTGAGGACCTGTCCATTAATTGATATTTATTTAAACCGCACTTGGCCCCCATAGTCTATCTTTATTACATGTCAATTCTGTATCAAGCCAGTGCTATGAAGATATATCGCGCGTGCGTTCAAAAGGGATATACGTAAATAGTTATAGACCTATCTAGACAAAGTCAAAGTCATCGTCGCCTCGGATCGGTAGCGGGTTGATTCGTCGCGACCCGAGAATATTGCGGGTGGCCGTCATCGGTAGCATCGGCGGCGAGAACGACAGTTCGGATGCGGTATCCACATCCACCTCCTCGGTAACAACAGTGTGGTGCATCTTCTTACTAGACTGGAAAGACTTGCCAGACCCGGGCTCGTCGGCATAGACGTCCTTGGGTTGTTCATCAGGCCGGGGAATAATGTGAAGTTTGTAGACAAGCTTGTCGAGGTACAGGGCTCGGGCCACTTGCTTGTAAAAGTGCATGGCGGTGGACCCTGTGCCGTAGAAGATGAACATGATGTAGGAAAGCACGCAATTCACAATGTTGATGAGCAGCGAGCACGATGCGGACGTAATGGTCTGGCTCACAAACGATTCTTCGTAGCCGTCCAGTAGTAGTTCGTCCATATTCAGGGAAGTGCCAATCATGGTATCCCAGCCCTCGGGCTTGCCATGGGCCCACGAAACGTTGCGAAGCTCTTCCAAGGTAATACCGTGGTAGTCGGCATACAACACAAAGATACACAGCGGGGTCATAACAATGGTCACTACCATCGAAAACAGCACAATGCGCACGAAATTCTCGGCCTGCATTTTCGGGGCATACGACACCGCTTCCATAGCAGCCACCCGGCCTCGCTGGAAGATCTTGAAGAACATAGTTGCTAGCAGGCATAGAGATACGACGCCCAGAATCGGAGGCCAGATCTCGAATACCAGCAACGTTACCCACGAAGTATCCATCATGGCCGAGCAGCCGATATACTGAATGACCGCGAACCGGTTAGTGGAGACAAACGTGTACACAATGAACTGGATAACCGGCAGGCCGAGACAGAACACAAGCTCGTAGATCATATTGCGGTGGAATCGTCGGGTAGTGGTGATACTGGGCTTGGTGTTGAAGATCTTGAGCAGACTAACGTCAATAGCTACTTGGGCCAGCAGAATGCCCGATTGCGCAGATGCTTGCAGCCGCACGTCGATGTCGCAGTATCCTACCCCGCTGAACCATGTAGATATATCGTCGTTGCTCCAAATAATTACCGCCAAAAAGTTTCGCAAGTTTAAATAGAAGTACCAGGCACAGATAATGGCCACCGGTACATTCGGGCGGCTGCCTCGTTGGTAAATCACCAGCAACGGGATCTGCAGAAGCAGGGAGATGAAGCTGAAAGCGGCAAATGCCGGCGCATTGAGGGTATCTGTTAAATCAAATACCATGATTTAGGTGTGGAGGGGCCCCCTTCAGCTATCGTGCATGTAGATTATATGCAGTTACCGGGCCTGCATACGCGTGCCCTAATTGCCTAATTAGGAGATATAAAAACCCCGCCCTAACCTGGGGCCTGCCGCCCGCCCGGACGATGCCTCGATGAACATGCATCCCAGCCCCAAAAACCAGCACTTAATAGCAATTGAGTACAATAATAAATAACTAGTGATACGATATCACGATAAATACTTTTTTACACACCCCTTGCGAGGGCTTTCCGGAGGGCCGCTGAGAATTTGGCCGACCAGTTTCTGGCAAATCACCGGCAATTCCTGGTGAGAAAGCTGTTCAAAGACGACGTGAAGACCGGAAACAGATAGGTCTACACGCGCATTCGCTTTCTTATCCACTAACCGCTTGATAATTTGCAGACTTTTCACAAACGCCAGGCCATCGGGCAGGCGGCCGCTAGTAAGGTGGTCAGCAAAAGCAGCAAATAACTGCTGGCAAGGAATCGTATCCCGTAAAGCGGCGACATTCACCATTGCCGCAAGCGCACTGGCTACACCGGTGTAGGCTTCGCTGCGCGTATCTCTTACGGCAGCCACGAACTGGCTGGGCCCGTTATGAGCGACCAAAGCCGCCGTCACTTTAGCCGGCTCGGCGGTTAGCCACGAGGCGATCGCCGCCATAGCCGTAGCTTCCCAGCCTCGTTCCGTAACTAAAGCCACTAACGCTGCCAACGAATTGGCCTGCCATAACTTTGGCCGACAGCCTTCATTGTGGGCCATCGCGCACAGAATCGGCAGCGAAAAGTCTTTCAGCGTAGGCTCTTTCACCAGCGTCTGTAATAGCAACGGGATTAGCCCTGCCTTGGCAGTATCTTTCTGCCGGCTAGCAGAAAGGCGACAGAAATTGTACAATGTAGGTAGTAACTGGACCACTTCTTGGTGGGCATAAGACCCTTGTAAATAGGCTTTGTGGAGTAAGAAAACAAAATGCGGGCCTAGATCGCCGGCCTGCATGCAGTCGAGAATTTCCGGAACAGTTGACATTTCCTTAAACACCTGCAACAATGTAAGTCGGTACGGCGAGCCACTGGGAAGCCGGCGGTATGCTCGCATCAACAGGCGAAGCACATGTTTATCAACATACGACGCCTTTACTTGTGACGGTGTTTTCGAGAATGAGACCAATAGGGAATAGATGTGTTGCACGATGTCGTCGGGCGCCGATTCCAGCAAAGATACGATTTTCTGCAGCAGGCCGAACCGGCCGAACTGGCGCCATAACTCGGCCCGCACGCGCGTGCCGAACTGGTCAAAGATAATCACAATACAGCCCAGTGCCGCCGGCGCATTAGCCACTAATTTGCACAGGGCCGACACACAATAGTCGCTGCTGGCCAGTAATCGCGGGCCGAACTCGTAGTGGAGACAGATATCAGTAAGGATATCAGTAACTGGTTGCGGCTGCTGGGCAGCCAGCTTTAGTACTGTAGATAAACCTCCGGCCAGCGTGAACATCTCTACCGCCGTGCTATCATGAGCCATCAGCAGCTGGAGGAGTTCCAAGACATCTGCTGCTAATTGAGGGGCTTCGCGGAGTTGAGAAAGCGACGTCTGCAAGGTGCGATTGTGGATAAGAATCCGCTTTACCGACGGCTCAGCTTTTAGCAGCTCGGCAAGCCGCGCGTATTTGACGGCTAAGTCGCCGGTGCCTAACGCAGTTGCTCGACAAAGCTGGTCGGCTTCTTCTTGAGCGGCTGCTTCGCGGTCTAGCTGCATATCGGGAAGGCTTTCGAGACCATCAAAGGGGTCTAGCGACGAGTCGGCGTCTACTTGCTGAAACCGGAGATCCGAGACTTGGTCGGCGAGGTCGTCAAGATCGTTATCGTCGCCATACGCATCCAAAGGCCGGCGGGATGGCTGGTCATACTCATCACCGAGTTTCGTTTCCGATAACGGCGAGCCGACTGGCGGACCCACTGCACCGGCCAGATTACTGGTTTGCCCCCAGGCATGCGAATCGAAACCGTCTTCGAACCCTTCCGTCTCTACATACTTGCCCAGCACATTATCGGACATATCGGCATAAACCGCGCGCAAATCTAACCGAGAGGGGATCTGCATGCGGCGCCGCCGGCCGGGCTCGTTCCATTGTTGCACGGTTTTGGCCGCGTTATTAGGAACGGGCTCGCTATTATGTTTTCTGATCCACCGGTGCTCCAGCAGGTTAGTAGCCGACGTCCGCAAAGCAGGGTCTTTTTGGAAACACAATTGCAAGAAATCTTTGAGACTCGGACTGGCATCCGCGGGGAGCGGCATTTCGTCGTTTTGCACAACCGCATACATAGCGGCAAAGTCGGGCATATCGCCATTAGGGGGCTTCCCCGTCCGGAGCTCGACTACCGTACAGCCTAAACTCCAGATATCGCAAGACGACGACGGCTCTTCCATCTGGATAATCTCCGGCGCCATCCAGTGCGGCGTGCCGACTAAACTGGCGCCCGTGGGGGCATTCGAAACGGTGCGCGTAGCCACGCCAAAGTCGGCTAACTTCGCGACGCCGTCCTTGGTAGTGAGAATGTTGCCGCCCTTGATATCTCTATGGATAGTTCCCTGCGCATGCAGATATTCTAACCCACATAACGCCTGGCGCATGTACATCGCGAGCAGGTTTTCCGGGAAGGCGCCGAACTTGTTACAGATAGCCGCCAGCGAGCCGTTCTCGCAGTACTCGAGCACAATGCTGAGCTTGTCCAGATCCTTCATGAACCCCAAATACTTGACGATATTGGGGTGCTCGAGGTCTTGCAGCAGCTCGATCTCGCCCATAATCGAGTCCACGGGCCCGATCTTCGCGAGCGGGATCTCTTTAATGGCCACAAACTCGCCAGTGCGAAGATGGATCGCTTTATACACGACGGCAAACGCGCCGCGGCCAATGACTTCGCCTAACGAGTAGTTTATGGGCGCTCGGCCGCGATGAGGGGTGGCGCAAACCACCCGCGCGCCCATGGCGCGCCGAGGCGTGCTGGGCTCCATGAGTAAGGTGATCACAAATGTAAATAGTGGTCCCAGGGTAGTCATCTAGACAGGTTAACTCAATAAATATCTAATCTTTAGACGTTACTTGGACTGTTCTTGGCTTCGGCTGGCTCGGTCGGTTCGGTTGGTTTGGTCGGTTCGGCCGGTTCGGCTAGTTTAGGGGTCGGCTCCTTTTCATTAGTAGGTTCCTTAGGTTCCTTTTCAGTAGGCTCCTTTGGCTCCTTTTCAGCAGGCTCCTTTTCAGGCTCCTTTTCCGCCGGCTCCTTTGGTTTTGACTCTTTGTCTTTTGACTTCTTTTGCTTCTTGGCTTTCTCCTTCTCTATAGCCTTCTCCCGCTCCATCGCCTGGCGCCGTTCTAACGCCTGCCTTCTCTTCGCCTTCGCCTTGGCCCGCGCCTTGATCCGCGGCTCTAACTGCGCGGAAACATACGCCCAATCGGTTTTGGCATTGCCAATAGGCTCAATGGTCTCGCTGAGAGTAGCGAAGTTGCCGTACCGAAGCGCGATGATCCCGGCCTCTCTTCCCGCCGAAGCCGTCAGTTTCTCTTTCGAGCCTTTGGGCAGCTCGATGATCTTGAATCCTAAAGTAGCGCTTGATAAACCGAACGGGAACCACATTTCGCCAGGGACATCGCTGCGACATACAAACACGGCATAGATTTTGCGGCCCCCCATCGAATGCTCTTCGACGCCGGCCATGGCGGAATTGAAGCCCAGCAGGATGTTCTCAAACCCCTGGGGAATACTTCCCTGCTTCACTCCCGCCAAAGGCGCAATCAATTTGCCCAGCAGCCCGGCCACGGTCGCGCCAACATCCGCGGGAATCTCGGGCCAGGTCGGGCTCACCAGGGGTTCTTGGAACGATGTCATCAGGGCAGGGGGAAAACACCGGGGGGACCCTCTTATTTATACTAATGAGGTATCCCGCAGCTTCTGTTGATAGGAGTCGTATTCGAGCCGGCGCTTTTCCTCAGAGGCTTTAAGTTGGATTTGCAGGTTCCGCAGCTGCGCCAGCAGCACCGGGTCGGCGCCGAGCCGCCGCAGCTCTTCGTAAAGAATCCCATCCAGGGTTTTACATTTCGCCCGCAATTCTCGCAGCTCCGTAGGCGCTTTTAGCCCAATTAAACTCTCTTTACACAGCCGGTCAACATACTTGAGATGCAAATCGTGGACCAGCGGCAGTTTCGACCGTTTTTCGGCTTGCGACCGCTCAATAACCTTGGTCAAATCAGTCTCAATATCGTCGTGCCAGTCTTTAGGCATCTGTTCCTGGACCCTTCTAAAAAACATCCGCAGAATATCATAGTCGCGTCTTGAAGCCGCCTGTAAAACCTCGCGCTGCTGCTCGAATTCATGGTCCTTTTCTTGCAGCGATCTCTTCAGCTGCTCGATTTGGGTTTCTAACCCGCTATGCAGCCGCTGCATATCGTCGACGGTGAACTGAGCATCGTTCATCGCGTTATTATGCGCTCTCTCGAGGCTCTCAACCATCTCCGAGTGATGCCGTTCCTTCTCGCGCAGCTGGCCTTCAAGAACATGGTTTTCATTAAGCAAAGATCCGATCTGCGCCGCGAGATTCTCAGGACTGCTCTTAAGCGGAGCCGCAGCGACCTCCAGCAAATGCTGCAGCTCGGCAACTCGAGTCTCAGACTCTTGCAGGCGCTCGTCGGTATCGCCAAACGCTTTATCGGCTTCTTCAGCTTTCGCCAGCGCCTGCTCCAACGCTCCTTCAACGCCTTCCCAGTACCGAGTGACCTGGGCCACGTAGTCTTCCAGTAGATCCAGGCCATCACTAACCGATTTGATCGGGGTCTGGGGCTCGCCAAGATCTTTATTATAGATACGCAGTTCCGTAACTATTGCCGCGATCCGTTCGCAGTTATGTTGGTCGGCCGCAGTCGTTTCCTCGGCCATATCGGTGAGCTCGCGGGCGATCGTCTCAAACTCGGCACATCGTTGCTCCAACAAAGCCGATTTATCCATCTCCGCTTTAAGATCTTTATCAAGCACGCCCGCGCGGCTCTTCCATTCATCGCTGGCCTTTTTGGCGGCTGCTAACTCCTCTCCATCATTACTGGCTTGGCCATGGGTTTCTTCTAGTTCCCGGATCCGCATCTTCAATTGGAATATCTCGTTCTCCAACGACTGCACTTTACCCCGCTCTTCGCGGATTCCCATACTACTTCGAGTACTTCTGGTCCACGTATTCTCCTTTTCGGGGCCCTCGCTGTAATTAAGCAGCCCCGGCCTGCTTAGCACGGACCGAGGTCGCAATGGCACGAAATGGTCAGAATCTTCCTCATCAGCAAGACCGTCATAGGCATTCCGCGGCGGTTTTTTACTGCTCATGGGTTTGGCGCTGCTGGCCCGGCTTGTCGGCTGCGGAGTGCTCGATAACGAGGCGGTTTTCTCCGGCGTCAATTCCTGGAATATCGAGCTGTCCTGGTCGCCGGAAGACGAATGGGACTCGGGGATATCTTTAGCAAACCCAAACTCTTCAAGCGACCGGCGGTCCCGGAAGGGATGAAGGCTCATATCCCGCATAGACGCGTTGATACTGTCGTTCATTGTTTACTTGATTGGTAAGGGGTGCCGAGGCTGGTTGGTGGGGTCCGATATATGGGTTTCCTGGATTGGTAGTTTTTGTTTTATTGGGTTGTAAAGAATTGCAATTATGATAAACTATAATAAACTGTAGTAAATTACAGGATTATAGGTAGTGCTATAGACCAATGCTAATTCTGATAGGAGTGCCAGTAGACCTCGACCGACTCAAATGCGGGCCGGCCCTTGAGAAACGTGCCCATAATACCTTCCAGTTGCTGCCAGCGACAGGAAAAGAAGCCGTGCCCGGCAGTGGTCGCATCGGTCACAGAGGAGCTCGCCGAAAGAGGCGCCCCGGGAACCTCCTGTTCGGCGGTATTCAGCACCTCCATAAACGCATTGAACCAGGCAGTGGCATAAGTAGCAGTCAAATTAATTCCCTGGATGGAAATGCTGCGCGTGAACGTCAACCGGACATCCGGAGAAAGCAGCACCGGCACCGGACTGTTCACCGGACGCAGAATCATAACGCTTCCATCTCCACTGGGTTTATGATGGGTTTCCCAGTTCTGCTGGCCGTCTTTGTCGTTGAATACCCGATCGTAATCTGATACAGTGACCTTGATATCGGAAACCAGCGGGTTGCGGATCACAATGCACTTGATCTCTACCTGGTGGCCGTCCAAGGGCCCGAGATCAAAGCGGCCGCTGGAGATCCAGCGGTCCACATAACGAAGGTACCGAACCTGGCTAGGAATATTCACGCCCTGACCGGCAAAGGGCCGGATGCGTTTAGACGTAAACAGCTCATTGGCAGTATCGAAAGTGTGGCCCTGGTAGACCTGCAGATAGGCGCATGCAAGCGTTCCCGAACGGCCCTGGCCGGCTTTGCAATGCACAACTGCGACGTTCTCTTGGTCGGCTTCCACATACGACTGGATCTCGGCCGCAGTGTTGATCAGCTCCGGCAACTGGAAGGGACAGTGGTCGGGCACCTGGTGATGCACCACGCGACCATCAAGCTCTTCGTCAGTGTAGGCGATTTCCTTTTCGAGCTGCAAGTTCCATACTTTCCAATTGTTACCATGGGAGTCCTCGAGGAACGTGCGCAGACTGGCTACGGGGGTGCGGTAGAAGCTCTCCAGGTAGTTCTGGGTAGGCATGGAGGCCACAATCAATTGCGGCGTGATATACGACAGATCCAGCGCGCCATTCTTTGTCGCGTGGAAGCGGCGCCGAAACGACAGGGTTTGCTGCAGGTAAGTGGACATGGTTAGCGGCCAACGCTCCGATAGAGGCTTTATGGGGCTGCAGGGAGAAACGGGTCTATCTGCAGGGTTGCATAATCCCTGCAGGATTATGCTTGAGCTGCCTGCCGCTGGCCGTCTATGCTAGGTGGGGACTTCCCGGCTATTTCTAGCAACCAGTTAAAAGAGATCGATAAAATAGACATGTTTGCGGCAGCGGTACTACAGATAACTTGGCCGGCGCCCTAACTGGCACGCTAGCACCAAAGTAATAGTAAAACAATAAAAAAATAAAAAATAAAGAAAAACAGGCTCGTCCGAGCTGAACTTGTTGGCTATTGACAATTCTATAGAGTTAAGGTATCACTTCTGTTTGGGCTTGATGGTCAGGACATTGATCCCGAGGTAGCCAGTGATCTCATGGATCACATCCCCCACAAACGCTCCGTAGACACCGATCGACACCCCCAACCCGATCCACAGCAGCGCGACATCACTGGTCTCGGCAGGAATGCCGAACACAAGAGGGGCCACAAAATGAGAAATCGCCCCCACATACGGAACAAACACCAGCGGGTTCCACATCGGGAATGGCTGGCGGGTGACATGGGCGGTAATGATGTGGCCTACCAACAGGGAGAAAATGGCACCAATTAACAGCACTAACGGAATAGTCATTTCCGTCACCAGGTAGGGCGCAACCAACACCCACGACAGTACACCTCCCCATAGCGTCCAGTAGGGCACGGTGCCGAGAATGGCCGATTGGAAATTAGCTTTCTTGGCCCGGTACACATTCATAGATGCGCCATAGATATTAAATGCTAGCCCCAAACTCAGGGCCAGGTTGCTGAAATCATTAGGGGTCCAATCCTCGTAAATGGGCGAATTCCAAAACGACGGGCCCACAAACCCCGTGAAAATCACCATGCCCAGCACCATCACAATGCCCTCGACCGGTCCGGAAAACACAGACAGGTAAAGGGTGCCGGTATGGTACTCTTCCCACGTCGACAAGTAAAAGTTCAAAGTGGTAGACAGCTCGGCCAGCAAGATGACCCAAGGGTCGTAGTTCGTAACCGAGGAAAAAGTGATCACGCCAATTGTGGTATTCACGGCATCGACGCAGTGATCAAATAGCTCGCCCAAGGGACTGGACGAGCCGGTGCGGCGGGCCTGTAGACCATCGCACGCGTCGAAGGTCTGGTACAGAAACAGCTCAGCCGCAAACGAGAAGTATACCCACCGGGGATACTCTTTGTCGAAAGAGGGGTTGCCCCAAATGGCGGTGATCAGCGACAGCACCGAGAAGGCGAAGCCCAACAGGGTGATCAAGTTCGGGGCCAGCCATTCGGGGAACAGAAGCACAAACTGGCGATAAAAAGGGGACAGAATGTACTTTGATATCAGCGAATGGTCTTCGGCCGAGTATTTATACTTCTTTAGCCCGGGAAGAGCCTTGCGGGGAAGGAAGACGCCCATTTGGCAGTGCGACGCGACAGGCGATCAAAGGGATGGGGCACGGATTTGGCGTTTTGGATTTAAGGGTTTCCTGCACACCCGACAGGACATGACATGAAGGACCCTAACGGGTGCCCATTCCCCCCCAAGTTCCCTGCAATTCTCCAACGTTTCTACCTCAATTCCATAGCGTATTCTTTTGATACTTCTTTTGTAGTCTTTTTTCTTTCTTTTTATACTAGGCCGGCAAGCCGGCCTGTAGTTCCGCTTCGCGGAATGGCATCTCCCCCGCGAAGCGGATCTGTTGGACTTGTCCAACAGCCAAAAAAGAAAAAGAAAAAATATATCGAAAAAAAAAAAACTAAAATAAACTAAAATGAATTGAGTAAAAAGAGTGTAGAAGGCAATGAGACCGGGGGTTGGCCGGATAGGGATGAGGTGTGTCAGCAAGGCCACTTCTGGGAAGGATCCCCCCACCGCCAGTGGTTTCCGGGGTTTCCTAGCCCTATATGCAGCACGTGGGGGCCCTTTTTGGGAGATCCAGTTAGCTGAGCTCTCGTTATCCCTCTTGTGCCTGCCCAATGAAGTTTGGAGAACAGCTCAAGACCTCGCTGATCAAGGACTACTTCTACTACTATATCGCATATGACGATTTAAAGTACGAGCTGGGCAAAGGCCTGTCGGCGCCGAATGGCTGGACAGAGGTTGCCGAAGAGCGGTTCATGACGTTGCTGGAAACCGAGCTCGACAAGGTCTATACGTTCCAGCGGGTCAAGTCCAACGAGATCAACCGGCGGATCACCCAGTACGACAAGGAAGTGGTGAGACTGATTGAGGAGAGCGAGGCGCACCCCAATGAGGTCGACAACCAGCAGTTCGAGGACTTGGAGGAGGACCTGTCGTCGGTGATTGCCGATGTGCACGACCTGGCCAAGTTTGCCCAGCTCAATTACACGGGTTTCCAGAAGATCATTAAGAAGCACGACAAGCTGTCGGGCTGGACGCTGCGGCCCATTTTCGCTGCCCGCCTTAACTCCAAGCCGTTTTTCAACGAAAACTACGACTCGTTGGTAGTTAAGCTGTCCAAATTGTACGACTTGGTGCGCACGCGTGGCCACCCCGTGGTGGGCGACTCGGCGGCTGGCGGCGGCCAGCAGAACTTTGTGCGGCAGACCACCAAGTACTGGGTTCACCCGGATAATATCACCGAGCTGAAGCTGATCATCCTCAAGCATCTGCCGGTATTGGTGTTCAATGCCAACAAGGAGTTCGAGAAGGAGGACTCTGCCATCACCTCGATCTACTACGACAACTCGCACCTGGATCTGTACCGGGGCCGCCTGGAAAAGACCGAGGGTGCCGAGGCGATTCGGCTGCGGTGGTACGGCGGCATGGGCACCGACACGATTTTCGTGGAGCGCAAGACCCATCGCGAGGACTGGACGGGCGAGAAGTCGGTCAAGGCGCGGTTCCCGCTCAAGGAGAAGTACGTCAACGACTTCTTTGCCGGCCGCTACACGGTAGAGCAAGCGTTTGCCAAGATGCGCAAGGAAAAGAAAAAGAGCATCAAGGAGATCGAGAGCTTGGAGGCGTTGGCGCGCGAGATCCAGTACCGGGTGATCAGCAAGAAACTGCGCCCCGTGTTGCGCACTTTTTACAACCGGACGGCCTTCCAGCTGCCCGGCGATGCCCGGGTGCGGATTTCCCTGGATACCGAGCTGACCATGGTGCGCGAAGACAATTTCGATGGCCTTGACCGCGCCCACAAGAACTGGCGTCGGATGGATATTGGCGTGGACTGGCCGTTCAGCCAGCTGCCGCCCGGCGATGTGGAGCGGTTCCCCTACGCGGTGCTGGAGGTCAAGCTGCAGACCCAGATGGGCCAGGAACCCCCGCAGTGGGTGCGCGATTTGGTGTCGTCGCACTTGGTGGAGGCGGTGCCCAAGTTCTCCAAGTTCATCCACGGCACTGCCACGGTGCTGCCTGACATGGTCAAGCAGATCCCGTTCTGGCTGCCCCAGATGGACGTGGACATCCGCAAGCCCGTGAACCAGGCCTACGGCATCGAGCGGCCCAGCCAGGGCCCCGGCATCGACGAGGAGTCGGGCCACGGCGGCGGCGTGCACTTCACGGCCACCAACACCCCGCATGCCACCGAATCCACCCGCCTGCTCACCGCGTCGGGCTCGCACCCGTCGCCTAATGCGTCGTCGCACGCCCCCGGCCTGTTCGACGAGCTGGTGCAGTGGTTCCGCAAGCTGTTCGCCTACGACGTGCAGGTCAACACCGAGCCCGAGGGCACGGTCTACCTCGACAACGTCAAGGTGCCCAAGGGCAAAGTGCTGTGCGTGCCCGTGCGCATCGAGCCCAAGGTCTACTTTGCCAACGAGCGCACGTTCCTGTCCTGGATCGAGATCGGCATTCTGCTGGGCGCCATGGCCGGCGGCCTGCTCAACTACGGCAACACCACCGCCGTGCAGGCGTCGGTGGGCTTCTTCCTGGTCGCGGTGGCCACGGTGGTGTACTCGATTTTCATCTACATCTACCGCATGTACGCCATCCGCGAGAAGCGGGCCATCCGCTACGACGACCAGCTGGGCCCCGTGGTGATCTGCGTGGCGCTGGCCGGCGCCATGGGCATCAACTTTGTGTTCCAGTACTCCAGCAACAAGGAGGGCTGGAACGGAGGCCACAAGCCGTCGCTGATGCGTCTGCTTGGACTGTAAGTAGGTTACATACTGACGTAGTTTTCATTAACACTGCTCGCTATTTTGCTTTTCTTTTTCTTTTTTACCGGCAAGCCGGTCTATCCGCTTCGCGGTTTCGGCCACTGATACTGTTGATCGCCTACTTGCTGCAAATGGGCGTCTTTGGCATACACTTCCTCGCGCTGGCTAGTGGCGAACTCCCGCAGCTGGTCGCGCAGATGCTTGTCGCTGGCTCCCAGAATGCGGGCCGCCAGTAACCCGGCGTTCATGGCGTTGTTGATGGCGACGGTCGCTACGGGGACGCCGCGGGGCATCTGCACAATCGAGTGCAGAGAGTCGACGCCGTCGAGAGTCGAGCCCTTAACGGGAACGCCGATTACCGGCAATACCGTACATGCTGCGACCATTCCAGGGAGGTGGGCGGCGCCGCCGGCGCCGGCAATGATGGCTTGCAGGCCGCGGCCCTCGGCCGACTCGGCGTAGGTGACCATTTTAGTCGGCGTGCGATGCGCAGAAACGATCGACACTTCGAACGGGATCTCGAATTTGCGTAAAACATCACAGGCCGCTTTCATAACGGGAAGATCGCTATCGGAACCCATAATCACGCCTACCCGGGGCAACGCGGGCAGGACGGGCGACTTCTCGCCTTGCACGATTGCGAGCTTGTTCAAGCATTCCTCCATGGACTCGCCGACAATGTTGATATGCCCTACTTTGCGGCCGGGTTTCGACGATTTGCCATAAAGATGCACGGCGCATCCCGGGGTTTCCAGCGCGCGGCGACAAATCTCCAGCTCGCTATTAGCCGTCTTGCCGCCCAGAACATTCAGCATCACCGCATGGGTACTGGAGGTAGTCAAGTTTGTGAACCCTTCGGGCAGCGGCAGGTCCAGGACGGCGCGCACGTGCGCTTCGAACTGGCTGGTCACACATGCGTCCTGGGTATAATGCCCTGAATTGTGGGGTCGCGGGGCGATTTCGTTGACCAGCAGCTCGCCCGTAGGCAGCAGGAACATCTCGACGCCGAAAATGCCTGCACCCTCGAACGACGCCACGGCGCGCCGGGCCAGCGCCTGCGCATCTTCCAGCACGGATGTTGAAACCCGCGCGGGCGCCAGCACCAAATGGCAGATGTTGTCGCGATGCACAGTCTCGACAGTAGGGTAACTGAACGTCCGGCCATCATGTGCTCGCACGACCATCACTGCCAGCTCTTTCGTGAAAGGAGCCCATTTCTCTGCATATAGCGTGCGATTGGGCAGCGCCTGTAAGGCTTCTGAGAGGTGAGCGGCACTCTTGACTACAAAGTTGCCTCGGCCGTCATAGGCATCACGGCGAGACTTGAGCATAAACGGGTACCCATGAGTTTCTCCAAATGCCGCTAATGACGATTCAGTAGGCTCGACTGCCTCGGCGACTGCCACGGCAACACCGTGCGACTGTAAATGCTCTTTCTGGTCGTACTTGTCTTGGATGAGCCGGATAGTGTTTGGCGACGGCGCTACCGGCTTCCCAGCAGCCGCCAAGGCGTCTACATCCACATGCTCGATCTCAATGGTGAGCACGTCGCAATTCTGGGCCAGCTGCTTGATTTTGTCGCCGTCGGAAAAGGGGCCATCGATATGCGGGCCGGCATTGATCTGCTTTGCCGGCGAGTCGGCGGCATCCAAAATAACCGTCCGGATATTCAGCCGGTTCGCGGCCTCGACCGTCATGCGGCCCAGCTGGCCGCCGCCCACAATCCCCAGCACTTTACTATCCATTTTGCCTGAGACTCTGAGGGTGTTCCCAGTTTGATCAGTCACCCCACTGAGTCACATTAAGGGACCACATGATTAGACTTATTTAGACTTATATAGCTATTTTATTTGGCTATTTGAGGATTGCATGTTTGGGAACCCATTTATGTCTGTATTATTTTATTTTCTTTCTTACTAGGCCGACAAGTCGGCCTGTAGTTCCGCTGCGCGGAAAGTGCATGTGATCACCTCATCCGGCTCCGGCCACCCCATATCAGTGGTCCCCCGGCTTTGTCACGCGCATGCCCGCAGGAGCGGTGCTCGAGCAGCACAAGGAAAATATACAGCCGCGACCAGAAGGCCGCGCAGCCGCAGCGCTCAGCGAGCACCTCGACCACCTCGACGATCCCGCGGCATCGCGCGCCGATGCTGACCAGGCCGACCCCGCAGCGCTGCATGCGGACTTCCTGGCCCGAGTGTCGCAGCCTGCAGAACAAGATCCGCTGCAGCTGGCGGTGCAGCACCTGGCCGCGCTGCGGGCGGCGGTGCCGTCGGGCGACTCGCCGCTCATCCGCGACACCCTGAACCTGTGCGTCAACACCTACACGCGCGACGCGCGCTACAGCGACGACGGCCGCCTGCTGCGCATCTGGCTCGACTTTGTCACCCTGGCCAGCGATCCCATCGAAGCCTTCAAGTACATGGCCCAATGCGGTGTGGGCCAGAAGCAGGCCCTGTTCTACATCGAGTATGCCGCCGCGCTGGAGGCCCGCGGCTGGCTGCGCCATGCCCGCGACGTCTATCTATTCGGTCTTTACGAGCACGCCCTGCCCACCGACCGGCTGATCCACGAGTACCAAGGGTTCAAGGACCGGCACGCCACCCCGCAAGGCGCCAATGAGCCCGAAGATGCCGCGCTGCCCCGGTCCGTTGCCGATCTGCGCAACCGCCGCACCATTCTCCAGAACCTCAGTGTGCCCGCCTCGCTCGCCGACCCGCTAGGGTCTCAGGCGCCTAAAAATAGCCTCAAACGAACGGCAGTGTATGTCGATAATGACGGCGATGTCCCCAGTGGCCCCACCGGGCCGGTCCCGGACTTTTCCGAAAAGGAGAACGCCCAGCAGCCCCAGCCATGGGTGGGCCAAACTCTGCCTCAGCAGGGCCCGCCCGCTAAGAAACAGCTGCTGGTGTTCCGCGATAGCAGCGCCGATGTGGCCACTACTAATAGGGCGTCGTTATCTGCGCCGTCTCGCAACGAGTCACATGCAATTGACATGGCTCTGCTGGTGACCGGCCAGCAAACGCCGGTGTCGATTATGCTGGCGCAGCGGGGCCTGGAAATGGTTCCCGGCAAAAAATCTCGGGCCGAAATCGCCGCTGAAAACAGGGCGGCCGCCGCCGCTAGCGCCGAGTTCCGCGCCGATACGCCGTCGGGCAAAAACACCGCGTTTAATATCGCCCATGGCGCCCTCAACGACGGCGATACCTGGACGCGCGGCCTCGACAGCACTTTGCTGAACACCGCGCGCACGTTTGAGAAAACGACCTTTCTGGACCCGCGCACGCAAGTCGATGCCGTCAACAGCTATCTGGGCAGCACGTTTGATCTCGACAAGCCTATTTACCCGGGCATTTACGGCAATGGTCATATCAAGCCGGCCCCCGCCCCTGACCGGCCCGAAAAACAGGGCCCGCCGGGGCCCCCGGGTCAACCCGGCCAATCTGGCCACCCCGGCCCGGGTCAAACCGCCCAGAAAACCCCTAAAATGCAAAACGGCGACTCGGAACGGATCCGCGCCTTGCAACAACAGTACCAACGCCGCCAGCAGCAGTACCAACAACGTCGCCAGCAGCAGAACCAAGCAAGGTCTCAACCGGGCCGCATTGAGCTGCCACCGCCGCCGTCGGCCATTCCGGCCCGGTCGCTGGCGCCGATGTCGCCGGTGCCTATCAAGCTGGAGCCGCTGACGGCCCAGCTGGAGCCCGTGGTGGACGCGGCGCTCACCGATATCCGCAAGCGCGTGTACCCGCGGTTCCGCGACGCGCTGAGCGCGCTGCCGATCTACCGCCGCGACAACGTGAGCCGCGGCGACTTCCAGTCGTTCAAAGTGCCGCCCGTGGCGGGCCGGCAAGTGTCGCTGCCCGGCCTGGTGTTTGTGATCAGCAAGCCGCTGGGCGAGGGCGGGTTCGGCATTGTAGTGCGCACGAAACTGATTGACGGCGTTGCCTATGCCGTCAAAGTCGAGAAGTCGCCGATCCCCTGGGAACTGTACACGGTATTGCAGCTGCGGGCCCGGGTCAGCAACGAGCGGGCCCGGGCTTCTATTGTCGAGTTCCGGCTCTACCAAGGGTTTAACGACGAGCAGTACACGCTGATGCCGGTGTACAACAAGGGCACGCTGTTGAAACTGACCAACACCATGTTCAACTCGCCGTCGGCGGCGCCCCGCGACATCGAGACCGTCGCAGTGTATTTTGCCATCGAGCTGCTGCGCACTATTGCCGAGGTGCACGCGGCCGGCATCATCCACGGCGACCTCAAGCCCGAAAATGTGATGCTGCGGGTGAACCCCACTGGCGCCTATAAATGGCCGCCCAGCCCGTACTCGCGGACCGACCCCGTGTGGGCCAAAGTGGGCATCGTGTTGCTGGACTTCGGCCGCTCCATCGATACCCACCTGTTCCCGCCCAACCAGCGGTTCCGCACCGGCTGGCAGATCGACCGCGAGCAGGACTGCTTCGAGGCCTGCGAGGGCCTGCCCTGGACCTACGAGCCCGACTACCACGGGGTGGCCAACGTGGTGTACCACATGCTGCAGGGCCAGGCCATGCAGGTAGTGCGCAACCCCACAACGGGGCTCAAAGTGCCGTCCAAGGGCCTGGGCCCGCGGGCCAGTCTGCCGGTGTGGACCAAGTTCTTCACCACGCTGCTGAACCCGCCGTCGCTGCCCATCCACGATATCGGCGAGCTGCAGAGCGAGCTTGAAGACTGGCTGGAAAATAGACGCGAGCCGGCACTCTACACGCTGCTGTCGCGCTACACGTGATCCGGGTATTTATAGCACTAATAGATGTATCTTTAGCGGTTCTGTTCACGAAAACTAATATTATAGGCCTAAGTAGATGGGGTTTCCGCGAAGCGGTTACAGGCCGACTTGTCGGCCTAGTAAAAAGAAAGAAAAATAAATAGAATCAGAAATAGAATCAGAAAAAAATCAATATAGAATCAGACAAGAATCAGACAGGGAATGAATATAGCTGGTGCCGAAGGGTTCCATGCATGGCCATGCATAGGGGCTAGGTCCTGCATATAAAAAGCCGCACCCCCCTGGCGATAGTTTGCCCATTGTCAACCATGCTTGTGACAAGAGTTGGTCTAAGATGCCTTGCTAGAATGCCGTTTCGGGTGCCCTGCCGGGTGCCCGTGGCAGCCGCGCTGTTCCATTCCCGCGCGTTGCTCCTGCAGCAGCAACCTCCTCCCCAAGGGTTCCGCGGGGCTCCGTGCGCTTCTTTGCCCGGCCGCAACCCGTGGGGCACCATCACCACTATCCGGATCTTCATTGCTGCTGCCATTGGCTCGGCGATCGCCGCCTATGTCGGCCCTGCCTTCTTTTTCATGATGGCCCCGCCGTTTCTGCTGGGGCTGTTCCTGGCCCGCAGAACCGCGTTGTGGTACAACCGGCGGTATAATCCCGGGTGGTCGCAGTACTGGGACCAAGCGGTTGAGCAATTCAACGAGCTCCCCGGCTGGAAAGGCGAGCTGATGCCGAAAGACGCCCGGACGCGCATCGGCGACGCCGTCAAAAACAACGACCAGGACCTGCAGCAGCTGCTCAACTGCGACCCCAGCAAGCTCGAGTACACTCCGCTGGAGTCTGTTTACCGCGAGCAGCGCACGTCGTCCACGGGCAGCAGCGAGAACGCCCGCGTGCTCGGGTACGGTCTTCTTAACGGCGAGGGCACGCGGATTGCCGACGTCAATCTTGTTCTGCAAGGCTGGGATAAGATCCGCATTGAGATCCTGCCTGAATCGAAGCGAGTAACGGTTGTTCTCTGGCCCGATAACACCAGCACCACTAGACGCTACACTTAGCTCTACATTCTACATTCTACATTTAGCTACATTTAGCTACATTCTCTTAGAACATTCTCTTAGCATCCGCGAAGCGGTTACAGGCCGACTTGTCGGCCTAGTAAGAAAAAAAGAAAAAGAAAAAAGAAAAGAAAAAGAAGAACCCCCGATTGTTTAGATTTTTATACTTACAGCAACTATTTCTCCGACTTGACCGCCTTGACGGCCTTGACGGCCTCGGGCTTGACGCCTCGTAACCGGGCGAGCAGCTGTCCTAGCGGTTTCTGGGCAGTGAGTTTCTCGCCTAGGCCCTCAGGGACAACCTTCATGGTGAGCAGATTGAGCAGGGTGCCGAACGCCAGCGACATCACCGTGCTGGTGAGAATGATCACGTTGTAGGGCATGGAGAAGTCGGGCACCGGCAGCGACAGCAGCAGCGACGTGGTGCGCGTGGTGTACCCCGACTGGGTCTGCACCAGCGCCGGCGCGATCTCGAACCCGTGGTTGGCGTCGGGCGGGTACTCCTCGAGGTACAGCAACGATTTGTCGAACTTGTACTCGAGCCAGCGCTGCGAGTGCGGCGGCACGGTGATGTTGAGCTCGAGCTGGGCCGGCCGCTTGCGGTCTTCAGCGGAAACATACTCCATTTTGTGCACGATATCCAGGTCGCCCTCCATAGTATGTAGATACAGCTTCATGTACCAGGGCAGGGTCTCCAGGTATAGCAGATGCACGGGCTCGTCTCCTGGGTTCGTGAACACCGAGCGCAGGCCGCCGCGTTGCTGGCCCCAGCCCGTGAACGAGCGGTCGACGTAAACGGGCGGCGTGCGGGCCGGCAATACTTGGGCCGCATCGTCGGACTGCAGAATTAAGTCGGCCGAGTGCTCGGGCAACCCGAATTGGGCCGGGCCCTGCTGTTCAATGTCGCCTAGTCGCGACCGCCAGTTATCGGGCGCTTCGACCTTCACAGAGCTGGTATGGGCCAGTGGGCAGGAACCAGCCAGCTCACGGCCATAAATAGAGGACAGCGACCAGTTGGCGGCCTTCTGGTCCTGCACCAGGCACACGTAGTCGCCGTGCCAGGGTTTCGAGGTATCACACACCAGGTCCTCAAAAGGTTCGGGCCGCGGCAGCGGGTCGCGCGCCCGCAGTGCCGTGCGGCGCACATCCACGACATTCGAGATCGTTTGCGTGAGTCGTAACGCGCCCTGTTGTCGCTCCACGTCCACGCTCATGGTCTGCCACTGCGAATCAAACAACGTGTGTCCGTCCAGCAACGACGCCACGCCCGCGCGGCCCTTGCAGGGCAACAGCTTCAGAAACGGCGTGAGGTTCTCTGTGCACACTGGTTCCCCCGGTAACGCGCCTCTGAGCAGGTACTGGCCCGGCTTGGCGCCTTCGGCCTGCAGCAGCTGCGGCGACGGCGCGGTGGTGACGGTGCTGTCGATGAAGTTGAGCGACGCGCAGAAGTAGCCGCTGAGCGCGTGCGCGAGACGGTGCCAGTTGTCGCGCGCGTGCTGCGGCGACGCGCCCGCCACGGTGGCCCACATCTCCACGCCGATGCCGCCGGCGTGCGAGCCGTTCTCGGGCTCCTCGCCCCAGGTCTCGGCGTCCCACCACCCCTGCGAGAATCGCAAATGCAGCTCGTGGGTGTCTGCGCGCTCCAGGATCTGGCCCAGCGACCGCGGGAACGTGGTGTACTCGGTGAAATGGTTAGCGGCCGGCGCCGTCTGCTCGGCCACAAAGCTGAAGGTCGACAGCAGCATATGTTTTGGCAGCGGCTTTACCACCAGGCTCTCATAGTATCCGGTTTGGCCCTTTTGGTCTTGATTTGGTTTGGCAACCGCCAATGGCAGTGCTGCTGCCAGCACTGCTAGTAGTAGCATGCTTGGGAGGGGGTTGACAAATGGACAAGAAGAGGCCATTTGATGCTGTTGGTGACGATCTGGTAGGGCCCTTGGTAGGCGACTTGGTAGGAAATGGCCATGGTTCGGCCGTTTCGGCTGTTTCGAGCATCTCGGCCGTTTCAGAAACCTTATCTGATGACGTCCTGGACTTGGTCCTTCCGGAAGGCTACCGAATCGTGCTTCCTCCGGCTGATTATGTGCCGGTGACAATTACCGCTAATAAAGCCCGCGCCGAGCCGAAACAGGCAGGCTTCTCGGTGCTTGGCGAAAGCACGGTAGAGCATGTAGGCGCTGCCGCTGCCGCGGATATCGAGGGCATCGGCGAGCTGCAGTTTTTCAAGGAATCCGATGCGGCTCATTTCAGCGCTTTAATGACCGATACCGAGGGTTTAGACACTTCGCAGGCCCGCCAGCGCCGGGCACTTCGTTTGTTATTGCGGATTAAGAACGGCGTTCCGGCGGTCCGCCGCCAAGCTATGCGGCAACTCAGTGATGAGGCCGACCAGCTCGGGGTAGCCACTTTACTGGACCCGTTGATTCTTCTCCTCAAAGATAGCACTTTAGACTCGCAGGAACGCCATCTCCTGGTAAAAGTCATGGGCCGCGTGCTGTTTAAACTCCGACAGGCTGTCGAGCCCTATACGCATAAACTGCTTATTGTCGTGCAGCCGCTGCTGATGGACAGCGACGGCATGTCGCGGCGAGAAGGCCGCGAGGCGGTGGCGGCGATCGCTAATGCGGTCGGGTTAAAGCCGCTGCTCACCGCTTTGCGCAGCGACGCCGACCACCCGGACGACTATGTCCGGGCCACGACTGCCGAGTGTCTTGCCGTAGCCGCGCAGACGGTCGGTATTCCGAAACTGATTCCGTTTTTAGTAGCCGCGTCGCGCTCGCAATCGTGGGGGGCCCGACATACCGCTGTTCGTTCTGTTCAGGCGCTTGCCCGGCTCGCAGGCTGCGGCGTGCTGCCTCATCTCACCGGCCTGGTCCGGGTGACTACCCCCGGTCTTCGGGATAATAACCCTCGCATCCGCTATTCGGCATCCACCGCTATCTCGCAGCTGGCCGACGCGTCTAGTCCGTACGGTATTGAGGCGTTTGAGCCGGCTATGGACGCTTTATGGCAAGGCGTACGTCGGTATCGCGGCAAGCCGCTGGCGGGTTTCTTGCGCGCTTTAGGCTCGTTAGTGGCCTTGATGGATCCCGATAGCGCTCGGTTTTATACAAAACGGGTTCTGGAACTCGCCGTCAAGGAGTTTGCGTCCCCTGACGACGAGATCCGCCGCTCGGTCCTGTTTGTGATCTGTCGGTGCTGTGCATCCGATGGTCTCGACCATGCCGATCTCCGGCAGGCTCTGCCGGCGTTTTTCCAGAACTTTTGGCTTCGCCGACTAGCGCTCGATCGCCGGCTCGTCGGCCTGATTATCGATGCTACTGCCGATATCAGCTCTCGCATCGGCGCTGCTCCGGTGCTGGAACGCATAGTAGACTTGCAGGTACTGTGTGATGCGTCCGACCCGTTCCGCAGGATGGGTCTCGATACTACGAAACGGATTGCTTCGGAAAGCAGTTTAGTGGATTTACTGCCGAGACTAGAAGAACGGCTTTTCGATGCCTTGGACGCTGCCCTGCGCGGAAGTACCGGGTTAGACTTGGCATTGGTCAACTGTATTTCCGCAGTCGTACATGCGTTCGGCGCCAGTGCCGGCCCGTATCTCCCCGGGCTTATGGCTACTTTACTGAACATTCTGGCCCGGCCCGAACCGGGCCTGCGCGAGCAGTCGGCCCAGTTAGTAGGGCTGGTGGCTCCCGTCTTAAAAGAGGCTCATCTAGACGATATGCTTGCCCAGTTAGGAAGCGTTCTTTACGAACAGCTCGGCGAAGAGTACCCGGAAGTATTGGCAGCTGTTCTGTATGCCCTTCGCGGGATCGCTTCGGTAGTAGGCTTATCGTCGATGAAGCCGCCCGTTCGCGATTTGCTGCCTCGGCTAACGCCGATTCTGCGCAACCGCCACGAACGTGTACAGGAAATGTGTATTCTGCTGGTGGGCGTGATCGCTAACCGCGGCGCCGAGTACGCGAATGCGCGCGAGTGGATGCGGATCAGTTTCGAGCTTCTCGAGCTGTTCAAGGCGCCTCGCAAGTCGGTGCGGCGAGCCGCAAATGACACGTTCGGCTATATTGCGCGCGGGATTGGTCCTCAAGACGTGCTGGCCACGCTGCTCACGAACCTCAGAGTCCAGGAACGGCAGAGCCGCGTGAATACCGCGGTGGCATTAGGCATAGTTGCCGATACGTGCGAGCCGTTTACGGTTTTGCCGGCGCTTCTTAATGAGTACCGCACGCCGGATATGAATGTCCAGCACGGTGTGTTAAAGGCGCTTTCGTTTATGTTCGAGTATATCGGCGCCAGCGCCAGTGACTACCTGTTTTCGGTCACGGGGTTAGTCGACCATGCTCTAACCGATAAAAACGCCGTTAGCCGGCAAGTGGCTGCCGATGCCGTTAAACATCTGGCATTAGATGTGGTGGGCCGCGGCCACGAAGACGTGATGATCCATTTCCTTAACGAACTGCTGCCAAACGTGTTCGAGACATCGCCGCATGTGATCGACCGTATTCTCGACTCGTTCGCGGCTATCCGGACAGCATTAGGGCCCGCTATTGCCATGGCTTATATCTGGACCGGTCTGTTCCATCCGGCCCGCAAAGTCAGACAAGTTTACTGGAAAATGTATAATTCTGCCTATGTCCAGAGCGCCGATGCTATGGTGCCTGTATACCCTGTAGATATTCCGGGCACTGATGTCTGGATCTAACTTTATTTATTATTTATTTTTTAATTGCTAGTGAATTATGGCGATTTGGAGAGCGAGCAATGCCAAGTTAGGTGGTCACGATTGGCATTATGGTTGGGGGGCTCCATGAAAGCGGCTGTCTAGGGCCGTCTAGGGTCCATAATTTCCTTATTTACACTATGTTTACCGACCACCAGCACACGGTCCAACGCTACGAAGACCGCATTGCCGAGCTAGAAGAAGACCGCGGCCGGCTTCTGAAAGTAGTGGGAGAATACGAGATCAGCATCCAGGCTCTGCAAAAAGACCTCGACATAACCACCAACACCGTGCAGAAACTAACGTCGAAACTCAGCGAACTGCGCTGCACGCACCGGAGTATGCTGGAGAAACACAAAAGCGCCTCGCTGAATGCCTCGAAGCTGTATCTCCTCAAAGAGATTGCCGAGCTGGAAGCGGACCCGCTAGCGAACTATCTATTGAAAGCAGATTGTGAAGATTGCAAGTAGACCAGTCTATTTATACAATGTTATATTTTCAACAACGTATTTTTCTCGTTCTCATCCCCGGACTCTTCTTCCTCTTCGTCGTCGTCCTCGTCGTCCTCGTCCTCATCCTCATCGTCGTCTTCGTCCTCGTCATCGCCGTCGTCCTCGTCGTCATCGTCATCCGCGTCATCGGAGACCTCATCAAGACCAGACGACTCGGACTCGCGTTCCGCTAAAAACTCTTCTAAAGATACATTCTTGAGTTTGGTGGCCGCCTGGGCCAGCGGCACGTCGCGCTTCACGGTCTGGCGAGAAACCGAGGTTACCACTGGCTCGGGCGCCGCGGAAACTTCTTCTTCGGTATCGACATCCCGCAAAGAAGGATCGCCGTTGCCCCACGTTTCTAGCGAAACGTAGCCATCAACAGGATGGCCTAATGCCAGCGCAGCACTATCAAGAAGATACTGACTACCGGGCTCTTGGCTCACAAACGAGGGCGGCGGTTTGCTGCTTTGAAGCAGTAAAGTGGCTACATCGTGGGCTTGGTCGGACAACAGCGCCAGGAACATCCGCGTGCGGTCGCGAGTATCGTAGTTGGCGTCGTAGCGGCCCAGGTACATGATATGTTCGTAGAGTTGGGGCACGCGGCTGTCGAACTGGCTAGGGTCCACCAAGTATCGCGAGTAGACTTTGGCCACTAACTGCACGATCTGCAGGCGGACGCTGGCCGGCTGTTTAGCGAGATGCGGCGCATACCGGCGAAGCACCTCGGTAGCCAGCGAGGGTTGCTCATGGCTATACTCGCCAATAAGCCAAATAGCGGTGGCGGCAGCGGTTGCCGGAACGTCCTTTTCAGGGTCCAAGACTTTTAAAAGTCGATATAGAGTAGACGCCCTGTTCCGAGCCTCGTTATCTTGCGATGATTGCTGCATGAGATACCGCAATGCCGAAAGCGCTTGGGCCACCAGCAAGGGCCGATTGGCTTCAAGCACTTGCTGGAGCAGCCATCGAATCACTTTCGATACGGACTGCGGGGCTTTAGTGGCGCACGAGGCAATAGTTTCCATAATAACCCCTAACGCCGCCTCATCTTCAATAGCGGCCGCATAGTATTTGAGCTCGGAAAACACCATAGGAAATGTGGTTTCGTTGCACAGAGCAGCAATTATTTGCAGCTTGAGGATCTGCACTTGCGCGCCATCACTAGGAATCAGGTTGATGCGATGCAGGAACGGCCGGAACGCATTGGGCCGGTCCAAAACAAGCACTTTGATGTTCTGCAGCACCAGCTCGGTCTCGTCTAAACCCATAACATAGTCGGCCACTTTATAGGTTTCAAACGCTTCTGCAGGAGCAAGATAGAGGTATACAGCAGCCGCTTCGATTACTACGGCGGCATTAATACTGGACAACAACGGCTCAACGCCGGTGAACAGCTTGTCCAAATCCGGGTCGGTTTCAGCCATGAAATGCCGGCAGTACCGCACTAACAACGGAAGAACCATTGCTTGGCACCATTCATCAAAGCTTTCCAGCCGGACACAGGCGCTTCGGAACACTTTATGCAGCAAATCCAGGCGGTGCGGGAAGTAGTGAGCGAGAATGGCCAGCCCCCAGCCCATAACGAGCGGGTCGCGTTTATCGACAATAAGCTTTTGTAAAGTATCTATCAAGTCCGGGCCCATTGACGGGTCTAACTCCACGCATTTGCCAATGGCTTGACAACAAGCAACACGGACAATCGGCGATAAATCGCCGCTGAGCTCGCGGATTCCCATACCGACAATACCGGAAATGCTGGCCACTCTGATCGCCGACATGGCCCGCAAGGCGAGGGCGCGCACGACGGGGCTCTGGTCGCTTAAACTCTTCTGAATGCCGTTGATGGTCATAAGCGCAAGTTCCGGCTCATAGTCGCTGTAGAGCTCCAAATAAGCATATACCATTTTGCGCAGCGCCAAATCCTGGGCATTGATGTTCTTAACGACCTCGGCAAACAGTTCCCGGACATCGTTACCGGTAGCTATTAACTCGAACACGCCCTGCATTCCCGAGCGCACTTCGCGCTCCACAGGCGACGCCAGCGACTTCTTGATCTCGTCGATCTGCATCGGCCGCACATCTATCAACCTACTTGCCGAGCCAGCGGCTTGTATGGTGAGATCCCGGGCCGACTCCAGCATGGCCCCGAACGACATGATAGCGTAACCCAAACTAGGGCAGGGTTTCCGGGGGGGATAAAGTTTCAAGATCCCAACCGGCGCGTCTGACTACTCGTGTTTTGGTGTTGTTGACATCATGACCCGGACCCCACTTCTCGACATGGACGCTATCACTCAAGCCTTCCCCGACCTGGCCATTTCCGAAGCAGATTTAGGGAACATGAGTGAAATCCTGAAAAACCTGGACGAAATCACTAAAGCCTTCCCGGGCTTGGAGATCACTGAGCCTAAGGTCCCTAAGGTCTCTAAGGTCGAGGCCCAGAAGGCTAAGGCCCAGAAGGCTGAGAAGAAGGTTGAGAAGAAGGTTGAGAAGGTCACTGAGGACGGTGATTTGATGATTCCTGAGATCTTGGATCTGCTCGAGAAGTCGTCCGATCCGGAATACATCCTCCGCACTATGGAAGGCCTCGTTTCCTTGGCATCGGTTATACAATTGGAGTTCCTGCCCTATTTGGAACGCACCACCGACATGTTGGCCAAGTATATTGTCGTGCCGGACTCTAAGAAGCCGGATAAGACTACTGAGAAGGTCTGTGCCCAGGCAATGAGAAGCCTTGGTAGTCTGTATTCTATTGTTGGCGAAGCCGACAGGGCGACGTTGGCGGCTTTTCTGCTTCCTGCGGTTGAGAAAGTTGTCCCCATTCTTCAGAAGGGCGAGACATCGCTGCGGGAGCCTGCCTTAGAGTTTCTACAAGGGATCGCCTTTGTAGCTCAAGACGATGTCCCTGGTTTTGACGACGTTTTGCAGCGCCTATTTACTATTTTCGAGCAGGATGCCAAAGACTCCGAAACGTATTCCAAAACGGATGCCAAAAAGGTCGTCGAGATGCAGGAATCGGCATGTGGATGTCTCGTCGATCTGGCTACATCCGCTCCTCCTAGCGAGTTCGCAGACTATGTGGTCCCCACTGTCGAAGCTCTTTCCATACTTACCACCCACAGTTCCAGCAAAATCCGGGAGACTGCTATTCGCGGCTTGTGGCAGATTGTTACAATCTACTATTTGGATACCCCTCGATCTGATCAATGTGATCAACTCATCGTAACCGCTTGTAAGACTACTGTCAAGCTGTTAAATATGGAAGGGAGCTGCCCGGTAGTGGCATCTACTTTTGGCGCGGTGGAAGAGGCCATAAAGTTGTGTGGGCCGGCTGTGGTTACCAAGAGGAGAACAATAAAGAAACTGACTAGGGTTATAACCAGGGTTCTTGATAAAGCGCATCGATGCTTTCACCGGGAACCGAAAACGAGTGCCAATAAAACGGCAGTAATTGCCGCTGCCGCTAGCTTATTGGTCCAATTGAGCAAAGTCATGGGGGTTGGCTTCGCCCGTATCTTCCCTAGGATTTCTGGCATCCTAAGCATCCTGCTGTATGAAAAGGAGTTCCAGAGTCGTGTGATCGTACTTAGAACCTTGGCGAACCTGGCCCCGGCGTTTAAGGCATCGCACATAGGCTTTACTGGCCTCCTTTGCCGCGACTTTGAGTACGCGCTGGATCCCAAAAACAACGCGAACCTTGTCACCCGCGCGCTGGCTGCCTATGGTATTGGCCAACTGGTCCACTACTCACCAGTGGTCCCCTACTCACCGGGGGCTATATGGGTCGAACAAACTTACGACTCTATGTTTAATACCATCGCGACGTTGTTTATGACCTTGGATAACGCAAGCCCCAAACTATTGGCGAGTCATTGTGCTTCACAGGATGTTAAGGATCCCTTTAGCCCCGCCTATATCCCTACCCCGCTTGAATACACTTGCGAAGCGGTTTTGTGCATGATCGAGCGTCATCAGGATATCGCGCATCTTGATCGGTACATGCCTATCATATTGAAGCGGTTGCCTCTACCTGGTGGTTATAAAGCAAATGCGCCGGTTCTTCGGGTGTTTCTCTCCCTTTTAGAGACTTGGCCGGGCATGAACAAGAATCTTGCCAAGATCATCCACGTTCTTGAGAAAGTTCATACCGACCAGGAAAAAGCCGATGCTAGTAAGAAGTATGTGCATTCTCGCGAAAGCCGGCTCATTATTGATGAAGCTCGAACCTCAATGAAATCCATTTTGGTTATTTTGGAGCAGCGCCGAGCAAGGCTTGTTTACAAGAAACCCGCTCTTGCCGAGTTGCTGAAAGCGTAACAATTTTCCGTAAACACTAAACATTATACCCACTGACCCCTAATTAAGCTGTTTCGCTACCTAGAATGCCTCTGGCGTTTCAATATCGCCAATTTTGAAACTACTTGGGCCGGCGGGTAAAACGATCACAGATATTTCATTAGTGGCTGCGGCCATATCCAGATGAAAGCAAGACTTCCCGTCCGATCAGTCCTATTGAACCATCTGAGAGCCTTACCAAGTATTGTAGTGGGAGACCATACGAGAACAGAAGGTGCTGCAGTTTTTTTTTTGAGCCACCCTAGACGGTTTGAGGTCTTATTTTTTAAATAAATACAGAAATTGTGTGTTTCTAACCGTTTTTGAAATATTTTTTATTGGTTTCTAGGTTTCTGCAGGTTTCATTTTGGGGTCTCATTTTGAGGTCTCGTTCCGGGTTCTTTTGAGTTCTCCTTTTGAGTTCATTTTTCGTTCCACGGTCTTGATCTGCGAGGCCCACGGCCTCGATCTTTGCATACGGAAACTCATACCACTTTTGGAAGGCCTGGACTAGGTTTTCTCAGTGGCCAATAGAGTGGTTATGAAATACGAACCTCAAGATGCAGCTACTTCTTATTTCTGCCAAGCGCTATATAAAGCGCCCCACCAACGCGCAGCCGCAGCGGTTAAGGGAGTTTGCCGATGGTTTTAGCTAGTAAATAAGCGTGTATCGCCGAGTTTAATTATTTCCAGGCCTAATTGGCTATCAAGCACAAAGCCCATGTCTTCAACTCCCCCCTGTTTAATTCTATTTTTACTATGCAGGGTAATGCAACTCATGACGTCATCCCCACTATATAACGCCCGTCTTTCGATCGTATCCTGCAGGCGAGCTATTGATAATCACTCCGACTATGGCCGCCGATGGGGGTGGTGGCTTCAAGAAAGCAACGCTTTCGTTTCTTCGCGCTACGGGAGATGTGATTGTCTGCATTGAAAATGTCCTGGTGTTCCTGCTGTTCAAGATTTTATTGCTGATATTTTTCCTGCCCATGATTCTGTGCGAAGTTATCCTGGTCTGCATTCGGGGAAGACGCACACCGCAGGCAGATATCGAGGCCATGGAACTGGGCCATGTTCCTTCTAAGAAACGGGTCCTTCAGGTGGAAGAAATCGAACACGCCTTCCCTTTGAAAAAGTTCCAGGAAGTGGACAGATCCAAAATGGGCCGCCCGGCCCCTGAAATTTCATCAGCACTGCCCGGTACCGCTGCGGCCGGTACCGTAGCGGCTCCCGAGCCTGCCCAACAAAGATCAGCTAGCATAGACGATGCAAACCTGTGCTCTATTTGTCTATGTGAGTGCACGCCGGATTCACAGGTCCGCCAACTGTCCTGTGGACATGTTTTCCATGTCGAATGCATCGATGAGTGGTTTACCAGACACTCATGTCTTTGTCCGCTATGTCGCAAAGACTATTGCCCGAGTCCCGTCCAGAAACGAGACGAAATGCCCATGGGATCTCAAGACGGCGCTTTCTTCAGCCGCTTTTTGTTGATTCCCATGATTGTGTATGTTGCCCGCAACCCGCTATTTTTCACCAACAACAATGTGTGAGCTCATGAAAGTTTATTATTTATTCCACTCATTTATTCCCTCATTCCCCAATTTTGCACATTCTTAGTAGATTTAGGTATATAGCAGCATAGTTCTTACTTTGACTTCTTGCTTGTTCTTTGGGTTTCTTTGTCTTTTCTTTTTCTTTTCTATACTAGACCGGCAAGCCGGTCTGTAGTTCCGCTTCGCGGAAAGTACTGTACACATGTTATTTTGAGGAAGGAATCTATTGATTAAAATGGGTCCTCGTAGGGATCTTCCTCGTCATAGTCGTCGTCCTTTTCAAACTCATAGATGATGGCTCCTCCATGGGCTCCGCCAGAACCTACTTCCTGAGCAGCCAGGAAGGGAAGGTCGACCTTTTCACGCTCCAGGCGCTGGTGCTCGCTAGTACCCAGATTAAAAGTAGTAAGGCCTTGCAGAGCACTGATGTCTTCCTCAACGGCTGCCGGCTTAGGGGCAATATAGTCAATGACATGGTTCGCCAGAGTGAATTCGCCAGTGATCTCACGACCTGACTTGCGGCGGTGAACTACTTCAAGCCGCACTTTGGCTGGATTAGTCCCTTTAAAGTCGAACCGCGATAAAGGGTCTTCCACAAGGGCCCGTTCCACTAACTCGGAAGGAAGCATGCGAATCACACTGGTGGCCATGTACTCTAATAAAGACACTCCAGAAGGAACATAGGAAGGGCCACTAGAAATATCTGTGTGGTGGACGCCCAAAATCTGGACGCCCGGCCGCATTAAAGCCTGCAGAGTAGTGCCTATACTGGGCACCAGATTAAGGTTATCAATTGTGATCAAGTGACGAGGTTTCCCCGACTGTTTTTGCAGCTCATTTGTGACTTCTTGAACCAGGTTTTCAGGACTAGTTCGGGGATATCCGGGATGGTGGTCCAAATAAATAGGAATCAGGCCTGCATCAGACGGCAGACAAGCCCGAAACTCGGAAACAAGACGGGTAGCTGGCTGGGCCAAAGAGTCGCATATTAAAATAAACGGCGAATAATCCTTTAAAGTTAAGATCCGGCTCAGGATTTGCGCCTTTTGTTCCTTGGTGGTGACGGCCGGCATCCAAGCTGTCAGACAAAGACCTTTTGGGCAGGCTGTGAAGATTAAGTAACTGGTGTAGGCAAATTTCAATTAACCTGCATATAGTAACTGGTCTGCTCCTGACACCACCACCATGGGGGTCCGCGGACTGTGGAAAGTGATCGAGCCCACGGCAAAACCGCTACTTTTGGAGTCGCTAAGAGGAAAAGTACTGGCAATTGATGCCTCTATTTGGATCTATCATTTCGTCAAAGCCATGCGGGATCCCGAAGGCAATTTACTACGAGCCGCGCACATTATCGGCTTTTTCCGGCGCATTTGCAAACTTTTATTCTTCGAAATCAAGCCCGTATTTGTTTTCGACGGCGCCGCGCCGATCCTGAAGAAAATTACTACTAAACGACGACAGGAACGGCGTCATGGCCGAGAAGAAACCGCCCGCGCCACCGCCAACAAGCTTCTGACCATGCAATTACAGCGGCTGGCCGAGCAAGCCAAAACCGACACTGGAATCAAGGTGAAGGGCACAATTCCCGATAATGCAAAGTATTACGACCAGCACCAGGGCAGCATCAATCCGTCTGGAAACTTCCAGGGCACCGACCAGTACCATTTACCTGAAATCAGCGGCATCGCCCCGGTTCGAGTAGACGACCAACGCATGCTCACCGAGCAGGAGCTGGAGGAGTACAGCCAGCATTTCACTACCCAAGCGCGGGCAGGCTTTATTGATACCTCGTTAGTGGATTTTGTGTCTTCCGACTTCGAGCAGCTGCCGCTGGCCACTAAATACCAGCTGCTGAGCACAGCCCGGCAGAAATCTCGACTGCGCATGGGCTATACGTCCGAGCAGCTGAACGAGATGTTCCCGGACCGCATGGACTTCTCCAAGTTCCAAATCGATAGGGTTACCCAACGCAACTTCTTTACCCAGAAAGTAATGAACTTGGTAGGCCTTGACGAAGACCTGACCCGCCGAGTATCTGGCGAAAAACACAGAGAGTATATGCTCAAACGGAATGACCAAGGATGGACGCTTTCTTTAGAGGAGCGCGAGCAGGCGGCGCAGGAAGCCATTAAGGGTATATCGCCGGAACCAAAAAACCAAAAGGTCAAGGAAGAGTCCAGCGACGATGAGTTTGAGGAAGTCAGTCTCGAGCCTTCCACCAGTGAAGTGGGGACCGCTCCTGTGGAGGCTGAAGCCCCCGTGGAGACTGAAGAGCCCAAACCTATGGCAGACACTGAAATTGAGAAGCTATTTGGATTCGAAGCAACTGTACAGAGAGAACACCACTATAACAAAGTCGAGCCTAAACCGCACAAACGGCCGGCCATGTTTGGCGCTAATCCGCCACCATCACTTGCATTTGGCGGCATGGATACCAGAGAACCAAAGGCCCCAGACACTAAAGCTCAAGACACTGAGGAGCTCCCGCCCTGGTTTGAGAAAGAGAAAGCAGATGAGTTTGCTTCCATGCAGGTGACAGACCGATCAACTGGAAATATGGTGCCTATTGAGTTAGCCGACCGGCTAAGAGACAAGCGGCGCCTTGAAGATGAGGTGTCGCCGCCTATGAAGCATGTCAGGTTGCAGGAGACTGTAGAGCTTGAGGCAGAGAAAGAGCCTGAGGCAGATAAGGTACAGCATGAGGCAGAGCCCGAGCTTGAGACCGTAGAGCCCCAGCCTGAGACAGTAGAGCCTGAGGCAGAGAAAGAGCCTCAAGTAGAGAAAGAGCCTGAAGCAGAGAAAGAGCCTCAGGCAGAGGAGGCAAAGGCAGAGGCAAAGGCAGAGCCAGAACCTAAAGACAAAGAACTGATTGACCTATCACAAGAGTCCCCTGAGGCTGAAGAGCCTGAGGCAGACCCCGAGGCACCCGTCCCCTCCCCCTTCAAGGTACCCGTGGCCATGTCTGAAAAAGAGATCGATCTGGCTGAGGCCGACGCAGTGGCCGCCGAGGACGAGGACCAGGAGATCGCCGATATGCTGATCGGCGAGGCCGAGGAAAACCAGCGCTTCGCCAACTCGATCAGCAGCACGCTGATGGACCACGCCGCCTATGCCCAGGAAGTCAGCAATCTGCGCGAGCAGTTCGCCAAACAGACTCGTGATGCCGATAACGTGACAGTAGAGATGGTGGAGGAGTGCCAAGAGCTGCTGCAGCTGTTTGGCATACCCTATATCACCGCCCCAATGGAGGCCGAGGCGCAATGCGCGGAGCTGCAGAGCCTAGGCCTGGTAGACGGGATAGTAACTGACGATGGCGACTCGTTTTTGTTTGGTAAAGTCACTGTGTACCGGAACATGTTCAGTCAGGCCAAGTACGCCGAGTGCTATGAAAGCACGGTGATTCAAAACCAGCTCGGGTTAGACCGGGAAAAGCTCATTAACCTCGTGTTCTTGCTCGGATCAGACTATACCGATGGCATTGTGGGCATTGGCCCCGTGATCGGCGTGGAATTGCTGGCCGAGTTCCCTAATTTGGTCGAGTTCCGGACCTGGTTCGAGCATGCCCAGCGGTTCCCGCAAGACAGCGATGTTTCCAGTCCCTTCCGCAAGCAATTCCTAAAACGGTTTGGCAAAAAGCTTTTTCTGACGGAAGAGTTCCCCGACCGCGCGGTTATGGATGCCTATGAGCATCCGGTGGTCGATCATGACGATAGTAAATTCGAGTGGGGAGCGCCCGATTTAGAGGCCATGCGGGAGTTTTTGGAAAAACTGGTAGGATGGACACCGGAAAGAACTAATGAGATTCTTTTGCCGGTCGTGCAAGAACGGAAACGACGAGAACTTCTGGAAAGAAGTAGCCGAGGCCAGGCTACTTTGGACGAGTGGGTGACTGCGCAAAACCTGCAGCCCCGCAGCAAACGAGCGGCAAAGGCAACCGGGAAATTGCGGGCCAAACCTACATAAAATTATCTATTGATCCATATGTACAGCATGTAATTTGCACCAGCAAGTAATTTGCTCCAAAAGCCCGGGTCTCTTCCCCCTAATCGCTTACATGCAGGGGCTAGTGATTAGATGCTGGGGGGTTTGGACATAACAACCCACGGTTGCTCCAGCGCTCTACCACTGGAATGTCTATTACTCGAATCTCGCCGGAAACTCTTCGCCAGTGGCTTGCGAGTCCAAACCCTCCTGCCGTGGTCGATGTGCGCGACCACGATCGGTTTGGCGGACATGTCAAAGACTCTATCAACGTACCCTCGCATCGGTTCCTGCGCCATATCGACGAGCTGCAAAAAGACCTCGATGGCAAAGATCGGGTAGTGTTTTACTGCCAGATGTCGCAGCAGCGAGGACCGTCCTGTGCATCCGCTTATGTGGACCGGCTCTCGACCGGACAAAAGGTGTATTTACTAGATGGCGGGTTCCAGAACTGGGCAGAGACGATTGGCGAGGATGCCTATACAGATAGTTTCCAAAGCTCTTTATATAGTCGATAGTCCGATTGCTATTAGGTTAAGTATGCATATTCGTAACATTCTAGTCTAGTGTCTAGTGTTTCTAGTTGGGGTTGATCTAGTCAGTCTCACTAGCTTCACTAGGGGCCTCACTAGGAGCCTCACTAGGAGCCTCACTAGGAAGGGCACTAGGAAGGGTACTAGGAGCCTCACTAGGAGCCTCGCTAGGGGCCTCGCTTTCCCCCATATGGCGGGACATCCAGCCTTGGAAGTTGCCGAGAATGCCATTGTGGGCATGGTCCGATCCCGAGCCCCCCTGGAAACTGGAATGGAAAAAGTCCGGGTTCGCCGTGCTCCGCAGCACGCTCTGCATCAGGCCCATGGCGTCGGCGTACAAGTCGCGAGTGGTGTTCTCGACGTTGGCTTTGAACGACTGCCGGAAGGCGTTCACATGGCGCTTGAGATCGATCTCGTTCTTCTTGAGCCACGACACGTTAAGGTCTTTGCGGGAGACGCCGCGCGCAAAGTTGCGCATCAAGTACAGATCATAGTCGCGGATGATCTTGGTGATAATGTCGGACGTCGACACTCCTTCCGTGCGCTGGGTGGCCATGAACATGCCCTTGGCTTTCACAAACGCATACACATCGTCCTGGCCGGCTGATTGGTAGGGAATGTCGTCGTGGGCGACATAGTCGATGTTATGTTTATCAAGAAACTCCTGATTCACACTCCACGGCGCATCCGCAACCACCTCGTCTACCCATTTACAGTGCCGCAGCGTCTCACACCGCTGCTTATCGGAAAGAACCGTTAAGCCCTTGAGTTTATGAGTGACTTTATCGGCAGGAACGCCCACAATCATGGTGACATTGGGCAGCGACTTCTTGGCCTGTTCCAACTGCCGCATATGGCCGAGATGGAACAGATCAAAAACGCCGTCGGCATACACCCTGACGGGCCGGTCGGTCGGGGGCAGGTTAAAGTGGTAGCCCTTTGGCCGGAACTTGCGGTACTCTTCGGGCAGCTCGGCGTCCAATTCGAGCTCGCGCGCAGCAAACTCGGCCGCCTGCTCTTCCTTTTCCCGTAAAGCCGCTTCCGTCTGTTCAGGGTCGTCTCCTCCGCCGTGACAGCGTTCCCGCTCTCCCCACAAGTCTTCATACTGGACATTGTCGGCCAGGTCGGCATCATAAGGATCTAAGACAATCAATGAGCGGAGAATCCGCGAAGTGCGGCTCCGTTTGCGGCGGGAAGTAAGTTCTTCATTGGTATTGCGTCGTCGGCGCTTGGCTACCCCTCGAGGGTCGCCTGAACCGTCTTTGCTGGCCTGAGCAGGTTCGGGCGACGGCTCAGCCGGCGACTTTGCAGACGTTTGAGACTTGGCCATCTTGCTAGACTGGTTGTTAGCGGTGGCACCGACGGTTGCAGCAGACTTTGCCTGGACCATGGTTTTTATCTGGCCTGCACGTGACCCAGCCAGTTAGTAACCTGCAAGAAGCGTTAGTGGCTCCTCGCTCTGGCAGGGGCTTATAAGCGACCTGTCCCAGCCATAGCCCAGCCAGGATTATGGGGAAGCCACCTAAACCAGATCAGGGTATCTGCAGTAGAATAATTGTGAGTTTTTTCGGTTTAGTTTTGGTTTTAGTTTTAGTTTTGTTTTTTGGGTTTTATTTTTTCTTTTTTTTACGAGGCCGACAAGTCGGCCTGTAGTTCCGCTGCGCGGAAGGCCCCTGGCCGGCTGGCCCGGTTGGCCGATCCCGCTTAAGGTTTATGTGGGCCAAAAGCACATTACGTCAAGCTGCAGAGCGGCGTTCGATAGAATCAAGGCAGTGCCAGGATTGACGGTAGAAGTTCAGGGGATCTTTAGAATGGCTTGTATTTAAGATATTTATGGATTCGACATGGGTAGTGATTGCGGTTTTTTGCAGGTATTATTGTCACCCGGCATCGAACCTGCAAGAAGCCTGTCATCTACATCTCATCGAGTCCATGCCTATGCCATGCCATCTCAAATCACCACAAGCCATATATATATACATATATTCACTATATATTCACTATAAATTGATATCGCTATATCCACTGCCGTTGCTATATAACCTCCAATTGATTCTATATGTGAATGAGACCGCTCGATGCCCTTGCCCACGCGATGCCTCCGAAACCGGATTAACCGTTATTTGCTTGCTACCACCAGCAAGCCCCAAATCACAGCCCGAATTAGCCAAGTGACCGCGATTTAGTTACCTGTTTATCTATAAGTTTCTTCTCATTGCTTAAACCCCTTACAGTTTAGTATCTGCGACCCTCGTGTGGCAATCGGACCACCGTGCTTGCTCACGCATGAGCCTGCATATTAATCCCAGCCGACCCTTTCCTATCAACCTTCCATTGTTAACATCCATCTCCACCGCCTGTCCGAAAATGCCCGACTCCGATAAACTGCCGCTTGGCCGCTATGTGTTTGAACGTCTCCGCCAGGTCGGCATCAAGCATGTCTTTGGTGTGCCCGGCGACTACAATCTCAAGCTGCTGGACCATATCTACGAAGTCAAAGACATGCACTGGGTGGGCAATTGCAACGAGCTGAACGGCGCCTATGCTGCCGACGGTTTCGCCCGGGCGTCGAAACTGCCCGGCGTGCTGGTGACGACTTACGGTGTCGGCGAGCTGTCGGCGCTCAACGGCATTTCCGGCTCGTTTGCCGAGACAGTGCCCGTTTTGCATATCGTCGGCACAACTCCTCGGTACTTCCAGCGCAATCACACGATTGCGCATCATGCGCCGCCGCCGAAAGGATTGATGCCGCCGGACCATACTTTGTTCGAGCACTCGTCGGCTCCCTATGTGGTCTGCCATGAGATCCTCAACAACTTGTCGATTGCGCCCGCCCAGATCGACAAGGCGATTGTCGAATGCTACAAACGGTCGAAACCGGCTACCTTGTTCATCCCCATTGATATGGTAAATCTGGACGTCAGCTCCGAGCCCCTCAACACCCCGCTCGACTTCTCATGGGCAGTGTCGCCCTACCAAGCAACCGTGGTAGACGATATCTGGAAGGGCCTGCAGAACTCCAAGTCGCCGATCATTATTGCCGACATGGGCGCCGAGCGGTGGTCGCTGGGCAAGGATCTCGAGAAACTGGCCGAGCTCACGGGCGCGTGGTGTTTCACGACTGTCCTGGGCAAGTCGGCGATTGACGAAACATCGCCTCGGTTCGTCGGCTGTTATTCGGGCATTGTCTCGCTTAAGGGCATCCCCGAGTTTGTTGAGTCGGCCGACTGGGTTCTGCAGGTCGGCGAGCGCTTATCGGATGCTAATACCGGCGCGTTTTCCTGGGGCATCAAGCAGGAAGTTACCTATGTCGTGAACTCGGACTATGCCAAGATCAAGGGACTCGCCTACGACGATGTGTTTTTCGGGTACGTGATCAAAGAGCTTTTGGAACGGGTCGAGAAAAGCGGTTTTAAGCCCCGCACCGAACCTAAACCGAAAGTCGAGCGCCGCCACGAGCCCTTGGACGCTCCCCTGAACCAGCGCATGCTGGATACTTTGGTGACCGAGGCCGTGCAGCCTCACGACACGTTGATTGTGGAGATCGGCTCGTTCCAGTACGAGTCGCAAGTAGTCCAGCTGCCCAAAGGCGCCAAGTTCTTCACCCAGATCTTCTACTCGTCCATTGGTTTCTCGCTGCCCGCCGCCATGGGCGCGGCCATTGGCCGCGAGTATGACCCTAAAAACAAGCAGGGCCGCGTGGTTCTGGTCGAGGGCGACGGCTCGTGCCAGATGACCGTGCAGGAAATCGCCAGCATCGTGCGGTATAATCTCCCCGTGACCATCATTCTGGTGAACAACAATGGCTATGCCATTGAACGCATGATTTGGGGCGAAAAACAGGGATATAACGACATCTCGCCCAACTGGCAGTACACAAAACTGTTTGAGGTGTTCGGCGCCAAGCCGGGCCAGTGCGAGTCCTATACGGCCCGCACCGGCACCGAGTTTGCCGACATTCTTAACAATAAGGAGTTCAAAGAAAGCAAAAAGCCCCAGATGGTGGAGATCTTCTTGCCGACCTATAACTACTCTGACTTTTTGATGCGCTACTACCACCGCATGGCCGATATCAACAAGAAGCTTTCCGAGTCGTTTATCCAGAACCACCCGTCTTTGAACTAATCATTTCATTTTTCTCATTTTTCTCTCTGTGGTCTTCTGTACATATTAGACATTACATTTTAGCACTAGTTAGTTTTACAGTTTTACTGGCGCATGGCCTCGCGAGGGTCAAAGTCTAGAGGACACGACCGAATGGCGATCTTGCCGTCGGCAGTAAGGGCCGCCCCCGAACAGGTCGCATTCACTGACGGAAACTGCGAAAGGGCTTCTACCTGGTCTTGCGCAACGCCGTTCGCATCCCGCGGCAGCCATACCCATGGCCGTTTGGCTCGCACGGCCGGGTGGCTGAACAGTTCGCCAGCACTGGCGTTTCGTTCTTTAGACATGATGTTTAAGTTCATTTCCAGGCTGCCAAACAACGAGCTCAGTTCGTCAGTATCAAACGGAGTGCTGGTGGCTGGCGAATCGGCACTGACTCCAGGACTGTTGGTAGGCCGGCGAATGCTTTGGGGCCGATAATGTGGCTCGATGGTCCCTCTATACTTGTTAGCAGGCGAGCATGGCTCGGAATGGACATTGAGGGGGGCTATGCGCCGCGTGTCTGAACTTGCTGGCGACCGCGAAGCCACATCCCAAGTCTTGACGGCTCGGCCGGGGCTGGCCGCTTCAGGAGGCTGCAAAGTATCCCCAGAGCTAGGGGAGGTGCCTAGCACAGTAGGAGAAGACGTGCGGGATCCAGAAGGATCTGCGGTAGGGACATTGTTCCCTCGGCAAGCGAGATCAATATCGAGGGGAAACCGGGCTTTCATATCCTGGAAAGCCCGGGTGAGACGATGCTGGGCAATGATGGTCACCACGATCAATGCACCCACTATGGACGAGTGAACAATCATCGATCGTAGGAGCAGAGTGCCGAGGATACTTAGCTCCATGCAGTACAATCCCGAAAACAGTTGAAACAGAGCACGCGGATAATAGTCTCCCTCAGCATTGCACCGGGGGATGTAGCAATAAAGGATACGATACTTGTAGGCAACAAACATCACTGCGCAGCCGATAATGGCGGCCACCAGAATAAGCGGGCTCACCAGAGCATAAGTCAAGGAAATGGCACAGATGTTTGTGACTAGGGGATACACCGACCCCCACTGCAGCAGCGGGAAGTGGCATAAGGAGTGCAACCGCTGGCGAGGAGTCGATGTCCACAGGTTTTGCCAGCTGCGGCGAACAAGTACTTCCATTTGCAACATGATATTACCAGAAGACATAAACGAGCTGGCAATCAGATAAGACATGAAGAAATTAGTGGCCTTGGGCAGGCTGCTGGCCAGGGTAATCGCCCCCTCACTGGTATTGACAATTAGCCGCACTACCAAAGTAGGCAACCCCGTGGCCAGAGTAACAATCAGAAATAGTTGCACAAACAGAAACAGAAACAGGTACTTTTGCACGTCCATCTCAATCAACGTCCGAGTAGGGTAGCCCTTGAAGCGAGCCGACGCGCGGAACAAACGGGGCACCTGGCCAGTGAGCCATGACAGCGCCAACGGCGAAACAATACTAGACATCATTCGTGAAATACGCGGAAACTCAGCGAGCCATTGCATGTTAGGAACCACTTTGGCCAGCGTTTCTACCTGGGTCACCATACTAACCAGCGCGACCGGGATGGCCCAACCAAAGATAAGGGCATAGTCTACGGCGGTAGCCAGAATATGCAGGCCCTCTTCCTTCCAGGTCGGCATCGACAAGTTTGTCCATACCACGTCGTTGGTAAAGACCCTTTCGAAATACAGGGCCCCCGGGCGGTTGCGACGGGTCTTTTGGCTGCTGCCAATTGATCGGAAGGTCATAAAGCACCCCACGGGGGTAGTAAACTGAACAAAACACGAATTCACTTTGGGGAATAAATCGGCCCTGGTCTGCATATCGCAGACTTGCTTGTTGATGCGGCTAAGAGCAGCTTTCCCGCTGGAAAGCACCTGGAGCCGGTAGCGAAGAGCACTTCCGTCGTCACCATCGGTGAGGTACTCGCGCCATTTGTTGCCTACCATCCAGGTCCGTTTCTCAATTTGCGGCAGGATAGGAGGACTACCGGTCATTTCTTCTTTTTGGCTTTGGGAACACTTTTTAACCAGCCACGTACCACTCACTTCTAACTTGTGGGTCAGTTTTTGCTGTTGACGGACCAAAGCGTCCAGCTCATCATAATTCCGATTGAACCATATATGTTTGATCCCGCCTGGTACATCGCTAAAGAACATCCGAATCGCATCTACATCTTCAAACTCAGGATATAAACCTTTAATGAGCAGGGTGGTAGAAGTATGGATGTTATGATGGCGCAACATGTACTCGGCCCTGGTCCGATGATACTCCTGGAGCTCACGATGGATGATAAATAAACAAAAACACACGGCTAGAATGCAAAGGACAAGATGGGCCGTTAGCCAAGATTCGTTCTCAGTGGAAATATTGGAGATTGAAAGCCGGTCAAGCCAGCGGCGCGGAGACGGCTCGGAGTTCCCCACAAAGTGGAGAGGAAGCAGGACGGGGACCATGACTATGGCCATAACAGCATTCATGAACATCCCAAACACCAGGTACCGAAGGAAGAAAAACGCATCAAGCCCGGCATCTTGAGCAATGCCTTGCATAGGGGCTCGCATCGTGCAGGCCACCCATGCCAACAAGTCGGAAGGGGTAGCCAACATACGCATCGCCCTTGGCACCATGTAGGTACGGGGCTCGTATATCTCGCGGTAGACTTTTCGAAGTCCTGAGAACGCTGCTACTTGGACCACCAACAGGGCTAAAGACACCAAAAGGGAGACCAGCAAGTCGTGAGACGACATACCTCTCGATTTTGGATGGGAGACCTGCTCCGAGAAAATATCGATAATATTCTCGGCCATGGGGGGAAAGATTAACAGCTTCTGGTGGTAATAAAGAACCAAATTATGCCTTTGCCAACTGTTCCACCCCTTGGTGCAGGGGTGGTGCGGCTCGTTTATGGTGGGTGGGTTTATGCATGCAGGGTTCGGGCGGTTTATGCATATAGGCCCCTGCGGGCGCGGCGCCGGCTTGCCACCATATTCCCACCATCACACGAGGAATTATTTGCTTAATTGTTCTGTTCGTTATGGTTACTTGTTCAATTTGCATCAAAGTGATCCCCCTGTTGCTGTTCAGCGTCGCCATGGCGCAGACCTATTCAGTGTGCAACCCCATGGAGACCCGATGCCCCCCGAACAAGGCGCTCGGCAAGTCCATTTCAGTAAACTTCACAAACGGCGTGGAGCCGTACTTTGCTTCCAAGGCCTCCCAGAACCGCATTGTTGTTGACGAGCAGGGCGCCAAGTTTATTGTGTCGGAGCGCGGCGACAACCCGTATATCATGTCGCAATTCTACATCATGTTTGGTCGGGTCGAGGTGAATATGCGGGCCGCCGATGGCCGGGGCATTATTTCCAGCATTGTTATGCAGAGCGACAACCTCGACGAGATCGATGTTGAGTTCGTGGGCTCCGACGCCGGGCAGTTCCAAACCAACTACTTTTCCAAGGGCAATACTTCGACCTACGACCGCGGCGCCTACCATCCGTTGCATGGCCCTCAATCAGCCTTCCACAACTACACCATTGACTGGACGGCTGAGCGCATCGAGTGGTATGTGGACGGCGCGCTGGTGCGCAAGTTGACTTCGTCGCAGGCAGTGGCCGGCGGGTACCCGCAGACCCCCATGAGCATCCGCCTGGGGTCTTGGGCAGCTGGAGATGCGTTGCTGAACCAGCCCGGCACGGTTGCCTGGGCGGGCGGGGCTGTTAACTACATGGAGGGCCCCTTTGTGTTTACGGTGACCACCATTAAGGTCCAGGACTACAGCACCGGAACCCACTACGTATACGGGGACCGGACCGGCAGCTGGCAGTCGATTCAATCTGTTGGCGGTAAAGTGCGTCCTGGCAAGTCTCGTGGTTTGATGAAGCTGCTGGAGACGCTGCGGCTGCGCCAAGCCCTGAACCGGACCGAGCAGAGCCTCGCACTGAAGGCCCAAGTCACGGCCATGGGCGAAGCCCATATGCTCGACTCCAAGTCCACTAATGTGAGTGGCGGCATTGATGTTTTCTTCAAACCGACAATGCTGCTCGTGACCCTGTGCACCCTGGCCGTGGTCGTTGTCCTGTTTCAGTAGTATATAATTCAAGTTAGTATAAAATCATTGTTAGTAAAAGACTCTACAAATAGCCAAACAGAAATAACCAAGAATTAGCACCCCTTTAGCTATTTAACAGGAGCAGGTACCGGTGCATGCAGGCCGGCCGGACAGGCCAGGGCGAGGGCACGGCCATCACGTAACCAGCCAATTATGTCTAAGCTAACTCTCCCACATCCCAAATGGTAAGTGCTTGAAATTGGCAACTGGCAGCCGTGTCCGCCGAAGTTCCAGGGGGAAATCAAGGGGCGGGAAATGCGGTAGAGCATTTCGGTATTGCAAGTTGCCCGGGAATCCTGCGCCAGAGCTCGCTAACATAGTCGTTTCAGTCTACACTTTACAACATCGTGTTCCGCCGGAACTCGGTCTTTGTGGGCTCGATTTTCGCCACCGCGTTCTTCTACGACATTGCATTCAACACCACTGTCAACAGCATCTTTGACAGTCTGAACAAGGGCAAGCAGTGGAAGGATATCAAGTCCAAGTACGTTCAGAAGGACGAGGACGAGGACGATGACGAGTAGGCGTTGAGCCGTTTCAGTGTTGCATTCGGTCCTAGATAACCGAAATCTACTTGGCAACTACCAAGTAAACGGACCAAGTAACCGGAAAACACTTGCTCTTTATCCTGTAGAGATATGTATAGGTTTTAATACTAAAACTATTTGCGAGTAAGCTTAGGCTAGAAAGCCTGATAGAAATCAGATTGTAAGCTAATTGCAAGTTGATTGCAAGCTGATTTCTGGCTGATTTCAGGGCGCAGTCTAACTTGAGCCGTTCACTTGCAGTTATTGACACCAGGAAGGCCGAAGATGGTACAGATGCTTCAGCTTCCCAACGATTACTACGCCTGACCTCCCCCATGGACCTCCGTCGGTTCTTGTTGGATCTGCCAGGCGAGTTCCAACTCGACCATCGCCGAAGCAGACAAATAAGAGAAACTGTCCGCAATAAGCTATTTCATGCCGCCACGCTAGACGGAAAGTATCTCAGCTGGCTCAGCGACAATGGTATCCCCGAAAAGGGCTCGCCGCCCCAATTGTGGGTGTCGACGCCCCCCACGCATTCCCACAACGGGCGCCCCTGCGTGCGCAAGCTGCGGCGCGGCGAGCCGACGCACCGGTGCCTGACATGTGGCCTGGACGATACCTGCGTGCTGTGCAAATACTGCTTCAATCCCGATGACCATATTGGCCACGATGTGTTTGTGAAGATCAGCCACCGCGACGACGGCGGGATCTGTGATTGCGGCGATTCGGAGGCCTGGACAAGAGACCTGCACTGTTTAGCCGACAAGTTAGAGGACCCTGACTTCCGCGACGTGCCCGACGAGCTGCGCACGGCTATGTTAGAGACGTTTGAAACCACCCTCGATTACTGTTTAGATGTGCTGGCCACCGCGCATTCGGGCGTGCAGTTCTTTAACGACCCCGAGCAGATCTATCTCAACAAAACCGAGTCGGAGCTGGACCCGGATATCTACGGCGGCGTCGATCCGGGCGACGAAAAGTACGTTTTGTGTTTATGGAACGACGAGCGGCGGTCGACGCTCGACGCCGCGCATTCCATCAAGGTGGCCACGGGCCGCCCGCGCGAGTTCGCGAATATGGTGGTCAAAGAGGTCGACGAGTACGGCCGCGCTCGGCTGGCGGTATCGCCCGATGTGCCGCGGCTATTACTGCAAAAGGGGGCGTTAAAGTTTTTAACATCGACAATTCGGTCGACCCGCGACTACCTCCGCGAGGAAATGGCCGACGAGTGTCTGCATTGGATATTGGCGATGGCCGGCTCGAAATTGAAAGGGTGTTACCCTGCCGTCGTTACTGATATGGTGGGCGAGGCGTTGTCGAACCCGTGGCGGGTCGGCAATAAGTTTTTAAACCGGGACGGCCGGTTCGGCGCGTTGCCCTCGGGCGATATCGATTACAGCCGCCAAGCCGGCAAAAGCGACTCGGCGCATCCTTTATTCCGCCATGGTCTTTTAGACGGCCAGCGCGTGCCGACGATGGAAACCGAGCCCGTGGTGATGCTGACCCGGCCGGAAGGCAGCCCTGAAGAAGTCGATTTGAAGGGAATGACGTTCAGTGCGCTTACCGATTTCATTGCCGAGTCGCGCGGCCGCAGCGCCGAAAGTACCGGCAGCAGCAACCGGGTGCCTAATCCGGTGCTGTCGCCTATTTGGCGCAATGCAGCGGTGCCGCCGCGCGGCAAAGGAACCGACCCGCGGGCCAAGTACCTGATTTTCTACGATATCCGGTTATGGAAGTCGCTGCGCAACGCGCTCACTGACCTGTATGTACAGGCCATGGTGTCGAACCCGCGCTACAAAAGCATGCTGGGCCGCATCTATGCCGACGTGTATCCGATTGTGGCCGAGCTGTATGTGCTTGTGGATCGCGAACCTGATGTGTCCGTGATGTCGTCGCTAAGCACGCAGTTGTTCACGACCCCGAGCATTGCTACTGAGCTGATGACCGGGCCCGAGTACACGCGGTATTTGGGCTCGCTTTACACGCTGTTTGACTGCGGCCAGATCTGTGCCCCGCAGATGATCACCAACAGCGTGATGTTGTCATTTAACTCGCCCATCTTCCGCAACCGCCGGTTCGGCCAGTTGTTCCACGAAATGGAGTTCCTGCTCAATCGCAATACCGACAAACAAGTAGTTGTCGGCGACCCGCTGCGGATCTTGCAAGCGGCCGACTTCCTCTCGCTATTCCAAGGTTTAAGTACGATGAAACGCCAGGAACATACCCATGTCGAGTACGAGTCGGAGACATGGGTGTTTTTCTTTACCACCGTGCCGTTTGTGCACCAGCTGGCGCACGCGGTCGCGCACGGCGCGTATGAGATCCCGTTTTCGGCGGTGTGTCCGTCGATTGTCGAAGTATCGCGGCTGCTGTTGAAATGGGCTTATAAACTGCTGGCCGAGCGCATGAGCGGCGCGCAGCTGCGGCAGTCGCATATCTCGTGCGAGTTTGCCGGGAAAACCGCCAGCGCTGTGCTAAGCGGCGTGACCGTCGCTCACGACGCCGTGTCGCTGCATCACCCCGTGCACGTGCTCCTATCGTGGCTCATCGAGTATGGCCGGCCCGACAATGTGCAGGAGGTGCGGGAAGCGATCTTTGCCGGTATTCAAACCTTGTCGACGGTGGACGGCCCCAGCGCCGAGTTCTATCGGTCGCTGCTGTTCGACTGCACGCTGCGGGCCATGGCATTACTGTCGCAGATCCATGTCGGGTTATGGGTTCGCAACGGCTATATGGTGCGGTCGCAGCTGCACCACTACCGGGAAACCACGTTGCGGGACCTAGCATTCAGCCGGGATATTTTCATGGCCCAGACCGCGCTGGTGACCCTCAACAGCAATACGGCGTTTATGCAGCTGCTACACCGCTGGAATATGGCCGATTGGGCCAACGACCCGCTATTCGATAAGGACCAGCGGTTTTATATGCTCGAGGAGTTCCTGCATACGTTGACCTATTTGCTATGTGACCGCGTGCATTTGCTCGGTCTAGATGAGGCTGGCGCGCGCCAGCGGCTCTTTGAGCGCGAAATCGTGCAGTGCCTGGCCTTCCACGCCATGAGTTTCTCGGAAATGGGCAAACATATCCCCGACAGTTTCATGTGCGACGATATGTTCGAGTTGGTGCTTAGGCGGTGCGCCGACTTCGTGCCGCCGAAAGGCGTGCGTGATGTCGGCGTGTATGCGCTCAAGCCCGAGCTGCTGCCCAATTTCGACGCCCATTACACGCACTTCTCGTCGGCGCGGATTGAGGAGGCCGAGCAGATGATTGTGAAGAAAATGGCCGAGCAAGCCGGCAGCCGTGTAGAAGATATCGTGCACGTGCCGCCGCTCGAGCCGTTGAGCGGCATGTGGACGGAGTTAGGCCGGTTTACGCGCAGCGTGGCGTTTGCGCGGTTCATTTTCGATTTGTTCGAGACGTTGCTGCAACGGAAAACCGACGGCGAATCGGCTCCCCCGGGCGCGCCCCCGCGGCCGCCTCGGCCTGATGAACCTGTAGAGCCGCACGTCGAGACCGTCCTAGATAAAGCGCTGTACTTGTTGTTAGTGGCTGCGAAAGACGACGATATGCGCGCGCTCGGCAGCGACGATACCGAGGGCGAGTTCGCATCCCTGGCGTCCTGGATGACCGTCGATACCCGCGACTCGCAAGACCAGCCTCAGAAGTTCACCGGTTTGCTGCGCCAGCTTCTAGGTCGTAGCAGCCTGGCCAGTATCCACCCGCGGGCGCGCAAACTGATGTCGTTGCTGCACGAGCGCGAACCCGCGTTAGTAGCGCCCGTAAGCGAGCCTGGTCCTCCTGGCGAACGCGAGTCCGATCGCAAGAAACAGTTTGGCAAGGAAATGCAGGCCAAAGCGCTGGCGGATCTGCGTAAACAACAGGCGCTGTTCGCGGCGTCGGCCGGCGATCTTTCCGATGACGAAAACGACGATCTCATGGACTACGATGAATACGACGATAGCACTGCTGCCGCCGCGGCCGCCACGACCTCGGCCACTACCGATACCGACAATGTCGTGCCCTGGCACTACCCGCGCTCGCAGTGTGTGTTATGTCAAATGCCCGATACCGAGGACTCTATATTCGGCATCATGACCCATATTATGCCGGCGCGGACGACCCGCATGCAGCCGTCGGAAGGCATGTGGCTCGGCGAGGGCTACTCGGCGAAAAGCCCTAGTTTGGACGTGCCCGTAGAGTACCCTGACCAGCTCACGCCGGCTTTCCAAGCCTATAAAGATGCCGACGACGTCACGACTACCGGCCGAGCCTTCCCTAAAGAACACACTCAACCCCGAGTGGTGATCACCGGGTGTGGGCATGGCGTGCACTTTAAATGCTACCAGGAATACATCCAGGCACAGCGGCAGCGGCCCGGGCTGACCCGGGTAAGTCCCGAGAACGTGGCCAAAGTCGAGTATTTGTGTACTTTATGTCGCGGCCTCAATAACGCGTTTATGCCCGTGATGTGGCGGCCGAACACGCTTTCTACCGCGCGGTATTTGCCGCCGCCTGAAAACGAGCAGCAAGCCATGGAAAAGCTGTTTTTGACGGGCACGCCCGGCGCTCCTAAGGGCGATTTGCGAGTAGGTATCCAGCATTCGCTTGCTGAGTTAGAGCCTCGTTACCGCGACGCGTTGGCCGAGGTGGAAGGGTTTGATTTCAAGTTCAGCCACCAGATCCATGCCGCGATTATCGCGTCTATCGTCCGTCTTGACGACGTCAATAACCAGCTAGGCCTGCCTGCCGAGGGCGGCAACGCCATTAAGGGCGTGCTGGCCGCCTACTGGTCGTCGATCGAGTCAGTAGAGGTGTCTCTTCGTGGTCTTAGCCATCAAACGCCGTTTGGCGGGCTCGTCATGGACCAGCTATCGACTAAAAACACTCAATTCCTCAGAGTGCTTACCCAGTACCTAGGCAATATGCTGGGCATGGTGATCAAGCGCGAGCTCGAGAAGGATCTGGCCGTAAAGATCGCGCGCGATAAGGCGGAAAAGGGCGAGAAACTGGAGCGCGCCGCGCCCGGGCCTTACGTGCCGTCGGCGACCTGGGTAGACGGCCTGGAAGCCACTACGTGTGAGTACAAAGGCCCCTTCCAAGCGGTAGTAGACCCGTTCCACGATTTAGTAGAAACGCTGTTTTTCGCCGGGCCCGCGTTCGGGCTTAACTCGGCAACTACATTGCGAGCGTTCTATGTGGCCAGCATCGTGCAGTTCTTTGCCTGGCTGCGCACGGTAACTACTTTAGACCCGGTAAGCGTTGCCGAGCCGCCCGCCGATGCCACACGTACCCTTGAGCTATGTGCGCAGTGGTCGCCTCATGACCCGAAAGTGGTGTATATGATGCTGGCGCGGCATGTCACCATCTTCCTGCGCCGCGCCGCGCTCGTAGTGTTTGGGTTATGCGGCGTTTACGACGCCGACGAGTTCGCCTGCATGATGGGCCTGCCTGAACACGACCGGCTCGCCATGTATTTAGGGCTTAAGCCCTTGGGCGACACTCTGGACGCCATGAGCAAGGATACCCCTGAGGGCTGGGCCACGCAGCGGCTGGTCAACGTGCAGTTCTCGGGCGTTCCGTACGCCGGACGGTTCCAACTTATCCGGCTGCCGCAACGTCTGGACCAGTTCTTTGATGCGCCCGATTCCCGTAAGCTGCCGGCCGACCCGGCCGTGTGTCTGTTCTGCGGCGAAGTAGTTTCCATGCAGAGCTGCGATCTCGGCAAAACGCGCGGGCCCTGCAACCGCCACTTCGAGCAGTGCTCCGAGCAGTACGGGCTGTTTCTGCTGCCTAAACGCAACATGCTGGTCTACTTGCTGCCCGACCAGCGCGGCAGCTTTGCCGAGGCGCCGTATCTGGACGTGCATGGCGAGATCGACGAGAATATGCGGCGCGGGCGGCCGCACTTTCTGCAGATCGCGCGCTACGACAATATCACGCGCACTATTTGGCTCGAGCATGGGCTGCCCAGCTTCATTGCTCGCAAGCTTGACTCTACCGCCAACCTCGGCGGGTGGGAGACCCTTTAACGCTTTTCACAGTCTATTTAACCTTAGTTCATTATTTTCAAGTAAGAGTTGCTGGCTAATGTCTAGTTAGCTGGTTAGCTAGCTGGTTAGCTGAGATTGAGCTTGTCTATGTTGGCGGCAGTCTCCTGGACAGAAGACTCGGGGGCGGTAGCAGCGGCATCAGCCGGAGCCAAGTCGGCAGGCTTGGGATGCTTTTTCGACTTTTTCTCCTTCTTCACCGTCTTTTCCGGCTCGGGCGGCGGGTACGCCTTGGCCTCGATCTCGGCGAACTCTGGGTCGTTCAGCAGCTGCTCGCGCACCGGCGCCAGAATGGCGTTGACCGCATCAACAACGCCGATCTTCAGGTCGGCAGGACTCAGCTTCTCGCTGGCGTAGTCGCTTTTAAGCTCGTCAATAGACGTGTAGGAGATGGGCCCGCCCCACTTCTCGTCGCGGTTGATGTAGAACAGCGGCGAGCCGGTCTTGATGGAGCTGACCGGCAGCACGACAAACTCGACAAACGAGATCAGACCGTTGCCCTCGATCTCACCGGGCGCCGCAAACGCCTTAGAAATTTTCTTCTTGACCTGCGCAGGCTCCTCCAGCAAGTCGATCTTGGAGTTCGGGTCCGACGCAGACATCTTGCCGCCCGACGTCAGGCCAGGGACCATAGGGTTCATAAGATGCGCACGCTTGCGGTACGACAGTTTGGGCAGCGACTCGTCGGCCAGCACGAAGATCTTGCGCTGATCAACGCCGCCAAACTGGATGTCGACTTTAAGGTACTCCTCGTCCAACGCCTGCATCAGCGGGTAGATCAGGCCGCTAAGTTTGGGGTCCTCGTGCTGCTTGACGACCTCCGCGCCCGCCCGTTTGCTATCGCGCTGGCTCACGGCATTGCACAGCCGGAAAAGGTCCATGGTGTACTGCGGGGTCAGCTGGTAGGACTGGCCGACGGTGAACTCGAGCTTGTCGATGGGCACGCCGATGCTCTGCAGCAGCGCCTTGACGGACTTCTCGTAGTACTTGACCCGGTAGTTGACGACCTCCATGGGCGCATTCACGTTGTCCAGAAACGCATGCAGGTCGGCCAGCAGCACAACTACCTCGCAGCCCGCCTGCAAGAAGTCGGCCAGCTTGGTCATGGGCACTAGGTAGCCGCAGTGGGGCTTGCCAGTGGGGGCTGTGCCCCAGTAGATGCGGGGCGAGCGGCCCTCGGCGAGCGTCTGTTCTATCAGTGGTTGATTGAGCACCTCCTGGAGATTGCGGGTAATGAGATGGAGTTTTTCAGACATGACTCACACCCCGGTGGGGGGTGCCTTTATATCACCACTTGCAGGGGTCACCACTTGCAGTGTTGTCAAACAGACATAGTCTACACTAAAATTGGTATTTTTAGGTTTTAGACTGGATATTTTTTTTCTTTTTTCTTACTAGGCCGGCAAGCCGGCCTGTAGTTCCGCTTCGCGGAAAGGAGACCGCTATGTGGTGTTCGAAATCGCGAAGCGAAGCTGTTTGACTTGTCAAACAGCCCAAAAAAGAAAAAAAAATTAAAATAAACTAAAATACAAGAAAATCCAAGAAAATAAAGTGGATTGGTGCGGAGTGTCGGGTAAAAGGCGAGGCAGGGATGGGTGTTCTCCATGACAAACCAGCAACCAGGAAGTCCAGGTGCTAGCGGGCCCAGCACGCCAATGGCAATGGATGTGCCGACCCCGAAAGGAGAAGGCGACCTGGGAGATGATTTCGATGGACATGTAGAGCATGCGGAGGATTCTCATGTAGAACATGCGGAGGATTCTCATGTAGAACATGCGGAGAATCATGTAGAGCATTCTCATGTGGAGCATACTGAGAATTCGCATGTGGAGCATGCAGAGCACTCTGAGCATGCCGAACATGCCGAGCATGCCGAGCATTCTGAGCATGCTGAACATGCCGAACACGCAGAGCACGCAGAGCACGCGGAACATGCCGATGCCCCGCCAATGCGGTTCCCCCCGCTGACGTCGGAAGTGCCGCCCGAAGCCGGCCAGCACCGGCGACGACGGTCTACATTGATGCTTGCCGATGAGGACGAGCCCGCGGCCAAGGACGGTGACGGCCATGCCGAAGGACCTATGTCGCGAGCGGCCTCGGGCGACCAGCTGGAGTTCGGCCAGCCCGCTCCGGGCGACGGGCTGGTGGAGACGCTGATTGAGTGGAAACAGGGCGGGTCCAAAGTGTTTGTGACCGGCTCGTTCACGGGCTGGCGACAGATGATTCCGCTGCGCAAGACCGACGACGGCAACTTCTCGGTCGTGCTCAAGCTGGCCCCGGGCACCCACCGGCTGCGGTTTGTGGTCGACGGCGAGCTAAGGTGCAGCGACGACATGTATACTGCCACGGACTCGATGGGCAATCTCGTGAACTACATGGAGGTCCAAGGCAAAGGCGAGCCGTCCGAGTACTGGACCACGGTGGACGAGGACGTGCAGGTGCCCGAGCAGGTGCTGGAGTACACGTCGGAGATCCCCGATATCTTTGTGGACGCGGACGCGTTAGACCATCTGCCCACCCACGACTTCACCACGCCGCCGCAGCTGCCGCCGCATTTGGACGGGGTGATTCTCAACACCAATTGGACCGAGAAGGACAACAACTCGGTGCTGCCCATCCCCAACCACGTGGTGCTGAACCATCTGGCCACGACGTCGATCCGGCACAACGTGCTTGCGGTGGCCAGCGTGTCGCGGTATAGCGCCAAGTACGTGACGCAGATCCTGTACACGCCGCTATGATGCATAGCAGGCGCAGGTGGGGTGCATGCCTGTTGCAGATGGGTGCAGGATGATTGCATTAAGACTTACAAAATAATCGGTTAGTTTAATTTACTATTTACTATTCATTGAACTGTGTTACCGGTCAGGTGGCCCCTGCAGCTAGCTGGAGCCACCTGGCCTGCCGAGGTCCCCGCCCCGGGTCGCCCCGAGTCGCCCCAACCGCGCTCCCAAATCACCCAAATCCCACCCACCTCCTTGTTTAAAAGACCCTCCCCTTGGCCCCCATCGCCACGCTTACCAATGCCTGCTGTGGACCCTGGCAAGGTCGGTTGGCTTAACCGACACGCGCCCCAAGCAGGGCTGTTTTCCACCAAACAGCCCGGGTTTCAGTGGCGTCTGACGCGGGCCGTGCTGGCCGACGGCAAGCTGGTGCTGGCCGCGCCGCCGGCGTCCGCGCCGCGCGCATTCGACATCGCCGCTGACCCCGCCGCGGCAGGGCCGCAACCACAAACACAACTGGCGGCCCAGATGGGCCGCGTGTCGCTGGACTCGCGGCCCACCACCCCGCACGGCGACGCCTCGGCAGCCGGCAACTTACATGCCGCCGGCGCCGCGCCGTCCCCCGACGGCGCGCGCGGCGTCACGCATCGGTCCGCCGAGCCCCACCCGATGCTCCAGCTCGACCCGGACACCCTCATGGTCGCCGGCGGCTCCGAGGAGGCCCTGGTGCACTACGTGTTATTCGCCGGCGCCGCCGAGTCGCTGCTCAGCACCGTCGTGTGCTGCATCCCCTTCTGCGGCTCGCTGCCCAAGGCGCTGGCCCTCACCCGCGACTATATGGACCTGGCCAGCTCGGGGCTTCGCGACATGCAGGCGTCGGCCGCCGACGTGGCCGCGCGTGCGCGCCTCATTGTGCACACCGTGCTGGACTCGCTCACGGGACTGGTGCTCGACGACAAGGTCCATAACGGCCTGCAGGCGCTGGCCGACGCGGTGGGCGCGCTCGACGACACCGTGGCCACCGCCCTCAAACTCAGTATCTACAAATGCCACGAACAACTCCTGCAATTAGTCGGCCTGACTCCGGGACCTACCCCGCCGCCTACGGCGGGGCCGCTGGGCACCCGCATTGCCCAATTGCAGGCCCAGCCCCAGCTGTGGATCCCGCCCGACTTGTTCCTTGATCGCGAGTTTTTCAACCAGCTGGCGACCCAGGTCGCGTTGCTGCACCGCCGGTTCTGGGCCGAATGGTCGCCGGTCACCGACTTGTCGCTTTCGTTCCACCGGCCTAACGACCCGGACGCGCCCTGGCGCCAGAACCCGCTGATGTTCGATTTGACCACCCCGCACTTCCTAGGTGCGCTGCTCATCAACCATGCGACCGCCCAGCAGCTGGGCCCGGCGCAGCGCGGCGCCCTGCTGGAGCAGTGGATTCTGCTCGGCGAGCGCCTCAAGCAGATGGGCGACATTGTCGGCTGGGTGGCGATCGTCACCGCGCTGTGCCGCATGCCGCTGCTGCGGCTGCGCCGCGCCTGGGCGTACGTGCAGCCCGAGCTGCGGGCCAAAGTGGCCCAGAGCTGGGGGTTCGAGGCGTTCGAGCTCGAGAAACGCGTGGGCATGGACTTGCTGAAAAAGTCCAGTTTCCGGGCCAGCACCGACGAAATGGGCGTCGATTACCCGAAAGAGCAATGCGTGCCCTATTTCGGCGACGTGATGGTGGCCATGCCCGAGCGCATGACTTATGCGCGCGCCGAAGAAGTGGTTAACCGTATTAAGGACGTCATCGAGGGCTGGCATTATTACTACCAGCAGCAGGTGCCCGATATGCGCGCGGCTGCCGCGCCGCCGGCCGTTAACCCGCAGTTCGAGGCGTTGCTATTGTCGTATTTGCGGCTCAATTCCACCGCCCCGGACTTGCTGGTCGCTTTAGAGCCCGCGTCGCTGGCTATTGAGCCCAGGGCTATGGGGTACTACCTGAACTCGTACTATAGCCAGGTCCTGCCGCTGAGCAACGGCTCGTTCGTGCCCCTGATGTTCACCGAGGTGTGTCCGTCGTTCCGGCTGTTCCCGCGCCAGAGTTTGATGGCCACGCCGGCCGTGGTGTCGTCGTCGCAGTCCTCGAAACGGTCGGCGACCCGCCACAACATCTCGTCTATTAGCACGCCCATGCGCGGCTCGCTTACGCGCTCCAACAGTTTCCCGCCCCTTAACGTGCCGCTCACTACCGGCGTGCGCGAGGTCGAGCTCGGGACCCGCGAGTACATGTCGCGCAACGTTTCCGGCCATGTCCTGGTCAAAGATATCCGCGATCTGCTCAATGTCGGCGTGCGCACCCATTTGGTGACGTTCGATATTGTGTTCAAGTCGTTTGCCGACGAGCGCCACAACTCGCGCACCTCGTCGATCATCGAGAACTTGGGCCGGCGCAGCATGCTGTTCGACGCCCGCCGCCAGAGTCTGCAGAGCATCGAGCTGGCGGCCGCGCCGCCGCCCGACGGCACGCCGGTGAATATCGTGGTGAAGGCCGCGTCGCTGGCGCGCCTGGTAGATATCCTGGTGCTGGGCGCCGGCGAGTTCTCGCCGACAGGCTCGACGCTGGGCTCGCCCATGCACTATAAACTGGATCTGCCCGTGCACACCGAGACGTTTTTCGCTACTTTCCGCAGCTTCTGCTCGCCGCTCGAGCTGCTGTCGATGCTGCGCGCGCGGTTCCTCACTGCCGAAAGCGCCGCCGTGTCGATTCTGCAGCGCCGCCAAGGCCGGAACCCGGAAGTGTTCCCGGCCTGGCGCCCGCTGGACACGTCGGTGCCGGCATCTGCCAGTTTAGGCTCGACGAGCCGCGTGGTGGCGCAGATCTACGCCAATATCTTGGAGGCCGTGCAGTTCTGGATCACCGAGTATTTCGTAGACTTTGCCGACGACTCGGCGTTGCGCGGGTCGATGGCCGCGTTCATTCGCGATGTGCTGGCCGAGCTGGCGAAACCGGCCTATGCCGATGGGCTGCACGACCACTCGAAACGCGTGCATGCTCTGTTTGTGAAGCAGAGTTTCCGGATCGGCGATGTGGCCCGCGGGTTGCCGCACCGGCCCACAGGCCGGCATGCGGTCCATCTGTTATCGCAGCCGGGCTCTGATTCGCTGGCAGCCATCGAGCAGTTTGTGGAGGAAGTGGACGCGATTGTGGCCGACTATTTCGGGATGATCACGCTGCACGACTGGATGCAGCTGTTCGAGCAGCTGGAGCTGCAGGCGGCCGACCCGTCGCAGCTGTTCAACTACACGCAGCCGTCGGGCGGCGAGGACGACATTGTCATTGGCGATATCTACTCGTACCTGGCCAGTCTGTACCGCTACAACCGGGACGAGCCCGTGCTGGCGCGGCTGCCGGTCGGGGTGCGCGAGCTGGTGAAGCTGCACAACCACATTGCCGACTACGTGTGCGCGCAGGTGGCCGACCCGCTGATCCATGTGGTCAAAAAGGACCGCGCCCAGCGCATGGCCCATATGCTCAAGACCCTAGGCGTGCTGCGCACGCGCATGCGGTTCTTCGACCTGTTCCCCGATGCCGACAGCGACGCCGCATCACGGGTGCCGTCGTTCCTGGAATCGGCGATCCTGGCCGGCATTCTCCGGCCCGAAAGCCGCACGTTTGCCCAGTCGTGGCTGGAGGCGGGCCGCCGGGTCGCTAATGAGTTCGGCAGCGATTACGATGCCGATATCGACGGCGTGCCCAACTCGCTGACCGTGTATGTGCCGACGATCCCTAGCGACCTGCTGCGGGCGCCTTCTGGCGGCATCCAGCCCATTACCCCTTGTATTGGCTGGGTGATCGAACGGCTGTTTGAGATCGTGTGCTTTGTGCCCAACATGAGTGTGGAAAACGTCGAGCTCATCAACTTCGACAAGCACCGCTACGCGTTCAATTTGGTGAAAAACATCCAGACCGAGCTGGTGGGCGCCCACCCATTATCAGCCGAGGTTTTAGAGGGCCTGTATTCGCAGTACGACTATTTGGTGAACCCGGACCCGCGGCTGTACCGGCTCGACAAGCGCACCATGCGCGACGCGCTGAGCCGCGAATCGGCGGGGCTTAACCGCCAGCAGCTGCGGCAAAAAGTGTTTGCGGCTTGTGTAGCCAGCGAGATCCAAAAGGCCAAGATCGAGCTGCGCCAGTACGAGACGGTGGTGGAGCGCGGTAATCTGCCGCGGTCTGCGTCCAGCTCGTCGCTGCGGGAGCGCCGCATGTCGCGGTCGAACCGGCCCGTCAGTACCATCATGGGCTCGCCGCCGTTAGTGGGCGGCCTGTTTGCGGGCCAGAACGCCCATACCATCAACGCGCCGTCGGCGGCAGCCAAATCGCGCATGCGGTTCGGCGCCGGCTTGCTGAAAGCAGTGCGGCCGCTGTCGATGGCGTTCTCGTCCTCTTCAGGCAGTCTGCAGTCGGCGGCCGGCAGCAACCTGCCCGCGTCCCAAACGCCGCTGCTGGCGCCGTCGTCGTCGTCAGCGTCGGCTCAGCAGCCGGCAGTGGTGGCTCCGGCCAGCTTGCCCGACTGCGCGGCCGTAGATGAGTCCGCGTTCAAACAAGTGTTGGCTCTGGACCTGTGCGAGTGGGTGGTCAAAGGCCCGCGCCAAAACAACGTGCTGCGCCTGGTGCATGCCAACGGCAACAGCACCGAGCACGTGCTGCAGGCGCCGACTGCCCAGGACGCCCACGAGTGGGTGGCCGATCTCGAGCAGGCCTGTAAAGATGCCATTGCCCACCAGCAGGCCCAGCCGGGGTCGACCAAGGTGTTTGGCGTGCCCTTGCAGGTAGTGGCCCAGCGCGAGGGCCAGAAAGTGCCTTATGTGTTTGCCACGTTGTTAGCCCAAATCGAGCAGCGCGGGCTGGACGAGGTGGGGCTGTACCGGATTTCCGGGTCGCTAGCGGCTATTAATGCCCTAAAGGCGGCGTTCGATGCCGGCGAGCAGCTGGCGCAAGCGGACGAGCGCTACCTCGACATCAACGCGGTGGCCGGCTGCGTGAAGCTGTATCTGCGGGAGCTGCCCGAGCCGCTGCTGACGTCGGCGCTGTTCGAAGAGTTTGTGCGCTGCGCGGCATTGCCTCCTCAGTCGCGCATCGACGCGCTGCGGCAGGCGATTTCCCAGCTGCCCGACACCAACTACGCCGTGTTGCGGCGGCTGGTGGAGCACCTGACGCTGGTGGTTGAGCACGAGACGACCAATAAAATGTCTACGCCGAACCTGGCCATTGTTTTCAGTATGAACTTTTTACCACCGTCGGCTATGGACAAAATGAAGGCGATGCAGAGCATTGTCAACACCATGATCCAGAATCATAACTTACTGTTTGGTTAATAGATATTTATGTATATGTGGCTGTACCTGCGTTGCGTTTCTTGTGTGACTGCTTGCAATACTGCTTGCGAGACTGCTTGCCAGTAATATCCTTTGTGGGACCGCATTGGGCCTATTGGGCCCTCTCGACTGCATTGAATTATGGGGTGACCAGCCAGTGTTGTGCCGAGCCACAATGGGGTTAGGGCATACCCCTATCAGGCGATTCCCTGCCCATGACAAATTTGCCTCCTGCTTCGCACCTGTAGCACCCCACCAACCACCCCCGCCGCAATGTCGTTTGCGTTCGATTGGCATGCCTTTGCCCACAAAGAGAGCTTTCTCTCTCAGTGCGAATCGCTGTTGACCAATGCCCTCAACAAGCAGCTGCCCAGCATCATCGAGGACAAGATCGTGGTCAAGGAGTTGTTTTGGGGCGAGCAGCCCCCGAAACTGGAGATCCTGGAAATCGGCGACCTGGCCAATGACCGGTTCAGAGGCATCTTCAAGCTCACCTATTCGGGCGAGGCCCGCATCACCCTGGCAACAAAAGTCCAGGGCAACCCGCTGCATGTCCACACCAGTACGGCCCCGCAGTTTACTACTCCGGCATTAGTGGGGGCGCCGGTTTCGTTTACGATTCCGTTGAATCTCACCCTTAGCGACTTTGTGTTAAGCGGGATTGTCATTCTGGTGTTTTCCAAAGCCAAGGGTCTCACGTTAGTGTTCCGCAACGACCCGCTGCAGAGCATCAAAGTCAGCTCCAGTTTCGACCAGCTGCCGTTCTTTGCCGGGTTTCTGCAGTCCCAGATTGAGACCCAGATTAGAGGCCTTTTCCGTGAAGAGCTGCCGGCCATTCTCTATCGCATGAGCCAGCAATGGACGCCTAGCCAGTCCGAGCGCACCAACCGACACCTATCGATCTCTCCTGATACTAAGCCGGTCACGTTTGCGGAAATCGACCAGGAAAAACAGGTCAGTTTGGTGAACATGCTGCATCTCGAGGCAATGGGCTCTTCGCGGCGCACGCTGGCATTGTCTACGCTGCCGATTGTGTCGTCTATTTGCCGGGCCGAGCTCCGTAAGCGCCAGACTATTCACAATCAACAGCCAGTAGGCTTGTTTGACGAAGCCATGTTCGGGCATGTGCACTCGCAGGCGATCAAGATCGCGAGCGGAGCCAGTCATAAACCACGACGACGAGTTTTGAAACGCCGCACTATCAAACCGGCTGCTCCCGAGCCGAAACTGGTGCCTGCCTGGCCCGAACGGCCCGTCACACCTCCGCCCCGGCCCAGCTCGGCTCCTCCATTGGCAGCAACGCCTACATCTCCGCGACAACTCGCCAAGACCCAGGCTCCCTTGCTGCCGATGGCTCAGCCGGCACTGGCGCTGCCAGTTCAGCCCCTGGCAGTAGCGGCCCCGCTACCTATCAAGCCGGTGTCGGCCCGCGCATCGCCTGTCCAGGTTGCTGCCGAGGCCGACGATCTGGAAAGCATTCCGCCGCTGGACGCCAAGGCCAAGCGCGAAAAGCGCCGCCGCAGCTCGCGTCGCGACGACGAGGCCCGGCCTATCTATCCCCGCCCGTTGGCCCAGTTTGCCAAAGACTCGGGCAACCCGGCAGTATTGTTCAAGCAGTTCTTTGCCCAGCCCGAAGAAGACGCGCCGCCGGCCTACAGCCCGCACGTGCCATTATAAACTGGCCATCTATTTATAGTTTCTGTATATACATTTTTCTCACGTTTCTCTCACCTTCATGTATCTAGTTATAGCACTAGGCATCCAACCCCTTCTTGGCCATCTCTAGCGCACCCTCTTTGGTCTTGTTGCCGCCAATAAAGCCGGCCGCATGCACAAATACGCATCCCGGAATACCAGCGACTTCGGAAAGCTCCTCATCCCGCAGTCCCCGCCACGGCTCCGGCAGCGGCTTGCGGCTGGAGAACGAGCCCGGGGCAACAGCCACCGCCTGCACGCGGAACGAGTCGCCCGACGGGTACAGAACATAGGTGATATGAGCGCCCAGCTCTTTCTCGAGATCAAAGATATGGCCTGACCACGGCACGTAGCTGTCGAACACCAGCAGCCGGCCCTCGGGGTCGTACTTCTTGCGCTGCTCAAGAGCTTTGGCAACAGCATCCCGAGCAGGGAACCAGCTGCGGCCGAGGTTCTTGACTTCGGCCTCGAACGCATAGCCCATGAAATCGGACGCCTTCACGAACTGGCGATCCGCATCCTCGGGGGTGTCGCTCTCGGTCCACAGAGGGTACAGGTTGGCAACCACTGCCCGCAGAGTTGTCGAGTAGATGTTGAAGCGCGGTTTCTCGTCAACCGGATTCACGCCGTTGTCGTAGGCGTCCACGGGCTCGATGAAACTGTCGTAAAGCTTCATATAGATACCGTCGACCACCGCATCGTTTTCGTCGACTTCCAGCACTTTGGCAACGACCTCGCGGCCAAAGTGCTTGTAAATAAGCCCGGCACTGCTCAATTTGGTAGTAGTATGGTTCTCGTCAAACGTCGTAGTGAACTCGCGCTGGTGATGGTCGAAATACTTGGGGGCCTCGTAGCGACCAGTCACATCCACGATAATGTCACACTCGTCCAAAACTGCATTATCCCGCGACCGCACAACTTCGGCATTCTTGTACTTGGGCAACAACTTGAGCATATAAACGGCCAGAGCCTCATCAGCGTGGAACGTTCCACTATGAGTGCCGATCTTCATGATGGTAGCGACAAGCTTGTTAATGGCGATGGGTGAAAATGCTGCGAACCATAAATGAGTAAGCACTGCATGCACACCCAGCCTCGCAGACATTAAGGTCAAATAGATAAATAGATAAATAGATAGATAAATAGAATTAAATTAATTGGTCGCGACGCACTTTGTACTCGTCAACAGCATGCTGCGGCCCATGCTTGCGCCCGCATTCTATAACCAGGAACCGCGCTACTTCGGGCAGATTCCAGTAGTCAAAGTGGGCAGTTAAGATCCGGATATACTGGTTTTCCAGCGGGGCAAGCGGAATGATCCAGTCGAGCTGGCCGTAGTCGTTGAGCATGCCGAGTTCTTTAGTAGTTTCAGTGACGATCTCGCCGTGGCTAATAGCTTTGCGGAGCAGGGTAAATCGCTTCTGCGGCACCGTCAACAACGCCGCCTTGATCATCGGCGGTTTCGAGCCTATCACGGTAGGATTTAACTGGAAAGACAGCACATCCGAGTAATGCATCAGGTTATAAATACTGCGCACTGCCAAACAGCCAAACCCGTACTCGTTGGGGGTCGTAGCCAATGCCCGCGGCACTAACTGGTGGCCTTTGAGGTACAAGAACAAAGCCAGGGGGCTTCCCGTGAGGAACAGGTTATTGGTGTTAAACAGTAGTGGAGAGGTTTCCGTAGATATTTCCGGCTGGTCACTGAGAAGATCGGCTACAATAAGACTCCCCAAAGAATGGCCAACAATGTTGACGTCCCCCTTGGTCTTGAAGCTTGGGTGGTGGGCGCATACCAGTTTATACAGCCGGTTTGCCTCGCTCGAGGCGGCAGCCAGCATCGTACCCTGGTGACTCGACAGGTAATAAGGCACATCCATGAGAGCATCGGTCACGAATTTGCGGGCCTGAGGAATGGTCGGCATGGTGACGCTTTCCATAGAGAACTTGGGGTCGTTATCGATATCCAGCCCCGTGCGCCAGTTCACAGGTAAAACCAGAAACTGCGGGTGGCCATCAAGATGGCAAGCTATATCAGAGGCAGTCATGGTAGTGCCCATAAGTACCCTCAGCTTCTCGATGGCATACGTGAAGTTGAAACTCTCGATGCTCTCAGTGAGTTTCTGGCCAATCCCATGGAACACCAGTAAAAGCTTGTTAACTTCCGGTGGAGAATAGTGCGGGTCATCTGATTTGCGGTCCGGCAGCTGGTGGTGAGCTTTCCATAGTTCCCAGTTGAAATGGGTCAACCGCACGGAGGCCGTCTCGGGCATAGTACCGGCTAAAAGGCTTTGGGCCAGCCCTTGCAGTTTAATCCGGTTAGAGGAAAATACACATACCAAGGCGGTTTCTCCAGGCACAAATACTAGACATACCGAGAGTTGGATAGGCGGTTTCTGAGGCAGAACTGCTCTCGTGATCACGAGCTCAAGCACATCGGGGTCACTCACGGCCGCCTCAATCAACTTGCGATAGGTCTCAGTCCACGGCTCAGTTGCGAGGTATGCTTCGGAAACTACCTGTTCCCATTCGGGATTAATGGGCGTCAACGTACTTTGGAACACCCATTGCGCCTGGCGCACCGCGCCGTTGGCCAGCGTCTTGGGCCAGTAGATGGGCTCGATAACCGGGCCGGAAACTTGGTAAAGCAGACGATTGTGGCCGACCGCAATAGGTTCCTGATGTTCAATGGCGCTATTTGCGGTAATTCCCCCGGGGTTCTCTCGAGCGCGCGCGCATAGCCGCTCGCATAGCCGCTGATTATCTGCGGGCGAGAACGCGCGCCAGCACCCGCAGGGATGGATGAGTTTGAAAAACGTGGTTTGCGAATATTCTTCCGGCAGAATATTCGACGAAACCAACGGCTGTTCCATATCGATATCCACCGGAAGATTATAAAAGTACCAGGGCGGGGCCATGGTTACCTTGGGTGACCTTGCAGCTGATTAGAGCGACCTGCAGGGACTAAGTAGCCGGGACGATCCCGCAGAACGGCTTATGCAGCCGGAAAAACTTGACTTGCCCGCTAGCGGGTCTAGCCGAGAAGGCGTCCACCTCAGTAAAAATAGGCACCAATATAGACTTAAATAGACATAAATAGATGATTTAACCCGTTTTTGAGGTATTCTACCTGATTTTAGGAAAAGTCCCCAACAGGGATGACCCCCGCCTTAGGCACACAACAAGGAACCGTGTTGGGGATTACCAAACTCACCAACCCACCATCTCGATAATGAGCCACGAGCTGTTTTCAAACAAGACCCGCGCCTTTGTGTACGGCATGCAGCCGCGTGCCTGCCAGGGCATGCTTGACTTTGATTTTATCTGCAAGCGCGACACCCCCTCGGTGGCCGGCGTCATCTACCCGTTCGGCGGCCAGTTCGTGTCCAAGATGTACTGGGGCACCAAGGAGATGCTGCTGCCCGTGTACCAGGAGGTGGCCAAGGCGGCGGCCAAGCACCCCGACGTGGACGTTGTCGTGAACTTCGCCTCGTCGCGCTCGGTGTTCTCGTCGACCATGGAGCTGCTGGAGTACCCGCAGTTCAAGACCATCGCCATCATTGCCGAGGGCGTGCCGGAGCGCCGCGCGCGCGAGATCCTGCACAAGGCCCACAAGAAGGGCGTGACCATCATCGGTCCGGCTACTGTGGGCGGCATCAAGCCGGGCTGCTTCAAGATCGGCAACACCGGCGGCATGATGGACAACATCGTGTCCTCGAAGCTGTACCGCCCCGGCAGCGTGGCCTATGTGTCCAAGTCGGGCGGCATGTCCAACGAGCTCAACAACATCATCGCTCATACTACCGACGGTGTTTACGAGGGTGTGGCCATTGGCGGCGACCGGTACCCGGGCACCACCTTTATTGACCACATTCTGCGCTACCAGGCGGACCCCAAATGCAAGATCATCGTGCTGCTGGGCGAGGTCGGCGGTGTGGAAGAGTACCGGGTGATCGAGGCCGTCAAGAGCGGCAAGATCACCAAGCCCATCGTGGCGTGGGCCATCGGAACCGTGGCGTCCATGCTCACCACCGAGGTGCAGTTCGGCCACGCCGGGTCCATGGCCAACTCCGACAAGGAGACGGCCAAGGCCAAGAACGCGGCCATGAAGGAGGCCGGTTTCTACGTGCCCCCCACTTTCGAGGAGCTGCCCGCCGAGCTCGAGAAGGTGTACCAGCAGCTGGTGCAGTCGGGCGACATCACGCCTGCCTCGGAGCCCGAGGTGCCCAAGATCCCTATCGACTACGCATGGGCCCAGGAGCTGGGGCTGATCCGCAAGCCGGCCGCTTTTATCTCTACTATTTCCGACGACCGGGGCCAGGAGCTGGTGTATGCCGGCATCCCCATTTCCGAGGTGTTCAAGGAGAACATCGGTGTAGGCGGCGTGATGTCGCTGTTGTGGTTCCGCCGCCGCTTGCCCGACTACGCGTCGCGGTTTTTGGAAATGGTGCTGATGCTGACCGCCGACCACGGCCCGGCCGTGTCGGGCGCCATGAACACCATCATCACCACCCGGGCCGGCAAGGACCTGATCTCGTCGCTAGTATCCGGTCTGCTGACCATCGGCACCCGGTTTGGCGGCGCCCTGGACGGCGCCGCGTCCGAGTTCACCGCCGCCTACGACAAGGGCTGGTCGCCGCGCCAGTTCGTGGATACGATGCGCAAGCAGAACAAGCTGATCCCCGGTATTGGCCACAAGGTCAAGTCGCGCAACAACCCGGACTTCCGGGTCGAGGTGGTCAAGAACTTCGTCAAGAAGAACTTCCCGTCCAGTGCTTTGCTCGACTACGCGCTGGCGGTCGAGGAGGTCACCACGTCCAAGAAGGACAACCTGATTCTCAATGTAGATGGCGCCATTGCCGTGTCGTTTGTGGACCTCATGCGCTCGTGCGGCGCCTTCACGCCCGAAGAGGTCGAGGAGTACCTGCGCAACGGCGTGCTCAACGGCCTGTTTGTGCTCGGCCGCTCCATTGGTCTCATTGCCCACCACCTCGACCAGAAACGGCTGAAGACCGGTCTGTACCGCCACCCGTGGGACGATATCACCTATCTTGTTGGCCAGGAAACGGTCAAGAAGTCGCAAGGCCGCGAACGGGTGGAGGTCGACGCCAAGGACGAGAGTGCTGCGCGGGCCAAGTAATTGTCTATAGCTAGATTCTAGGTTTACTAGTTCTTATGGCGATTCCGCGAAGCGGAACTAAAGCCGACTTTTTTCCGCGAAGCGGAACTACAGGCCGACTTGTCGGCCTAGTATGAAAAGAAAATAACAGAAAATTGTAATTTAAACTGGTGCTACAAAATGCTGCTTGGCATGTGAAAGATGGGAGGACCGAGGGTAAGGGCGAATGCGGGGAGACGGTTACCGAATAGCCGAGACGCCCGTTTACCGCTACCAGTTGCTGCAAACCCAGACTAGTTCCTATTTAGTTATAATAGTTCAAACCCAATTGAGACCGTCTATACCCCGCAAGACCCCTCATTCTGGTCGTTTGGCCTCTGCAGTGGGGTTAGGCTTCACCCCGGCTTAGCATGTATATAAACCCCCTCCCCTCCGGTCCCAAACTGTCCACCCCCACATTTCACCCAAAAACCAATGCGTGTCCGTCATTTTACTACCCCGGCCTATTGGCCACGTGAGCATATCAGTAGCGTCTACAATTACTATGATCACTTCGATGTCGCCTATGCGCTTTTCGACCAGCCCAACGCCCCGAACCCCCCACCTGCCGCCGACAGACTCAACCTGGTGTTCCTGCATGGCAGCCAGCTCACCAAGGATATCTGGACCTACTACGCCGAGCTTGCCTTCAAAGCGTACGGGTCGACCCTGGACAAGGTTATCACTATCGACTCCGTGAACTCCGGCGACTCGGCCATTCTCAATTACGAGAAACTGGGGTCCTACCACTCGTGGATCGACCTTGCCCGGGACAATTTGAAGGTGTTGCATACGTTGATTGACCGCAAAGAGATCACCGGCCCGATAGTTGTGATTGGCCACTCCATGGGCGGCGCCGAGGCTATTTTCATGGCCTCGTTCGAGCCCGGGTTGGTGGACGGCGTAGTGGCCCTCGACCCGGTGTGGTCCGGCACTGCCGAGTTCGATAACCCCAAATACATGGAAGCCATGTTCAAGACCATGTCGGGCCTGTTCTCAAAAGTCTACAAGTATGCCCAGGACGACTTCCCGAGCTGGGACGCCTACGAGAAGTTCTGCCGCACCAAGTTTGTGTCCAAGAAATTCCACCCCCGCATTCTCGACGACGTCATCCATAACCAGGCCTATGAGCACAATGGCAAATGGACGATGAAGACTCCTAAAGAGCTGCAGGTAGGCGGGTATATGTCTTCGGCAGGGACGTGGCCGGCCACCCACACTTTGGTAAAGTTCACGCCTGTTCCTACTTTAGTGATTCGCGGCGATGTCCAGGACTGGAACGCGCCCGGGTCGATGGAGCTGCTGGTGAAAACATTGCCTAATGGCCAGCTCAAGGTTGTTGAGGGCGGTGGTCACCTGATTGGTTTTGAGAAACCGGATGAAGTCTTCGCGGCTATGAAACCGTTCATTGACCAGCAGTTCAAGCGCGGTCTCGAGCTCCGGAAATCAAATGTCCATGGCCTACCTCCTCAAAGCCGTCGCTCTCAGATAGAAGATATGATCAAGGAGCTCGGGCGGGGCCGGCTCCTTAATACCTCCAAGCTTTAGACCTTGGGTAGTAGGAACTTTTTTATAGTTTGATATTTTGCAAGTCCATTTTGGTTGGTTTTGTTCTTTTTTGTTCTAGTAGTTATGTACAAAGTCGACTACTTGCGCTTGATCTTAACGAACCGCTTGGCTTCGGCAGCCGCCTGGTCCGCCGCCTCCTGCTTGGCCTTGGCCTCAGCTGCCATCTTCTTTTCCGCCTGCAGCTTGGCATCCTCGTACTTTTGCCGCATAGCCCCCATAATCGACGAGCTCTGGGTCTTGGCTACCTCGGCGTCGATCTTCTTCTGCTCCTCGGGGGTCAGCATAGGCGCCAGACCCAGCTTGTTGCGCACAAACGGCATCTTCAGCGCATTGCTTTGCACAATCGAGACAATAGCGTTGATGGCAAAGTAGTAGCAGACCACAGCCGGCAACGACATGGTCAAAGGCACGGCAATAAACGGCATCCAGGTGAAAAGTTTCTTCATGACCGGAGTCAAAGTCTGCGAGCCGGTCTCACCGCCAAATAACCGGAATGTCAATGAATATAAACAGGCAGTGATGATCTGCAGCCCGCAATAGGGATCCGCGGCCGCCATGTTCGTGAACCACCAAAGACCCTCGGTGCTTAGCCCCGGAATAGGCACCTTGGCCATGCCGCTGAGCGCACCGAACACCCCCAGGAAAATGGGCACGGCCAGAATCGGCTTGATCATGTTGAGCATCTTCACGTTGTTCTTTTTCATGATCTGCTTGCGGGCAATCATCGCCTTTTGGATCTCCACCTGGTCAGTGGCCTGCTTGGTGGTCTCCATCAACTTGGTGAGCTCGGGCTTGATGCGGGCCATGCGGGCGGTGGCATCCGATGCAGAAATGTACAGAGGCAGCATCACCACCCGCAAACCGAGGGTGACGGTCAAAATGGTCGCCCACCATGACAAGCCCGAATAGACATGGGCGATCTCAAACACATGCTGGAAAAGTCCGGTAGGCCAGACCCATGAGTTTGCCAGGCCTACATGCTGGAAATAGCCGATCTGGTCCGGTAAATATGTAGTGGTGGCCGCGGCCTGGGCCAGGGCATCGTGAGAAGGGGCTCCTGACAGAATGTCGCCGGCTTTCTCGCCAACCGACTCGATTTCCTGGGTGATCGACGACTTAAACCGGATCTGGTTAACACTCAAGGGCGGCCGGGCCATATTCCAGCCTGCTGCTGCTATCGCGGCTGCCCGCGGCAGCGTAGGACGCACCCGACAACCGACTCGAGACAGCATTCAGATGACAGATGAAATTTCAGTCAACCTGCATGACCCAATGCATCCACGGCCAATAGGGTCGGCTCGTCCCTGTACGGCGCGGTTACGCGGTTATATCCCTTTGCAAAGGCCATGTCCACGGTTATCATGTCGGTCGTTTTGTTCGTCAAGCAGTTGGTCAAGTACCTGGTCAGGCCCTTGGTCACAGCCATTACAGCCATTACAGCCAGACATCCCGCTAGGATTAAGGCGCAAATACCGAAACTCTATTCCATGTAGAGGTTCAAACCATATGAATCCTTGTAGTGGCGCGCGTTATTACTCTTTAACAGGCATCAATTCCCGCATAGACGAAGCGTTTACTAGAAATGATCCCGCTCAGGCGGGTGCATTGCTAGCGGAATATGCTTCGGCAGGCTATAAACTATCGCCAAAACACTTGACAACCTTGCACGACCAAATAAAAGCTTCAAAAGACCCGCTGCTGGTAGATATCTTTGTCCAGCTGGTGGCAGCGGCGGCCCCGCGAGCTCTGGAGCTAAACTTCAATCGAGCAGTACAACTGTATGCGCTTGTTGGTGATACCGAATCGGCCCTGGCATTTCTTCGTGATGTCCAGCTCGCCAATGCCGGTAAGTTCAGCGTATCGTACCCTACTTTGGAGGTGCTTTTACTGTGTGCTAAATGGCATAAAGACCCCGAAATCGCCTGGCAGGTAGTCCAGAGTATGCGCGAGGCTCACGACAAGATCTATGCTCGTAGTTTAGGACTGCTGCTATCTACGATTTTGGAAACGGGTCATTATGAAGCGTTACAATGGTTCTATAAAAACGCGGCTATTCCGGGCCATATTGTTCTTGACGATCACTCGTATCTGGGAATGGCCGCTGTAGCTGCCCGGCATGGCGATTTCAATATCTGCCGCTGGGCGGCTTTGAGAATGCGCCGCCGGCAACGGGCGCTGGGGATGGAGCCGGATCCGGGCCATAATGTCCGGCTGTTTATATACTTAATCGAGGCCGCGGCTGGCCAGGGCGCTTACAAGGTGGCTTGTCGGTATGTTGTTCAACTCCGAGATGCGGCAGGACCGCTAGGAGTAGAGGATCTGCCTAATATGGTTGCCTGCTTGGCCAATCAGGCAAGGCCCGAGTCCCGGGAGTTCTTCTCTGACATGTTTGTGGAGATGTGTGGAGACCCCGTGGCTAGTGAGGCGGTCAAATCGCTTATGTATGGGCTTCTACTGGCCAGTCTCCTGCGGCAAAACCGGTACGCAGAAGCAGTAGAGTTGCACGGCCAAGCCGTCGATGCTGGCGTGGTGTTCAGCCAATCGGCCCGGCTGCTGGTGGTAGAGCTGGGCTGCCACGTATGGGACTGGCCGCTTATCCACAGCATGGCCAATCAGGACCCTCGTGTCGAGCGGGCCATTACCCATGCCGCAGACAGCATGGGTTTAAGCTATCCCTAGAATCGAGTAGCAGTTGCATATAATACTTCCATGTCCTGCACGCAACCCTTGCCCCGATGGGCGTATATAAGTGGCTCGGTTTGTTTACTTTTGTTTAAGACATGGGTGATACCGTCACCGTGGCGGTGCGGCTGCGGCCGCCAAGTGATGCCGAGGCAGAGCGCCTGGCGCCCAATGGCCTGCTCGCCGGCCAAGGCGGAAATTTCTCTTCTTTTTTCCCGCCAGGTGTAACGCCAGGGGGAGCGCCCCGGAATGTGCGCCAGATCGTGGCCGCCCTTGATGAGCGGGTTCTGGTGTTTGACCCGGTCCAATCGCCGGCGCAGCCCGGGTACCTTCATACTGGCGGTGCGCGCGGGCGCTCGCGCGACCAGAAATTCGTTTTCGATCGAGTGTTTTCCGAGCAGTCCTCGCAACAAGACGTCTACGAGGCGCTGGCCAAACCGCTGCTAGCGGACGTCATTAACGGCGTCAATGCCAGTATATTTGCCTATGGAGCTACTGGATGCGGCAAAACCCATACTATTAGCGGCGTTGACCACGATCCAGGTATTATGTTCTTGGCATTAGAGGATCTGTTCCATCTTATTCACGAGCGCAAGGCCTCGCAGGATATCGAGGCCACAGTTTCATATCTCGAGATCTACAATGAGACGCTGCGCGATCTCTTGGTAGAGCCCGTCCAGGGCGCGCGGCCGCTGGAACTCAGAAACAACGAGTATAACCAGGTGATCTGCGCTGGGTTAACGCAGCACGCCTTCTCGTCGGTGCAAGCAGTTATGGATCTTGTTTCGGAAGGCAATTCGCGCCGGGCCATGTCGCCGACCTCGGCAAATGCCACATCGTCTCGGTCGCATGCCATCCTCACGATCCAGGTGGTGAGCAGCTGCGTCTGGCAAGGAATGCATGAGAAAACCACGGTGTCCAAATTCAACATCATCGACCTCGCCGGCAGCGAGCGCGCCGCATCCACAAATAACCGCGGTCTCCGGCTGGTCGAGGGCGCCAACATCAACAAGTCGTTGCTGGCGCTGGGCAACTGTATTAAGGCGCTGGCGTCGACCCAGCGAGGCTTCGTTCCTTATCGAGACTCCAAACTCACCCGGTTGCTGAAATCGTCGTTAGGCGGCAACTGTAAAACGGTGATGATTGTTTGTGTGGCCCCCACGTCTTTGCATTACGAGGAAACTCTAAATACTCTGACCTATGCCAACCGGGCCAAAAACATAAAAACTACCGCTGTCCGCAACGAGTCCATGGTCGACCGGCATGTGCTGGCCTACTGCCGGAAAATTAATGGCCTACAATCCGAAGTCACGCGGCTTAAAGTCGAGCTGAAACGGCTCGATAACGACGAGTTCAGTGGGGTCGCGCCCGGGGTGCTGGAGGAAGCTATTGAGGCGGTGGAGGCAGCCAGCGGGCAGGCCCAATATAGCCGCGAAAAGTATGCGGCCGAGTTTACTCGCAAGCGAGAACTCTGGAAGAAATCGGCCGGCTTGTCGCGGGCTTTGCAAGTGGTGGAGATGCTGGTGCCCGATGCCAGCAGTGCGGAAAGAGTGATTGCCGAGCTTGAGCAGGATCTCGCCAACGTGAAAAATGAGTATGCCAGCCTTGAACCCGACCGCAACGAGTATGCCTCGGCGGTGGAGACGACCATTGCTCAGAAACGGCGCGAATTACAAGCGGCGGGCGCATGTCTCTGGCAGCTGCAGCTGTTCGACGCACGGACGGAGGTTATTGTGCATATAAACGAGCGGCAAATCCTGGAGCAGTCGAATCCAGACAACGATGACGACCAGGATATCATTTTCGCCCTGTTGCACACGCTAGTCCAGAACGGCGTAGTCTCACCCTCCCTGGTAGCTGCCCGCTGCAGCAGTCTCGGCACTTGAGCATTAAATCTCTTAAATATTATTGCTTTTATTTCTATTATATATTGTTTCTATTATTTGTCTTTGTTGGCCAGGCGTACAAGGGCATCACGGGAGTATGCATCACAGGGCAGGGGTGAAGTAATTATAACCAGCCATGCTGCAGGGAGTTGTAGCATGATCACTTTCTTCCGAGGCCATCCTTCTAATAAGCTTCTACCTCGAGATAAAGTTTTACAAGCAGCCACCACAGTGCTAGCTAACCCGCAGCCTAGCGACGAAGACGAAACAACTAGACATCCTTTGACTTATGGCCCTGATGCAGGAGCATTAAAGGTGCGGCAGCAGTTATGTGCCTGGACAAACCGCCGAAGCCAAGGCACGGCTACACCGGAATGCCTTAATTTAACCAATGGAGCCAGCTTTGGCGCAGCAGCAGTGCTCATGCAATGTACGGACCCTGAATTTACTCGTAGGGCATTCATTGTTTCCCCCACCTACTTCCTTATCAATAAGGTATTTGAGGATGCCGGGTTCAAGGGCCGGCTGAGTGCCGTCAAGGAAACTAGCGATGGCATTGATTTACAAGCTCTGGAAATGTATTTACAAACCGATAAACAAACCTATGGCACTGAATTTAGAACCAAGCCCCGACAAGAGCTGTTCCGTTATGTACTCTATGTGGTTCCCACATTCAGTAATCCCAGCGGCCAGACATTATCGTTGGAGCAGCGGAAAAGTCTGATCGACATTGCCCGGAGATATGATGTGCTAGTGCTATGTGATGAAGTATATGAATACCTGGATTTCTCTAAAACCCCCCAGCGGCCGCCGTTGATGGTCACGTTAGATCGCGCAACTCTTCCGCAGGGTAGCATTGGAAATGTGGTCGCCAACTACTCAATGTCGAAGATCCTCGGGCCCGGTCTACGAGTCGGCTGGCAGGAGGCGGCCACCGAGCAGCTGGGGTTCACCCTGTGCCAAACTGGCGCAGGCATCTCCGGCGGCACCCCTGCCCACCTCAACACTTTCATCGTAGGTGAGCTTGTGGCCAGCGGGGCCGTGGACGAGGTGATCGAGGAGTTAAATCGGGAATACGGACAGCGGGCTAAAGCCTACCGAGAAGCTATGGAAAAGTATTTACCAAACGGCACTACGATCGCCGGTGGCGAGGGCGGCTATTTTTTCTGGGTCACCCTCCCAATCGGGTATGATGCCGAGGCTATTACTAAGGCGAGTGCAGCGCAGGGGATCATCCTCGCCCCGGGCGGACATTTCGAAGTTGCCGGAGACCCCTGTGGGTGGGGCCAGCGGTGCTTCCGCATATCTTTGAGTTACTACGATAACGCCGAAGCTATTCCGGCTATTGAAAAGTGGGGGGATATATGTGCTGGCCACTATATTTGAATAACCCTCTTAATGCATTTGTTGCTTACCTGAACATGGCATGAGGCGAGGTTAGGGCAGGGGTTGGAGGGGCAAAAAACGGCTAACCCCCAACCTTTGCGGAATAGCCACCCCCTAAAAAAAGCCCCCAAAAATTAGCGATAGAGTTATTCTGCTTAAAGCTTAGTGACCGGCCGCATTTAAAAACTTGTACGAACAAGCTCCTAAGCTTGCTGGACCCTATCGGTAGCTAAATAAACCGGGTTATAATCCACTGACACCCTGGTCAGTTCCGAATGGGAGGGAAAGCCGCCCCCGATTCGATCGATGTTAGGGCAGAATCTGCTGAGGTTGGTTGCCCAGCAACCATGTGCAGAACTGAGTCAGGAGAAAAGCACCGTGCAGGACACTTTTCATCACCCCCGAAAAAGTCAGTGGTCACCAATTTTTTTTTGCACTTTTTACTTTTCCCTGAAAGGAAGCTTTAATTAGCCTTTCTTTTCAAATGAGCGTGGTATACCCATATCATACCACATATCCTCCCTATGCTAATGATCCTCGCAGCCGCACCACTGGCTATTCGGCCATGAACCCGAATGGTTGCGGTGGGGCTTGGAATTATGGTTCGGGCGTTGCCCAAGCAAACTTCCCTGCTCCGGCCATCTCTCATCACAGTTCCCATCATGCTGTCCAGCATGCCAGTGCCGACCAGCTGTCGGCCGGGTGGACGTCCGGGAACATCTGGTCGCAAGGGTACGCCGCTGCGCCTTCGTGGCCTCAACCTGGCTCCTGTCCGGCTTCTAGCGCTTCTAGTGCTAGTATTCACAATGTGCAGCCCCAGATGATGCCTTATAACTATTATGTCCCTCCTCCGGCCCCTCAGCCGTTTTATGCCTATGCCTATCCCTATGGGGCCCAAGCCGCTCCTGCGCTGCCGGCACCTGCCCCGGCGATGGGCCATGTTGGCCCGCCCGCTAACGTCCCCTGCAAGTGTGAGTTCACCCCCGGTACCGGTGATGCGCCGCCTCTTGACTATAACATCGACCAGATGGCCGATTTCTTGAGCACCATGGCCTATGGCATCATGTCCGAGCACCGGGCGGTCTGGGATGCCACCCAGCAGCAGTCGTTCCGCCAGTTTGTTTATATGGTGCTTGGTTCCACCCGGTTGTCGAAGCCGACCATCATTCTCGCTTTGGTGTACCTGTCCAAGCGGTGGTCTTTGGGCGATGTGCCCCATGACAGCGACGCTCACGCCTTTTATGTGTTTTTTGTGATCTCGCTGGTTCTGGCCAATAAGACACATGACGATAACACTTTTACCAATGCCTCGTGGTGCCAAGCCACCGGCCTGGCCACCGCCGAGATCACAAAGGCCGAGGCGGCCTGGCTGGCCAAGATCACATGGAGTCTATACCTCACGGGCACCGAGTGTGATGGCTGGCATAAATGGCACGAGTGCTGGATGGTTTTCAGCAGCCATATTGTTTGCCCTGCTCACTCGCATTCGCCAGGGGTTACTCCGGGCGTCCAGTCGCCTATTGGCCCCGCCACGCCCAAGTTCGAGTCTGTGGACAATGGCTCGGGCGTGTATTGCGATATGCCGCCGAGACTGTGGGGTCTTCCTGCCGTAGCAGTTACTGGCGCAGAGGTAGCTGCATTTTGAAAACGACAAATTTTTTTCCCCCGCCGTTTTTTCTCTTTTTTTTTTCCCTTTTGTGTTTAGATTTTTTATTGCGATCCTTTTGATTGGGGTTTGGTCCTCCCTAGCATCTGACCAAGCTCTTATTTGTTAATTTTTCCACTGGTAATATGTCTATTTTTGAAGCTTATTCTAGTTAATTTTGATTCCTTTAAGTGTCTTTTAAGTGTCTTTTAAGTGTCTTTTAAGTTTGATTTGATTTGCCTGATCTAGCCGGATCTTTTTCGGCGATCTCTGATTTCGGCTAGGGGGGTGCATTTTTAGGGGGTTTTCCCCTATTTCTCGGCTTGTCTACCCTAGTAATAGGTTTTTCTCGTGGGTCAAGCTCTAACTTTGATTAGACGTTGACTACTGTTAGCCTAAAACATGGTCTAGATTGAATAATCGAGCTGTAGGGTCATGTACTGTCATGTACCGCATGGGGGAGGCTGGTTTCAGAGTTTATGGTGTGGATCCTAGTAATGAGGAGCCAGCCCCGTGCGGGCGGCACTCGTTGGCTAACCACCAAAAAGATAGAATGGATAAGCCATCTATAGAACTAATATAACACAGAAACAACTTATTACCAGCGGTTAACGTCCCGAAGCCCGACCGAAGTCGGCGCCGGTGACGTAACGCGGAGAAGGGCTAGGGTGGTATCCGCTTACCCCATATTTGTTGCTTCAGACTCCTCCGGGACCCCACTCTATTTTTCCCAACTTATTAGGCCCCCCGATATTAGAGTGTCTTACGCCTCCCCTCCCCCACCCCCTTGCCGGCCTTTGTCTCGTTTCAGAGCCCTCCCATCTCTTTTCCTACCTCGGGTTTTAGTTTTGCAGACCGGCCAGTAAGAAGTTCTTTCCCGCCCCCACCCTCCAAAAATAAAAACTCCCCCCCCCTAAACTCTCGCCATGGCCTCTAGTTCTGCCAGCAGCCGCAGTAAAGACTCGGAGCTCCCGAGACCATATAAATGCCCGATATGCGAAAAAGCGTTTTACCGCTTGGAGCACCAAACCAGACACATCCGTACCCACACGGGCGAGAAGCCGCACGTGTGTAACTACCCGGGGTGTACCAAGCGGTTCAGTCGCAGCGACGAGCTTACCCGGCACTCGCGGATCCACACCAACCCGAACTCTCGCCGCAACCAGCGGACTCATAAAGATATAAAAGAAGAGACCATCGACTTTGGCCAGCTGCAGCCCGCCCCCGTGGGCCATTTGACCCCGGGTAGCTCCAGCGGCCATTTGTCGCAGAGCTCGGGTTCGGGCTCGGGTCACACTTCCAGCGACCCGAGTTCAGGGGTGCCCAGCGGCACTGGCACCCCCGTGACCTCGTCGCCGGCCATGGGCCCCGCCTCAGGCATGGCGTTGCCGCCCGGACTGCCTACCTTAGGCTCGTTGGCCGCCAATAGGGGCATGGCCACTATGAGCCCGGGCACGCCGACTACCCCGCATTATCCCTACATGATGGCCATGCCGATGGTGCAGAGCATGCCCGCGTCGCCGCAAGTGAACCATACGAACTACTGGCAGGGCCCCCCCATCAGCCACCAACAAAAGTCCCGGTCTCATTTCGATATCCATGCCCTGGCCGCCGCCGCTACCCAGCAGCTGGAGCGGGAACGGGCGATGCGCGGGGCCCCGCCCCCCGCCAACGGCGGCTTCCAGCAGCCTCCGGCGCCGCACCCTGCCCAGAATACCTCGCAGAATACCTCGCCGAGTGCCAAAACGCCCAGCCCGGGCTCCAGCGGGTTGAGTCCCGCAAGCATGTCCAATCTGCATGCCGCGCAGCACCGCCAGCGCTCGACGCCCACGCTCAATAGCTACTTTGGCCACGCACACATGACGCCATACGAGCGGCCCGTGCGCATCGCGCCGCTGACGGCCATGACCGGCCACCGCCCGGCCGGCTTCGACCTCGACCACGTGGTCAAGCGCTCGCGGCCCGGATCGCCGTCCTGCACGGTGCCCCCGTCGCCAGCCGTTTCCCGGCCCACATCGCCCACGCCCGACCACACGCCGCTGGTCACGCCCGCACACTCGCCGCGGTTGGCGCCCAGCAGCGACGTGCATCTGCCGGCCATCCGCAGTTTGCCGGTCGTGCGCTCGGGCCTCGCGCTCGACACCCTGGAGCCGGTGCCGTCGCAGTTCTCGAGCCTGCGGTCCACGGCCGAGCCGCGCTCGCAGGTGGCCACGCCGCTGATGGGCTCGCCGGCGGTGTCGCGGGCCTCGTCGCCGCCGCTGCCGGCGGCCACCCACCGCGTAGCGGTCAGCGATCTCATCAACCCCACGTGAAAGCCGGTATTTATTTGTTTACTTTGTTTTGGCCTTCAGCACGGGGGGTGTTTTACTTCTTAGATATTAGTTGGTCTGTATGACTCTTAAACTTCTCATGAAATTCAACGTTCTTTTTTTCTTCTTTTTTTATTTTTTTTTTTCATACTAGGCCGGCAAGCCGGCCTGTAGTTCCGCTTCGCGGAATAGTTATTTCCTGCAAATAATGAAAAAGCACTGGATGGATGGTTATATGGGGATGGGGATGGGGATGGGGGCCCTACCCTTGATGCCCACCCTCGGGGAGCTCGTCCATAGACATAACCGTTCTCACCATCTGTGTACAGGCGTGGCGGAATTAGATGCCGAATTGTCGCATTTGCATGCAGCAAGTCTCCCCGGCCTGCCGCCGGTGTCGTTGACGCAGATCTGTGGCCCGCCAGGAGCGGGTAAAACCGCCGTCACGCTCAGCGTGCTCCTGGACGCGTTGCGGGCCGGCCGGTCGGTGCTGTGGGTGATGTGCGGCAGCCGGCCGTTTGCGATCGCGCGAATGCGCGCTATGAAGGGCTACCGGCCCGAAATGGACGCCCGACTCAAGTGTTTGTCGTTGATAGACCTGTGCTATCTGTTGGTGCTTGCCGATAGCAAAACCCAGTTCTCCGACCTTGTGGTCATTGAGCATTATAATGAATTAGTTCCGGAAAGAATAGCAAAGGGCCGGCCCCGCGCTGTTCAGGCCCTGCATGCCGCATTGACAAAACTAGCGTCCGATCGGTGCGTGCTCATCACCAGCGACATGGCCCCGCGCATGCTATTTGGAGCCAGCGCCGTCCGGCTGCTAACCCCTGCACTTGATCTTCCAGTGACCCGATTGATGCTGTTTAGAAACCAGCATGGCCTCATAGTCACCGAACACGGCACCCAGTTGACGGTCACGAGCGAGGCAGTAGAAGCCACTGTTCTGTCGACTCCGCCGCAACTTCCTGACCATAAAGTAGTGTGGACCGACGAGCCGTCGTCGGGATCAGTGCCGGATCTCTGTGGAGACTCCTCTTTTGAGACGCCGCCGCCCAATTCTACGCAGCCTTTATCGGACCCAACCGTACCGGTCGGACTCGTCCCTGCATCGTCGCCGCCCGCCAAAAAGGCCAAGCTTGGTGAGTCGCCGCCTGCTAGCCCCAATTTTATTCCTTGTAGCCAAGTCGATTTTGCATTCGACCATCGCTTGTAGTTTAGAACATCTAGTACTAGTCTATACGTTCGTAAAACACTATATAAGCTGCGTTGGACTCTTTAGGCCCACACGGCAGCTGATGCACATATTCGTCGTCAACATTAAACCAGTCGTCGCCGATCTTCACATCGGTGGTATAGTGGCCCATGGTGGCCGACGGCCCGTGGTGGTACACCACCGCGACCGGCCGGTACTTTGTGCCGCCTGTACAATCGATGTGGATATCGGAAACGGAAATGGGCTTGGAGATCTTGCCAAACTCAAACGAGTCGCCGCAATGCAGGAATGTGAACCGTTTGATGTGCACAATCAACATGGGCGGCACCCGCTCGAACTGCAGCTGTTTAGTGGCTGCGACCATGGTGTTGCGGTGCTCCAACTGTAAGTGTTCGGGAGCAAGCATATGGTCGACGGCTTCCTGGATGGACGTGATCTCTGGAGCAGAGATGTCTACACACAGCTGCTGGAAGCTCTCGACGGTAACCGACGGCTGGTCTTTGCCCTTGCGGAGCTCGCTGCGGAGCTTGCCGCCAAAGATCGTCAAGATGGGATTAGTGTGGTCGGTGCGGCCTGCCTGCAGGGCCACGATCTTGCGATTGCTCTTGCCGACCTGCGTCCAGTTATCGTCTTCGGGCTCCTCGTGCCGAGCCACCACATGCTCGTCTTCGGGAGCCTTTTCGGCAGCGTCAAAGTCTTCTTCCAAGGTATCGAGCAAATACCCCAAAAACTCCTGGGCGTCCTCTTGCCGGCCCGGTTTTAAATGCTTGAAATTGGGGTGGCTGCACACCACCTTATAGAACCGTTCGGCAGTAAGAATCCGGGTCGCCGGCAGCGCATACTCGCCGCTAAACGATACCATGCCTGCGAGCACGGGAGTAGTGCTCTTGATTTTAAAAATGGTATTATTGCGAATATCGTTTAGCAACGCATACACCGGCTCGCAATGCACTAAAGCCTGCAACACCGCATTGAAGAAGCACATATTGCAAGTGTTCTGCAGGCCTCTAGTCTCCACACTCATCCTCGACTTGTAGTCATGAGTAGCCAGAACCGAATAAAGACTTTGCCGGGCACTGGCCCCCATTGGTTCGGGAATTTCCTGGTCTATTACCAGGGTATCAAGATCATCTGCTAAAGACTGAGGGTCCAGTAGACTAGGACCCAGTGTAGGTTCCAGGGTAGGTTCCACTGGTTCCAGGGCTGGTTCCAGGACTGGCAAGGCTGGTTCCAGGACAGGATATGTTGGTACAGCCATTTCTGGAGCCATGTCCAGGCCGGGCAGGGGCTGTGCCTGCTTTCGGCCATTGGGCTGGGGCAAAGACGAAATCCGCAACAGACTCTGAGCACCATTTATCACTACCACCCCATCGCCCGACAGGTTAGGAATGACTGGTAAGATTCTTGGCGATGGCCGTTTTTCAAACCGGGGGATCCGGTCTAAGCTCGATGACCATGGCAGTTTCACAGGAGACCCAGGCGACAGCAGGGTGTCGCCCCACTGGTCACTGGTTATCATGTAAGACGGACCGAGTGGCTCAGTCCCGCGAGCTCGCATGAGGTTAAGCGAACTTCCACAGGCGGATCCAGGAATTCGTAGTGCTGGTCAAGTAAATAGGCAGCTAGGATATGAGAGCAGGTGGACCCGAAATACTTTTTTAGCCAATTGGCTTCGTCACTCGGCATATGCGCCTCCAAATCCGGGGTATTACCAGGGCCCGAGTGGCGGACCTCCGCCTCGATTTGACTCAGGAAATCATCACATGCACATGTTTTGACAGCAACGCTCACCACGAAGCCGCACACCGAGTATATCGATCGTAAACCGTCGGTGTGTTTTATGCATTTATTGGTCTCAATGGCATCCAAAGCCGCCAGAAAGCGGCCGGGGAATACATGATTCAAGGCTACTAATTGCTTTGCTTGTTCCTCGCTGATATTAAGGGTTTTCCCGTACGACACTACTGGGCTGCCCGCGGCGTGCTGCAGATTTCGGAATAGCTCCATAACGTAATCTTTTTTTTCGGCACCTCTGCTTAGTCCACGTCAACGTGCATCAGGGCTTGCGTCAGGGGGGGGTCGCCCAGATGCTCGTCCACAAACGGTTTGACAAAGAAGCCATTGAGGAAATCAGCGACAAGATCGGAAGAGCGT
>JAKTTL010000025.1:0-118356 GCA_030581455.1 Wickerhamiella allomyrinae
ACCCGCCCCGGGCGCCTGGTCGTGGCAACACTGTGGGTGCTCCAGCCGGCGCATTCGGGTCCGCAATTTCGATCCCTCGCAAGCGGCGCCCTTGGGCGCCCTGGCTAAAACGTTTGGCCCGGCGCAAATCAACGATACAAAGTCCATGCTGGAGAAAAACGAAGCCAATTTTTTCTACTACGACACCCGCGACGCAGCGCGCGCGCTCCGGGGCATCGAGCTGTTTGCCTCGCTCAAGAGCGCCATTGTTGAGCAGATCCCCGACAATGAAGTGGCAGTTATGGTGAGCATCCCGGCGCCCGTCCAAGATTTTCCCTTTGATTCGTTGTACTGTTATATGGCCCGGTTTGGCACTTTGGCTCGGTTCGACCGCGAGTTCGGCCCTTTTGAAGAGACCCGCGTCTATTGCTGCTACTTTGATATCCGCCATGCCCACGCGGCCGCCAGCAGCCCTATTGCCATCAAGTCTATGCATTTGCAGGGCAAGCAAGTCGAAGTGCCCCATCAGTGCCGCACCAAGAGCTATGCGCCCTTGTTCCCGACCGTAGCCCCTGGCGGCAGCCGCGAGCACTCTCCTGGCTTGCTCGATCTGGGCATCGGCAGCAGTACCGCTAGCATTGGCAAAGGGTCGTATTCGTTGTTGAGTGAACTGACCAAACCTCTAGGGCGGTGCTATGGCGATTCGGCTATGTCTATTCTGTCGCCGGACGAGCCGTCGCCCGATACGGCGCCCTCGCTGGGGTCGCCCCTGTCTACGCCTACTACCACCAGTTCTGCGCTTGGCACCCCGACTTGTTTTTCCACTACATGCACCAGTTACCAAACGGCGAGCAGCGGGTCCTCGTTGCTCTATCGCCGCGACCAGGACCGGCTGTGGTTTGAGGCGCCGGTGGCTAGCAAACAAAAGCCCATCTCGCCGCCGCTTCCCACGGCCTCTCTCCGTCGCGGAAGTGCGCCCATGACGGTATTGCCGCAGGTCTCGGTAGTCACGCCTCCGCTGCAGTACGCGTCGCCCTGGCAGTCTATTGGCCCTCCCGTCAGTACCGTTGTTGACCAGAAGGGGGACGACACCCTGAACGGCGATACCGAAGTAACCCCGAAGCCGCCCAAACGGAATAGTCGCAAAGATTCGGGCAGTACTGATGACGAGCAGCCGCTATCTAACAAACTGGATCTGGAGAAAATCGACCGTGGGTTGGAAACGCGCACCACGGTGATGCTTCGCAATATCCCCAACAAGGTGGACCAGAAGATGCTGCAGCAGTTCCTGGACGCCACCAACCGGCACACCTACGAGTTTCTTTACCTTCGCATGGATTTCAATAACCACTGCAATGTGGGGTATGCGTTCATCTCCTTCACCCACCCGCGGCATGTGGCGACATTTGCCCGCGCGCGCTGCGGCCAGAAGTGGGACCAGCATAACAGCGAGAAGGTGATTGATGTGTCGTACGCCAATATCCAGGGCCGAGAAGCGCTGATCAACAAGTTCCGGAACTCCTCGGTTATGGATATGGACCCCGCGTACCGGCCCAAGCTGTTCCACACGTCCGGGCCTTTGATTGGAAAGGAGATGCAATTTCCAGGCCGAGTTCTAGGCAAGTAGGCCTGGGGCGTATATACGAAGGCCTGGTTTTTGGCAACTGACCCTCAGAGAGCTAATAGCTGTGGGGAGGACGGGGATGTGTGTATTTATTAGATTCTCTTTGGCAGGGTATAGATTGTCAGTTTATAGATTTTAATTTCTATACATTCGTGTCCCTTACAGGGAGTTACAGTTAGTTTTACAGCTACAGCTACGGACAGACGGGCAGGGATCAAGTGGCCTCGTTGTGCTCTTTCATTTGTCGTACCAGCTCGTCCAAATCGTCGCGGGGAATATCTACTAAATCGTGCGGCACATAGTTGGTGGTGTGTTCCTTAGCAGAAAACCCCCGCGAAGCATCGACTTTATCTACTAGCCGTAACTCAGGGTCAGCACCTTCTACAGGCTCCATGGCCTTGAGTTCGTCCCAGTCAAATAACAGCGAGTCAGTGCGATCCAAGTACGGATTGATGTCGATAAGCCATACTTTATTGTAGGGTCGCGGGATATATACATCAAACACAAACGATTTATCTGGGAACGCTTGTAACGAGGGAAAGAAGTCAGTGAGCAGCCCCAGGATCTGGTCTCGCATAGGCTCAAGAAAGTCGTAATAGTTCATATCTCGCTGAGAGACGGCGACCAGCTTGCCGTTTTTCACAAAACACCGGAACTCCAGCGAGGGAATGATATCGAACCATTCCCGTAGTACAAGGGTAAGCGTTTCTGGGCCGCTATCGCCGTATGCATGGGTAAGATCGAAGGTGCAGTAGTCGGACGACTTGATGAGGATATAAATGTCGTCGGCATTAATGCATTTCATGTCGTTTGTGGCCGAGATCCACACGGCATCTTTTGGAGCTGACCAGTTGAGTTTCGGGGCTACCGAGCCGCCCAACTCCCGGATAGTTTGTTTAACTTTTTGGTTAAAGTTGGGTGGAATCAAGGGTCGTTCCTCATCCTCATCCTCATCCTCGTCCTTGTCCTCATCCTGATCGTCCTGATCGGGATCGTCTTGATCGTGATCGTCGGGCAGGACAATGCCGTCAGCCAGCAGCCATTGCTTAAATTCTGGCGGGCATTCTAAGACACGGGCATTTGGAGTAAGATTCCTAAATAAACTGTACCATTCTTTGAATTCACAGTGGTGGATATGGTCCCTTTGTTCCTCCCTCTCGTGAGCTTCCATGACCCTCTTCCTTTTCCGTGGGCCGGTTTCGTAAGGTGGGACTTCTCTAGAAACTTAGACTCCTAATAACCATGGCAAGCGCAGCACTGAAGCCTGCTAACACGACGTTTAAAGACAAGGAGAAGCCCACGGAAGTGCGGCGGTCGAACATTATGGCCGGGCGCGCCGTGGCGGACGCCGTGCGCACGTCGCTGGGCCCGAAAGGCATGGACAAGATGGTGCAGAGCAAGACGGGCGAGGTGCTGATCACCAACGACGGCGCCACCATTCTCGAGCAGATGGCGGTGATGCACCCGGCCGCGCGCATGCTGGTGGACCTGTCACGTGCGCAGGACACCGAGGCCGGCGACGGTACCACATCGGTAGTGGTGCTGGCCGGCGCGCTGCTGGGGGCCGGCGAGCGCCTGCTGGACCAGGGCATCCACCCCAGCGTGATTGCCGATGCGTTCCAGCGCGCGGCCAAGCGCGCCGTACAGGTCATGCTGGCGATGGCGCACCCCATCGACTTGACGGACCGCAAGCAGCTTGTGCAGGCGGCTACCACCTCGCTAAACTCCAAGATCGTTTCCCAGCACTCGGCGTTGCTGGCGCCTATGACCGTGGAAGCGGTGTTGAAAGTAGTCGATCCGGCCAACCCGCACAAAGTCGATCTCGGGAATATCCGCATCATCAAGAAACTGGGCGGCACGATTGACGAGACCGAGCTGATTGATGGCCTGGTGCTTCGGCAAAGCGCTATTACTTCCGCTAATGGGCCCTCGCGCATCGACAAAGCGCGCATTGCGTTGATCCAGTTCCAGCTGTCGCCGCCCAAACCGGATTTGGAGAACCACGTGGTGGTCAACGACTACCGCCAGATGGACAAGATCCTGAAAGAGGAGCGGCAGTATCTTCTGAACATGGCCAAGACCATCAAGAAGAACAAATGCAACGTAGTGCTGATCCAGAAATCGATTCTACGGGATGCTGTCAACGACATGGCCCTGCACTTTATGGCCAAGCTGGGCATCATGGTGGTCAAAGACATCGAGCGTGACGAGGTAGAGTTCATTGCCAAGACGCTGGGGTGCACGCCGATTGCCGATATCGAGTCGTTTTCCGAGGACCGGCTAGGCTCGGCCGACCTGGTCGAGGAGGCCGACGTGGCGGACGCCCGCATCCTCAAGTTCTCGGGGCTGCCCGCCGCGCCGGACCGCGCGGGCACGTGCTCGATCGTGTGCCGGGGCTCCAACGCCATGATCCTCGACGAGACCGAGCGGTCGATCCACGACGCGCTGTGTGTGATCCGGTGCCTGGTCAAAGAACCGAAACTGATTGCCGGCGGCGGCGCGCCCGAAATCGAGGTCGCGCGCGTGCTCGCCAACGAGGCCCAGTCCCTGGGCGGCTCCGAACAGGTGTGCTGGAAAGAGTTCGCGCAGGCCCTCGAGGTCGTGCCCACCACGCTGGCGGAGAACTCGGGCATCAACTCGATCAACGCCGTCACCGAGCTGCGCCACAAACACGAGCTGGGTGAGATCAATACCGGCATCAGCATGCGGCGGGGCACCGCCGACATCACGGCCGAGAACGTGCTGCAGCCGGTGCTGGTGAACATTTCCGCCATCACGCTCGCGTCCGAGTGCGTCAAGAGCATTCTGCGCATCGACGATATCCAGTTTAGTCGCTAATAGCCTGTATATACTACCATCACCAAAGTCTATATACGTCTTGCTTTTTCTTTTCTTTTTCATACTAGGCCGCCAAGGCCGGCCTGTAACCGCTTCGCGGGATGCGGGGATCGCGAAGCGAAGCTGTTTGACTTGTCAAACAGCCGAAAAAGGAAAATAATGTCTACATGGTTCTTTTTTTCATACTAGGCGGCGGGAATCGCGAAGCGAAGCTGTTTGACTTGTCAAACAGCCAAAAAGAAGAAACGACTAGTTTACAAGGTCTCAAAGTGTTTATTTGACAAACTTGTAGGGCCGGTTGATGAGATAGTCGATGCTGGTGCCGGCAGTAGTGGCCGTGACCAGCACGGCTAGGCCCGTTTGGACGTCGGCAGAGACCAAAGGGAGAGCCGAGTCGATGAGAGTTAAGCCCAGATAAACCATTTGCAGAAACGTGTTCCATTTCGAGAACTGCGACGGGTAGACCTGGACAGACGGGATGGACATATCCCAGTACCGGTTGAACGTTTTGGGCGGCGGCAGCGAGATGTAGCGCAGGTAGAATGCCGAGACACCCAGGAAGACGTCGCGGCCGAGAATAACTGCGCCGCACCACCAGGGGACGCTGCCGGCGACCATCAAGCACGACGTCAAGGTTACCATCAGGATCTTATCTGCGGCCGGGTCCAGCACCGATCCAACTACCGACTGAGTGTTGAATCGTCGCGCGATCCAGCCATCCAAAAGATCGGTTATACATGAATATGCAAACAACCCCACTGCCCACGGCGTGTTGCCCTGCACAATCAGGTAGCCAATGGCCGGCGACACAACTAAGCGGCTAACTGTCAGGGCATTAGGCACCGTCCACAGGTTCTCGTGGAGATCTTTTTTCGGTTTTTCGGGACTGCTGCGGTCGCTGAACAAAACCAGGCCACTCGGCCGCAGCCGCGGCATCCGGGCCGCCAACAACAGCCCGTACGGCCTGCATGCTCTACTGGAGCACCTCCACATGTAAGCAGGGTAGTCTCCTGCCTGGTCCTACTTGGTCCTACTTGGCGATGGGTGACCGGTTAGGCGGTGAGGATGCAGACCACGCCTGGATGGAAGAGCTTTCGTCCGATTCAGAGTACCATCCGCCTCTACACCAAACATCTAGTGAGATCGATCTTGATGCTGATCCTGATCCTGATTCGGAGTCAGACAGAGATTCGGGCCAGGTGCCAGAACCGGTGCAAGACAATGACGATCAAGACCTGGAAGTTACTGATGAGATGGCCGCTGCGTTCAAGAAGTATACAGCCGTGCAGAACGCGGCATTGGCAGAACTATACGATCGCTACAGTCTAGAAAATACCCAGGCAGATGTCATAGATCTGCGGACAGGCCGAATCATCGAGAACCACGGCCATCTCAGCGCATTGCCAGTAAGAGGAGAGTTTAAAGAACTGCTGGACCAGGACGACTCTTCGGACTGGGATGCCCCGGATATGCCCGCGGAGACGGCCGCTCCCAAACCTTACGTTAGTGACTTGGACATTGTTTCCAGCCTGTGTTTCTCTACGAACCCGTTACTGGATTGGATCGTCGATACTGCCTCGAAGTACGCGTGATGTTGAAAAAAGATGTGCGAAGGCTAGTTACTTATAATGAGCCACTCGAGCCGCCTATCCAAAGGCTGCTGGTGCAGTTTGGGCCGGAAAGGCACGCAGTGCTTCTGCTTAGCCACTTCCACGACGATTTAACCTGGTTATTTAAAATCGTCAGCGCCAGCATGGTCGGAAGAGCGTTTCAAGACTGCGGGCGGCTTTTGAAAATGGACTTGCCCGAGAAGTATCTAGATAAGATCCAGAAAGCGGTTGCTGAATGCCAGAAAGACCCGGAGTCAATAGCCCCGTTCTTGTCCTACTCAATTGGCATCAGCAAAACATCAATAGCCATTCCTACTAAAGATATTCCCGACAAGCCTGAAAAGGAGTATATCCCGCTAGGCCTGGTTATTACCGGCAAGCAATTTCTCCGCCAGACCGTAACCAGAGTCGACGTTATTGACAAGTACACGCCTACGCCGTTTGTGGCCGATGCCTACGGCGACAGTTACAATGACTCGTTTTTGAAAGAGCCTCGGGTCATTGAAAGTGCGCCTGAAACCGTGTTTGTTGTCATAGACGCTTTGCTGGACATTGCCAAGCAGCAGTTTGCCAAGGGAGCCTTTGCGGTCGCAATGGCAAAATACCAAAAGGCTTATCACTATGCCGACAGTTTCTTTCCGGACGATCTCGATCCCCCGGAGCTCGAGCGCTTAACGGCATGCAAGATCCAGGCATTACTCAATCTGTCGCTCGCAGCCTTCAAGAGCAGCGACTATGTAAGGGCCTTAAAAGCCACTGAGTTAGTACTGGACATGCCGGAACTAAAATCCCGGCCTTTACAGCATGCAAAGGCGTTATATCGCCGCGGCTCGGTCTATCTAGCTCAGCACGACGACCAGCTCGCCTTAGCCGACTTTACGGCCGCTATGCAGCTCCATCCCGATCCGGCTACTTCGGCCGCCATTCGTAAATGCCAAGACCGTGCTCGAGAACGTGATCTTAAAACCCGAGCTGCGTTACAGGGGGCTTTTCAGTGATCATCTGACTTTTTATTTTTTTTTTCTTCTTACTAGGCCGGCAAGCCGGCCTGTAGTTCCGCTTCGCGGAAAATTAATTATATCTACAAGCCTACGCCGCTAAACAGCCTAAAACCGCTAGGAACTTTTTTTTAGATCCAGTGTCATGCCTGCCCCTGCATAAACTTCCTACATTATGCAAGCATGCCCAGATGAAACAAACAACCCCTAGACCCCCTCTGCTATGTGTCTGCTATATTCGGCGTGTTCCCCAAAAAGTGATAGTTATTTATGTTTGCAGTCGGTTTAATTTACTATTCAAGCACTTTCCATATGCTAGTTCGCCCTCACTAACCTCCTCGACGCGAGCTACGCGCGTGTTTTTTTCCGTCGCCGGGGAGACCCCCCACCCTATTATTAGATAGATAGCTAGTCATGGACCCCCTATTGAGGACCCCCACTGCACACTACCGACCCTCTTTTGATATTTAAAATCTCAAAGCCAGCGGTTGCTGCTTTCTGTTATCCACACTGTCCCCCCAAAAAAATATGTTTGCTCGTGACGATACGGCAAACTTAATCCTGAGCCAGCTGAGGTCTTCTCTGGAAGGTGCTCGCTATAATGCGAACTCTGTCTTGGCTGGCTTGGTGTACGCAGGAGCAGGCTCGATTATAGTATTTGTGCTCTTCCTGATACTACGGCCGCGCCTGCACAAACTGTACTGCCCCAATTCGAGGAATGGACTCTTCGAGTACCCCGGCCATGGGGTATTTGCCTGGATCAAGCCGTTGATCAAGACCGGAGAAGACGAGTGCCTTGAAAAGCTCGGTCTGGATGCGGTAGCCTTTTTGCGGTTTATCAAAATGCTCCGCAATATATTTGTGGTGCTGGCGATTCTCGGCTGCTGCGTGGCTATCCCCGTTAATGTGGTTTTCAACATGAAGAGTCAATGGGCCAGCAATCTCACCAAAAGCGATGCGTTTATCCTTACTACCCCGACACTAATAGAGGGCCTGCCCATCATTGCCCATGTGATTCTGGGCTGGGTCTTCAACTTCACGGTGTTTATGCTGCTATGGATAAATTTCAGAGATATCCTCGCCCTGCGGCGGGCTGTCTATCTCGAAGACGAGCACGAGGCCAAACTGGAGAACCGCTCGCTGATGCTCACTGATGTGCCCGCGAAACGCCGGTCCAAAAACGGCTTGCTACAGATCGCTGCCACTTGTAACCCGCGAGTCAGACCGGCCGGCGTTTCGGTGGGGTACTCGGTGAACCACTTGGAGACCCTTTTGGATAACCATCACGAGTGTGTTCTCAAGCTCGAGAGCCTGCTTTTGAAGCCGGACAGTTCCTCGAACACTAAAGTGGCTGAACAAATCGCCCACCACCAGAATCTCATGAACGCCTATCAAGCGCAGATCTTTCAGGAACGCACAATGTGCCGATCGGGAGAACGCAATGTGCTGCCCTATGGATTCGTATCCTATCCTACTCAGAGCTGTGTGCACAGTATTGCCAAGGAATATCGTAGTAAACGGGCCCAGGGCGCACTTGTCCGGCTAGCCCCGGCTCCTCATGATATCATTTGGCCTAACCTCGTATTATCGCGGGCCAAGCGGATCAACAAGCAGATGTTTGTTAACCTTGTTTTTGCGGGCTTAATGATTGTGTGGATCGTGCCCAATGCGTTTATTGGTTGTTTCCTCACCAATCTGAGCCGGCTGGCGGTGTTGTGGCCGAAATTCGGCGAAGCCATGGAAAAGAACCCCGTGGGGTTCGCTATTCTGCAAGGTATCTTGGCCCCCTTTGTGACTACGATGGTATTTATGATTCTCCCCTGGGTGATGCGCAAAATGTCCAGGTTCCAAGGGAAACTAACTCGCAACGAGCGCGAGCGCGAGGTGATTCGGAAACTGTACATCTTTTTCTTTTTCAATAACTTCTTTGTGTTTACTTTGATGGGCGTGATATGGGATATCATTGCCCAGACACTGGATATGGTCAAGAGTGATAGCGGCCTAACGTTTAGCGAGGTGTTTAACAGCCTCCGCATTGGCCAGCGCATCTCAACGGCTATCATCAACATCTCGTCGTTTTGGGTGATGTATCTGATCAAGTCGGTGCTCGGAGTTCTGTTAAACCTCATTCAGGCTATCACTCTCACGCAACGGCTGTTTACCTGGATGTTCACTACCGTCACTCCTCGGCAACGCCAGCAATGGGCGCAGCCTCAGGCGTTCCCCTATGCAGTAAATATCATTTGGCCGTTATTCCATGCCACAATTGCTCTTGGGTTGACGACTATCCAGCCTTTGGTGTTGTTCATTGTTGCCTTCTATTTAGTGGTCTCGGTGCCGCTAAAGAAATACCAGCTGATGTTCATGTTCAAGACCAAGTACGAGTCCAATGCGTCGTACTGGCCGCAGGTGAACAATTTCATACTGTTTGCCACCTGGTTCGGCAACCTGATGCTGCTGTGTGTTGTGTGGGTGCAATCTGGCTGGAAAATGGCTATGGGCGTAGTGCCGCTGCCGATCCTGGTGATTGTGTTCAAGATTGTCTCCTACCAGCGGTTTGATCGCTGTTTCTTCTACTTTGAGGATTCCGACGAGGTTCCCGATACCTTGAACAAGGACAAGAGCGACCTCGAGGAGATCTACGAGAACCCGGCTCTTTACGAACCTTTGGACGAGCTCATGCTTTCAGACGAGTCCTCGGTTGTCGTGTGTCCGGTATGTCCGGATAAGGACGATGACCATACCTACCCGCCAGCTCTTGATTCGCCAATTGCTCCGCCGGTTGCCTGGGACGGCTACGAATACGCCGGTGATCACTATGAACGCTACCAGTCCAAGACCAGTCTCGACCAACCCTACACGTACGGCCAGACCTACCCGGCCCACCAGGCCTACCAGGCCTACCAGACCTACCCTGGACGGGCCGGAGTACTTGGCGACGACTACTATGGGGATTCGTCGGAGAAGCTTCTTCGCCGTTAATTTATTGGATATTCCGTATAGTTTACTAGTTGTTTACGAGTTACTTATAATATATTACCAGTCGGCGGCAATGCGGGCGCGCGATTTCCGGACCGGAACCAGGTTGTCGGACTCGGACTCCAAGAACGAGAACTTGGTGCTGCGCTCCTTCTCGAACGCAGTGATCACCTTCGATTTCTGAAGCGTGATGCCAATATCGTCGAGGCCATTGAGCAGACAGTCTTTGCGGAACGGGTCGATATCAAAATGGTCCACAAGGACGTCGCCGTCCATAGTAAGGATGCGCTGGTTCTCCAAGTCAACCGAGAACGAGCCACCCTCCTCGGCAATCGGCGTCAGTTTGCTCACAATGGTTTCCACGGGCAGCGCGATGGGCAGCAACCCGTTTTTAAGAGAGTTGGAGTGGAAAATGTCGCCGAACGACGGGGCGATGATACAGCGGATGCCGAAATCGGCCAGGGCCCACGGCGCGTGCTCGCGCGACGAGCCGCAGCCGAAGTTATCGCCGGATACCACCAGAATCTTCGCTTTGTTCCAGGGCGCGACGTTAAGGCAGAAATCGGTTTCCTCGAGCTCGCCGGTCTTCTCGTTGAGGTTGTTGCGCATCTCGAAGAACAAACCCACGCTAAGACCGGTGCGCTTGATTGTCTTGAGGAACTGTTTAGGGATAATCGCATCGGTATCGATGTTAGCCTTCGACAACGGCGCGGCAATGCCGCTCTCGACCTTGAACACGGGGATACCGGTGCCGCCCGACGGCGCCACGTGGGCCTCCTCGGGGGTTTCAGTGGAGGGCTCGACCACGTCCTCCTCGATCTTGTCCTCAGCAGCGTTGATCGGGTTGTAGTCTTTACTGATCTTCATTTTCTTGTGGTCGAGCTGAACCGCAGCAGTGTCGAGCTCGGGCAAGAAGTCGCGCACGTCCACCAGTTTACCGGCAATCGACGCGGCAGCCGCCATGGCCGGCGACATAAGATGGGTGCGGCCCTGGGCACCCTGGCGGCCCTCGAAGTTACGGTTCGAGGTCGACGCGCACCGCTCGTGAGGAGACAAAATGTCCGGGTTCATACCAAGACACATCGAGCAACCGGCCTCGCGCCATTCAAAGCCGGCCGCCTCGAAGATCTTATCAAGACCCTCGCGCTCCGCCTGTTTCTTAACCAGACCCGAGCCAGGCACCACCATCGCGCGCTTGATGTTCGCAGCAATCTTCTTGCCCCGCACAATAGCGGCGGCCGCCCGCAGGTCTTCGATCCGCGAGTTGGTGCAGGAGCCAATAAACACTTTGTCAATAGAGATATCCTTGAAAACAGTGTTAGGCTCCAGACCCATGTACTTCAGGGCGCGCTCCATGTTGGCTTTAGTGGCCTCATCGGGCGCATTAGCGGGATCAGGCACCGACCCAGAGATGGGCAGCGCATCCTGAGGAGAAGTACCCCAAGTAATAGTCGGCGTGATATCCTCGGCCTTAATAACGACATCGATATCGAACTTAGCGTCTTCGTCGGAATGAAGCGTCTTCCAGTAGGCGAGCGCCTTATCCCATTCCTCGCCCTTAGGCGCCAACGGGCGGCCCTTGATGTACTCAAAGGTCGTATTGTCGGGCGCAATCATGCCGGCGCGCGCGCCGCCCTCAATAGACATGTTGCACATGGACATGCGGGCCTCCATCGAGAGGTTGCGGATGGCTTCGCCGGCAAACTCGATGACGGCGCCGGTGCCGCCGGCAGTGCCAATAACGCCGATGATGTGCAGCATCAGGTCCTTGGAAGTGATGCCCGGAAGCAGCTTGCCGTTGACGAGAATGCGCATGTTCTTGGATTTGGTCTGCAGAAGCGTCTGGGTGGCCAGCACGTGCTCGACTTCCGACGTGCCAATCCCGAACGCCAGCGCGCCAAAGGCGCCGTGCGTCGAAGTGTGCGAATCGCCGCACACGACCGTCGTGCCCGGCAAAGTAAAGCCCTGCTCGGGGCCGACCACATGCACAATGCCCTGGCGGGAATCCTGCATGCCGAAGAACCGTACGCCAAAGTCTTTCACGTTCTGCTCCAGGGTGACCACCTGCAGGCGCGAGTCTTGTTCCTGGATAAACGACTTTGTGTCCTTGAAGTTCTTGCGGGGAGTAGTGGGAATATTGTGATCAACGGTTGCGAGCGTGCAGTCGATCCGGCGCACTTTGCGGCCGGCGTTGCGGAGGCCCTCGAACGCTTGAGGAGACGTCACTTCGTGGACGAGATGGCGGTCAATGTAGATGAGAAAGGTCTTTTCATCCTCTTTTGCCACCACATGGTCGGCAAAGACTTTATCGTAAAGTGTTTTACCCATGATTGTTGGAGAGGTGTGTGGGTGAGTTTTGTATGACAATCCCGAGGTGATTATTGGCTCCTATTATAGGTTTTGCATAGGGTTCCGTCAGCGGCCCGGTTCCGGCGTTGCTGGGGCAACCGCGTGGAAACTGCCGACAATACCAACTTGTGGGGTAGCACAGCCATATTTAATTTTCCAGGGTTATGTCCTCGGATAAATCAACTAAATAAACATATATTTGAAGCCGGCAGCAAATTTCTACGGGGGTGCCGAACCCGGGTCCGAGGCCGGTTCCGGCCAGCAACCCCACCTACCGGGCCCTCCTGCAGACTTCCATACCTCCATGCAGGACATACCACTGACCAAACACTCTGAGCAAACGCTATTCGCAAACACTTTGATTGATAAATATGTGCTCAACTAGGCACTATTAACTGTTTAATCTCATTTTTAACCAGATCCATTCTCGATTCCCCCCTTCTTGTTGGTGCCTGTTTGACTCATGGCGAGCACATGCTCTGCTTATGTGTGAATCTCCCCCGCTGGTCCCCATCGTTTGTCATGTCAAAGACGATCTATGTAGGCCGTATTCCCTTCGACTATACAGAGGAGCAGGTGGAAGATATCTTCAAAACCGCAGGGCCGATCCAGGATATCCGGTTTATTTTTGATAAAGAGACCGGAAAATCCAAGGGGTTTGCGTTCATAGAATACTTCGATGCAGAAGCGGCCGCGTCCGCGGTCCGCAATCTCGATAACCACCCGGTGGGCCATATGAGGCTCAAAGTAGACTATTCCAACGACAATAATAGCTCTAACAGTGGCGAGAACGATGCTAACACTGCGTTCGGCTTTATCGCCAACACGGTCAGCCAGATGGACCCGGAAAACAAACACAAGCTGGTTAGAGATTTCAAGCAGTTGGCAGCAGGCAGTCGAGCGCAGGCGCTTGAATTACTCCAGCAAAGCCCGCAGCTGGCTTATGCCCTCGTCCAGGCCATGATCGAGCTTGGCAAAATCGACCAGAAAGTCGCCGATACTCTTATTCCTCCGAAAGCAGAGCCTAACAAACGTACGCGTGGAAAGGGGAAAACTAATACGTCTGGCCAGTCTAACACAGGCACAAATTCCCGCAAACCACAATCAAGACAGGGTACTCCTCAAGCCGAGCAAAAGCCTATTCCCCAGGGCCCTGCCGCTGTCCAGCAGCCTGGCGAAATGGACATGATCCGCCAGGTCATGTCGTTTACAGAGGACCAGGTCAACATGCTTCCTGCCGAGCAGCGGCATGTAGTGCTTGAAATCCGGTCCAAAGTCCAGCGAGGCGAGATCCAGATCTAGCCCATATTTATGTATGTCTATAGAGTGTAAACTTAGGTTTTGGCCCTTTCCGCGAAGCGGAACTACAGGCCGACTTGTCGGCCTAGTACGAAAAAAGAAAAAGAAAAAGAAAGAAGTCACCATCTACTGATGAAACTAAACACGGCAGGGTTGATGCTCCCCCGCTGGGCAAGTGTTTGGTACTTTTGGAGAGGACGGTAGTTATGCAGTTGGTCAAGAGGAATGTCGCTAACCGTATCAGTGATACGTAGAACAGCTGGCAGAGGCTTGAAGTTGACGATATCCGTCCAGCGGTCTTGGACACTGTGGATAAGCTCCGTGTATTTGTCGTCAACAGCATATGGGGCCAGAAGATAGAACAGCTCGACCATATGGACGTTGCCTCGATGAGGAGCCAGCGGGTTTGTGGCATCAAATAGAATGCGGCACACCTGCTTTCCCTCTTCTCTATAGGTTGTATCCAAGCGTTGGTGGCCGACCCCAAAGATATAGTCTGTGAGCAGCCGACAGGCATGGTCGTCGGTGTCTAGGGGATACACAGAAAGCACCTGGTCGGAAACCAGCGGTTTCAGTGCTGCTGTTAACTGGCCGGGCTCTAAACCATCAGTAAAGAACTGGCCATCATCAATACAGTCGGCAATAATAACCCGGTCGATGTTAGGAGTCCGCGTCCACCACTCACCTTTAGGCACAAGCTCTCCATCGTCAACTGTAGACACAATAGAGATTTCCAAGGTTTGCAGGGCCTTGACAAGGTCTTGCCAGGGCACAGTCTGTAAATCGGATAGACTACATTGTAGTACATCGCACAGCTTTTTGGTCAGAGCTTCGTAGTCCTCTAAAGAGCGGACATTCTCAGGCATCTGGGCTCCAGACATGAACGCTGCCTGCTTGAACAACGGCTTGTCTACACAGCTCTGGCACCATGCATTATGGCCGCCCGAGGACTGGCCTATCAAAGTGACTTTTTCAGGGTCTCCGCCGAAATATTCGATATAGCGGTGCACCCACTCTAACCCCAGCTGCTGGTCGAGCAGACCAAAGTTCCCTACGCCATTAAACGGCAGAAACCCTAGCACATGCAGCCGGAACTGCAGGGTAACCACCAGAAATGGCGAGCCTGTTTGGGCTCCTCGGAGCACCCATTTCGAAGGATCGTTCAGCCCTCGGTACGCAGTGCCGGCGATATTTCCTCCCCCATGCAGCCAAACCACAACCGGCAGGTTTTTGCGAGGCCCTAATGGGGCAGTGATCATACAATTCAGGCAATTGAATTCATCATAGATCGGCTGGATAGGCCGTACATCTTGTTCGGGCACCCCTAAATAACTGTCTCGGTAAGGCGTATCCTGGGGGCAGAGCGGCCCCTGATTTGTGCAGTCGCGATCGCCGACATTAGTAGCTAATTTTGGCGGCGTAAACCGTTTTTCAATCACTCCAAACGGAACGTTTTTGAACTGCACGACATCGGCTGCCGTTCCTTTGAAACTTCCTCCTGGAACTTCCACTATCTCGGTATCCACCATTTCAAAGGTGAAGTGGGGGTGAACACTGGGGAAAGGGTTTTTCACTCCCGGCACCTTTGTAACACTTTCTTACAGCTTGTAACAGACCTATGTCCAAGGACACTTTTTTCGTGGCTTCGGACCCGATTTCGCAGACGTTGGAAAAATACCAGCCGCCGCAGCTTATTGAGGTTATCGCCGGTCTGCGGCCTATGGCCGTGCAGAACACTGCTCAGGCCCGCGAGATCTTCACTAGAAACCCGGACCTCACATACGCGATTGTCCAGAGCATGCTGCTCATGGGACTGGTCGACCAGCAAGTCGTGCAAGACACTATGAAGAGTGCTGCCCAATTAGCCAGCTCACACGACAGCCCGCGGCCGTCTGCTACTCCTCCGCCGCCCGCTCCTGTGCAAACCAAAGAAGAAAAGCTGGCCAGTCTTCCTGCCGACCAGCAGCAAGTTATCCGGCAAGTCCTGGAACTTACTGACGAGCAAGTAGCTATGCTTCCTGCCGACCAGCAGGCGTACGTGCAAGGTCTTCGTGCCCAGTACAAGTAGCGGGTCCTATTTATTACATAGATTTTAGCATTCTGTAAGTGTTTTTGTTATTTTCTTTTTCTTTTCTTTTTACTAGGCCGACAAGTCGGCCTGTATCCGCTTCGCGGCTGGCAATTGTGAGTTTAATGGGCTGGTGGTTGGTTGAGGCAATTGGGCCCGCTCGTCTTGATAATCATGTTGCCAGCAATTGTAAGGACTATAAAGGTGAGCTCGGCGGTGCGTTGCGTAGCCATTCCGGCAGGGTTCCGGACCTTTCGGTCGGCGGCCGTGCGGAGAGACTCGAAAGACCCCAAAATGCCCGAGCTCAGTGAGGAACAGATCCAGGAAGTGGTCAAGAACCCTTTGATCAATAAACTGGCCCAGTCGCCGAAAGTGCTGGAGTCGCTTAAGGAAACGGCCGAACTGCTCCAGAAGAAAGGCTATAACGGCGATATGGGGGTAATGAAGCAGGTCAAGCTGATGATGGACAGCGAGGTGCATGAGAAGATGAAGAGTCTTAGCCAGCTGCTACAGGACGAGGGCATTGAACTCAAGAAAGAGGACATGCAGGGCCTGTTCAACGTCATGGGACTTAAGATGTAGACATACATATTACATTTTTATTAGTTTAGCTCTCCCCTAAGAGCTATGTTGGTGCTTGGCCAGATAGCACAGCAGATCGACTTTGGTGACAACATGCACGGCTTTCAGGCCATCACAGGTTTCCTGAGTGACTACTGCGGCCGAATTGTGCTCAAAGAAGTTATTGAGCGCATCCAGCGGCGTCGTAGTGGTGATCTCGCTGAACTTGCGCTTGACGGCGACCGGCGACTCGCCAAGCACGCCCTCGGCAGGCTTGCGGAACGCCTTGAGCTTGCGGAAGTCCAGCATCACTTCGCCCACAGAAGTATCGAGCGTGGCTTTCTGCCGCGACAAGTACGACAGCAGGTTCCCCAGCGTCACCAACCCCACCAGCTTGCCCTTGTCGTTGGCCACCGGCAGCTGGTCAAAGCCCTTATCGCGCATGGTGTCGATAGCCGACGACACGGGCGACGATGCCGACACGGTGACCACCGGCTTGAGGCGCAGATCGGCGATAGTGGCGCCCTGGAACCGCTCCGACTGCTCGCGTTTGCGCTGCTCGCTGGTATCGTCCACAAACCCGTTGTAGTCCATCCAGTCGTCGTCAATGAACTTGGTCAGGTAGCTGCGCACCGAGTCGGGGAATACCACCACGACAACATCATCTTTAGACAGGCCCTTAGCGACCTGCAAAGCAGCGGCCAGTGCCGAGCCCGACGAGCCGCCGACTAACAGACCCTCTTCACGGATGATCCGTCTCGCGAGCAGAAACGACTCGCGGTCGCCGGTCTTCACCCACTTGTCGACCACCGAGCGGTCCAGCACATCGGGCACAAAGTCGTAGCCAATGCCCTCGACTTTATATCCTTCCTCGCTGTTATTTAGCGACTCGGGCACGGCCAGAATCGACCCTTTAGGATCGGCCCCCACCACGGTGATATTCTTATTGTGTTTCTTCAACGCTTTGGCAATCCCGCTAATGGTGCCGCCCGTGCCTGCTCCGGCCACCAAATAGGTCACCTTGCCGTCGGTCTGCTGCCAGATCTCTTCGCCGGTGCCGTACTCGTGGGCCAGCGGGTTATCGACGTTACCGTACTGGTCGAGGATAACCGCATTAGGGATTTCTTTCTGCAGCCGCTTGGCGACACCAATATGGCTTTCAGGAGAATCCCAGGCAGCCTCCGTCGGCGTACGCACAATTTCGGCGCCAAGAGCCTTGAGAACACTTACTTTCTCATTAGACATCTTCTCAGGCAGGGTAATGATGGTGCGATAGCCCCGGACTGCGCCCATCAAGGCCAGGCCAATGCCGGTATTTCCCGAAGTAGGCTCGATCAATGTATATCCCGGCTTGATCCGGCCCGATTTCTCGGCCTCTAAAACCATGCGACGGGCAATTCGGTCTTTCACCGAGCCGCCCGCATTAAAGAACTCGAGCTTGGCCAACACAGTAGCTTGGATGCCTTCGCTCTGGGGAATCTTATTGAGCCGCACCATTGGCGTATCGCCGATTTGTTCAATAATACTTTCCAAAACAACCATTTTTGTCTGCTCTCAAGCTAGAGTGGGTTGTAGGTTAATGTGGGGGTGTGACGTGATCTGCCAAGGCAATTAGCCAAGGCCACCCGGATCCCAACCCGGATTACGCTACCCCAAAGGACCCAAAATAGGCCGGCTTTAATGCATTCCCACCACTCTCATTCGGGCCAGTTTTGCCAACATGCCCAAAACAGTTTAGAGGAAATGGTCAAGCGGGCAGTGGAGCTCGGGTTTAAAAAGTACTGCTTGACCGAACACATCCCACGACTCGAACAAAGCCACTTGTACCCGGAAGAGGTCGCTTCTAACACATGTGTGCAAGATCTTCAGGATACGTTTGCCAATTACATTGAAGAAGCGCGGCGATTAAAGGCCAAATACGCAGACCAAATAGACCTGACCATTGGCTGTGAATGCGAAGGCATTTCGGCCGACTATATCACTTTTACCCGGGACTTGGTAGCCAAGTACCAATTGACAATGATTGTAGGCTCGCTTCATCATGTCGACGAGATTCCTATTGACTTTAACCAGAAATTGTGGGACCAGGCCTGCCAAACTGCCGGCGGTATTGACGAGCTTTACTGCCGGTACTTTGATCAGCAGTATGAAGTCATTAAAAGCCATCACCCGGCGGTAGTAGGCCATTTCGATCTTATTAGACTGTTTTCGCCTCCGTTTGATCTTAAACAATCACCGGCATGGCCGAAAGTAGTGCGCAATGTCACTGAAGCAGTCAAACATGGATGTCTTTTCGAACTTAACTCGGCCGCCCTTCGCAAGGGCTGGGCCTCGCCTTATCCCCAAAAAGACATTGCCCAGCTCATTCTTGACAAGGGAGGCAAGTTCTGTTTAAGCGATGATGCCCATAATGTCAAGCAAGTGGGCCTTAACTATCATAAGGTCGCCGAGTACATGAAAGATATGGGCATCTCTACTGTGTATACTATTGACGGCGACCAGCTGTCTGTGGCCGAGTTTGAAGCGTGGAATAATGTACATAAATAAATAGCCTATTTCAGGTCGTTCCAATCGAAGCTATCGTCTGCAGTCAGATCTACAGTGATCGGTCCGTCTGTGAGATCCACTAGCTCGCCAGGTTCTGTCGATTCTGGGAGCTTATCCTCCCACTGTTTCAGAGCGCGGTCGCTGGCTTTGGATAATACCATCATGCAATCGTCATCGTTGAGATCGATGTTTCCAAGTAAAGCCTTCTCCTCGGGACTCAGGACCTCATCACTGGGTTTCACCAGAACCATAGTGCAATCATCGCCATTACTGAAATCTATCCACTCGTCGCCGGCAAGTTTGGCCTGCTCCTCCTCACACAGGTCTCGGCCGCTATCCTTGGCCAACACCATAGTACAATCCTCATCATCGTTATAATCATTCTGGAGCTTCTGCTTCGCCTTCCGCCGTTTTTTGGCCTTTTTGCCTACCTTGGCATCGGTTAATTTAGCGGGTAGTTTAGTTGGTTTAGCAGGTTTAGCCGATTGGGTGCTGATCTTGCTGATATGCTTGGCCTTAGCTTTCTGTTTAGCATATTTCTTTCCAAGTTGTCGGATGAGCTGCTTCGCACTGGCCCGAAGCTGCATATATGGTGCAAACGCAGGGGCAGTCTCCAAAGCCGCTTTCTTAGCATTCTTATCGGCAAGCATATTTCCCTCGTGACCAGCATGCCCTTTGATCCATTCAATGGCTATACTGCAGCCCTTGTTTCTGATCTCCGAGACATAGTTGAGCACCGATTGTAAAGGCTCTCCTTCCCACCAGGCAGATTTGGCTTCCTGGCTGGAGCCGGCCTTTACGTATTGCGAGTACTTTGCAATCGCTCCTGTACAATCGGTATATATGGTACATTTTGTCACATTTCCGAGATCCAATCCCGATATTTTCCGAAGAGCCACGGCAATGGCATAAGCTTCTGCCCGCACCGAGTCGGCCGACCAGGGGATTCCGCCGCTTTCATTACGATCATCACGTGCTCCGAACACAACTGCGTAGCCGGCCGATTGCAAATGCGGCATTAAGCTCGCATCCGTGTATACTTCCATGATCTCCACGCTTTAGAGCGGAGATGTGGGGGTGATTTCGGGGTAGATTAACCTCGTCTTATATGTAAACAATCTCCTGATCGTTATCACGTGATGCCCCGCATCCCCATTGTGGTTGCAGTCAGCCGGTCTTGAGGTTAAAACGAATCTTAGTTATGTAAAAGCTATAGAAGGTAGAAGGTCAATTGCCAACAGTTGGCGACCATTGAGACCATTGAGGCCAAAAGTCTTAATTGCGCTTGGCTCCATGAGCGTCCATGGCGTTCTGAGCACCCCCCTTAGCGGAGCAAGACTGGTTCTCGTGGCTAGAGTGGCCATCAGTCAGTCCATGAGCATGCTCGTTCGAGCGGGTGTTGGCAGTGCCTTTGCCTTCGAAGACGGCATTGCCGCCGGTGGGTCCGGATCCTGGTTTGGTCATGTTTGTAGTTATTGGTTGTGGTTTGTTTCGCAGTGCGTGTTGGCTAGATTGCTGGCCAGAGCGGCCTTATATAGTTGATATGAGACATACATCATGCATTGCTATGCGCCAATATTACCGCCAGCATCGATGCGGCAAAAAGGTGGTTGCTGCGGGGTTTTTCACCCCTAGAGGCAGCCTTGGCAATGAGATATGACTAGGCGCTGACGCATATCTGCCTGCATATCTACATGCAGGTCTGTCATCACCAGAATCTCCGTCCTTATCAGGTCTTAAAGCCGCCTCACCAACTCGAATTCATAGTTGAAAAGTTCTATAGCAGAAGCCAGATAGATATAAATTAGGAACCACCCTTGAAAAGCCCGCGAACCCACATTGTCGTCTTGTCGATCGCGGCCCTAAACCTCGATGTAGAATATCATAAAAAAGTATGTCTCGAATATAGATAATAAATCTCACTACGCAAACCAATTGCTGGGCATTGCTGGGCATTTATTGCTCGCCAGCACCCGAACGGGCCAGCCGATCGGCTGCCTCGTTGCCAGGAACATTGGAATGGCCAGCAACCTTCTCAAGCTTCACCGAGTGGCCCGACTGCTGCAGCCCCTGCAGGAGCTCGCGATTGCTGCGCACCAAATCCAGGTTCTTGATGGGCCCCGTGCTGCGCGTCCAGCCGTTCTTCTCCCACGAATCGCCCCACTCGGTCGTGCTCTTCAACGCGTACTCCGAGTCGGTGTAAATCACGATATCCTTGTTCGAGGGCTGCGTGGACTTGATATACTTGAACGACTCGTTCAACGCAGTAAGCTCGCCCCGATTGTTGGTCTGCTCGCCCTTGACGGGGCCCGACCGGTTGCGGGAGTCGCCAGGACCAAAGTACACGCCGTAACCGGCACGTGCGTCTTTAGTACCATTGGACAGCGAGCTTCCATCCGTATAAATCTCTTGGCGAGGCTTTGACGACCGCGACGACGCATAGACGACGCCGCTGCGATACGGTTCGTCATAGTCTGAGCTAGAGTAGCTAGAGTAGCCTCCAGAACCTCCAGAGTACCCTCCAGAATAACTGGCAGAAGACCCGCCAGAGTAACTTGCAGATGACCCGCCAGAATAGCCAGCGGACCCGCTGTTGCTTGCCGAACTAGCCGAGCCGGCCCCCATATAGGCTTCGGCTTCCGACCGGCTACTGAAGCTCTTGAAAGTGGCTCCCGAGTAGCCGTTAGTCGCGGCCTTGGCCTCGCCCCAGGTCGAGAAGATGCCTACTTCACGCCCGTTTCTCACTGCGTACGATTTCCCCATAGTAAATAATCTCACGATGACAATAGTACCCCTGAAAACAGCTCGGTTGCCCATGTCACGCCATATGCGAGGTAGGGTAAAACCTAGTCCCGGCCTGTCATACTCCTAGGCAGTGTATTGCAGTAAATGCAAGTTATCTGTTTAGCAGGGTAGAACAGTGCCATTGACATGGTTAATAGTTAAATTAGTTAAATTAAACTATTTACGAAGAAACCAAGTAACCAACTAGTCAATTCGCTGTGAGTTGCCAGGAGACGGTTCTGAGCTGCAGTCTACATAAGCATGTGGAAAATCGTGAGCGGGGGCCGGGCGGGAAGGCTCTGCGCAAACCGAGTGGTGTATCCATATAGGGGATCGGTACTAGTACTTCCCCGCAGCTTCTCGCTGTCGGCTTATTTCCAAAAAGGTTATAGAGATCAGGTTGCCGATATCTCTGCATTGGTCCCGCAAAAAGGCCGCATCACGTTGGTGGACGGAAAACAACTCACCCGAGATGTCCTAGTGCAAGATATCGTTGTTGCCAAAGGCAAATCACTAAAAGTAGTGAGTGTGAATAAAAAGGGCGAGTCCGAGGACCCGCTGGTCACGGTAAGAGTCGAAGACGCACGCGACCATGCAGCCCACAAACCCCAAAAGGATAAGCCTAATAAGCCTAATAAGCCGAGCAAGCCGGCAAAGGTTAAAGAGCTATCTGTTTCGTGGTCGATTTCCAAAAACGATCTCGATGTTCAGAAACGCAAAGCCATCGAGTCGATTTTCTCTAGGGGGCATTCCCTCCAGCTTTCCTTGGAAGACAAGCGGTACCGTCGGCAACCATTGACGGAAATCCAACTCGAAAGCAGACAGTTACTAGTGAAGCGAGTAACGTCATTAGTGGAAACACTAGGGACGCAAACAAAACCTCCTCAGGGATCGGTGAGTGGCCGTATGGTCCTCTTTTACCGGCCAAAGGAAGACCTCTCGAATGATCCATCGTCATGAGTATATAGATGATATGATGTACAGTAAAATAACAGTATAATAACATTATTCTTGCTAGGCATCGGGCGTATGGAATACGGCAATGCCTCCTTTGCCCTTATAAAAGGGCATTCCCGATAGCAGACTAGTAGTATTCGCGGCCAAGGCGACTCCAAACGCACTGCTAAAGGGCTTAGGACCAGTGCTAACGTCTTCAATGGCTTTATAGCCAAGCTGAATACGCCATAACTGGCCTCGCTCGCTGTTGGCATGGGGAGATGTCACATATAAATGGTTGCCAACAATCAGCCCTTGGTGGCCAAACCGGGAAAACGACGATTGGCCGCCATACTCGCTGCGATAGGTGTTTTTGTAGATGTGAACTTTGCCTGCCTGCGCGGCATCAGAGTTATCCAGGGGAGCCCCAATGGCAATGTAGCCAGACGGGCTCTGCTGGAGAAGGTAGCCGCCAAACCCGGTATCCGGCTCTCCTTCTAACGTTAACAGCAACAGATGAGTGAGTTTATCATAGCCATAGACAGTATCTTCTCCGGGGGCACCCACAAGCACATACTGGCCGCCACTGGTTATACGGGTCCCGAGCCGGGCATAGGCAGAGCTTCCCTTTAGAGGCACACTATGGACGTGCTCGGTACTGTTGGTGGCCACCATATTCACTATCTGGTCCTCGGGCACAATGTAGACGCCGCCGCTTTGTACGTAGTCAAAGTCGCCATAGGGGGCCCCCACATAGAGCCCAGCCCAGTCTACTGCCAGTTCTTCTCCGACCAGCTTGACACCTTCGCGGCCGTATTTGAGCTCCGCATCTGGCCATACTAGCGAGCCTCGATGGTTTCCTTGCGTATCGTAGGCATCAATCCGGCTTAGCCCCGGACTGGAAACAAATAAATACTCTTCGGCAAACAGGCCTAACGGCATTACGGCCAGCGCGGCGCCAAACCGAGACTGGTAGTTGCCTACTTCGGATATGGGGCCCTGCAAAGTAGCCGTTAGTTCCAGGGTGTCTTGATCATAAAGATAGACGCGATTCGCCGCCGGGGAACCGACGACCCAGGTATGGTTCCATACCGTCAATGCGCGGCCGAACTGGCCGTCTTTTTCGGGGCCAACAAACGTCGCATTCTGCTTGGATTCCGCATAGCTGCGGCTCACCAACGCCTCTGCATATGGCTGCAGCTTGTGCAGGTACTCGACAACCTTATCCGTTTGGCGGTGCATCATGCCCTTGGCCAGCGCAGACACTTTAAGGCCTCGGGCGGGCCGGCGGCCATCATAGACCTGGCACAGATCCCAGGGATCGGACCGGCCCGGGCCTTCGGAAAGCCAATTGAGAAGGGTCGGTAAACAGGCGACACTCTGCTCATGCATATCGACCATACCGCCAATAAAGTACTCCTCCAATTCATCATACAGTAGCGGAGACAACTGAGCATACCGAACATAGCCGGCCCCGGCAACATTGAGTTCCGCATTCAGGGCCGCCCATCCCCGGGCCATACAATAGGATATCTGGGTGCTGGTAACACTATACCCGAGCCGGCTCAGCAACGTCCGGATATCATCTGTGTTATACTGCCAGGGCTCGCTGAGCCAGTCGATGTTGGTGCCGCTACTCTTGAGTCTATGCACCTGGATCATATCTCCGCCGACATCCAGAGCGGTGTGGGCATCGTCAATATTGCCGTCGAATTCCCGCTCGGACATTTCCTTTAATAGGCCCTGGGCAAGCCCTAGAGAGTGCCAACTCACGTCGGCGACCTGGTGGCTATATATACCGACCAGAAACGCTCTCAATTCGTCGGCATTTTGGCCGGCCATTTCCTTCTCGTGAACGAGCTGAGCCCCGGCTGCCAAAAAGGGCGGCCAGTGAGCGTCTTCAGCCGCATCGCTTTGACTCATACAGCCATAAAAGGCATCAGGATAGAACACCCCGGCCCGTAAATAGTCGGCATGGTTGGTGATGTGCTTGGGGAGGTGGGGTGCCAACCGGTGCAAAAGAGACAGGTGCACGCTGGAGATGTTAGCCTATTCCAGAACCGAGAAAAATTGTTAACTTACGCTACGCCGCAGGCCTCAATTGCGCCCAGGAAGGCCAGGAATACGAGCCCAAGCATGAGTGAGGAGGCACAGCAAGATGTCATGCAGGGGGTCCATAATTAGGGTTTGCGGTGCGGCCGGGGAAGGGCATGCTCAGCCCCTAATTTGGGTTTCCAGAATCCCGTTGAGGGACCAGGTCAATTTTAGTTTTTGTCTATTTAGAATAAATGTTCTAATTGGATAGTTTTTGGGGAACCTCTATATTATCTATAGGGCAAGTAATTTCAATGTTAATCATCCGGTGCACCCACCATAAATCAATTACGGTAGGAACTTATGCAAAAATGACTCTCAGTTTAAAATAAACGCTATACTGGGTCCAATAGGATCCAAAATAGAACCAATAGTGAAAAGAAAAAATTTGCCGATTGCCGGAATTGAACCGACGACCTTTGCATTACGAGTGCAACGCTCTACCCCTGAGCTAAACCGGCCTGCTTAGCTAATAATGGCACCGCTGCCACTAGGCCATATGGTTAGAACTTGTCCGAAATATTTTCTGGGTGCTACAGCCATTAAGGCAGGAAATACACACTGTTTAGGCCCGTTTTTCTATAATGCAGATATTGTGAGGGCGTAATAGAGGCTGATCCAGTAAATCACAGAGTTTATGTTAGCAGGTAGTTATGTAACTGGCTGAAATTTCTTCTCTGTACTGAAAAAAGTGGCAAACTAGCTATTTTGAAATAATAGAGTAAAAACCTATCAATATCAAAAATAGCCGCTTTTTAAAGGTCGTGATTGATTTTTCCCGTCCAGAAAATACCATAAAAGTCTTATCAACTCTCTACTATACTTTGCCCCATCCTTCTGTCGCCATCTATATAGGTCCATGCAAGTTGATTAGATACTATATGGGGATAAATGTCACCGGCAGTTACAAGTATCGCCGGCCCACCAAAAAGTCACAGACGCCGTTGTTACCAGGCGATGTTAGTCTTATTCGGCAGCTAGAGGAAGAGCGGATCAAACGGAAAGTTGTTCCCGACAGACTAAACAATCTGGGGCCCTGTAAACTGGAGTGGCAGCTGGCCCGATCTACCGATCTTCTGACCATTGTGCATGCCATCCTCGGCAGACAGTTTGTGGATATCCCCGAAAAGGGCATAGGTGGCCAGGCGATTGCTATTGTACATAATTTCCGCAAGGCTCTGCCGCCGCTGGTGATGGTGAGCCAGATCTACGGGGTGTGTCCCCATAACACTACCCAGATCGACCGCGATATCAACCTTGCCAAACGGGAAGGCAAAATAAGGCTATTGAGTGTGAACTTGCCCAATAGCAGCGATCTGTTAATTGAGAGCCAGGCGTTTTATGACGCTATGGGCAGCGGAGAACAAACCGATAAACTTAAACAGGTCCTGAAAGCCCATCCCGAAGCTACTTGGCTATCACTAGAGACGTTACGACAAGCAAACTTGACCCAAGACGATATCGGTTTACTGGTTAAAGAAGGCCATCTGTCTATTTTGCCCGGATCTCCCGGGGTGCATCCTATTACCACTCCTTTACAAGGGGCATTTCTTAAGTTAGTGACTGCCAGTCGCAACTGGCTTCTCAAAGTGCTTAGTGCCAACAAGTGGAAAGAGCTCCCTGAGAATGTGATCCAAGAGAGATTGGAGACTAGTAAACTGTACTGGAAAGACTTGAAAGGGGTCACGCTGGAATGGATTCTCTATGAAGGCATTGGTGCCGGGTGGGTAGATAGATTCAAAACCCCTATCGGCCGGGGCTGGCAAGTGTTACGTAGTAAATAGACTGAAACCAGAACAAAATGGTTATAATCCTACGCGCGGCGAGAGTTTTTCTTTTGCTGTTTGCGCTGCTCTTTCTCGCGGCGTTTCTCGGCAAGCTTGCGCTGCTCTTTGTCGCTGAGTTTAGACTCCTGTTTGGCCTGCTCGCGGCGCTCCTCGGCCTTTTTGATCTCCATATCCTCCTTTTTGCGGTCCTCAATGGCCTTCTCAATGCGCTTGACCTGGTCCTCACGGGCAATCTTGATTTTCCGGACAACTTCGGGCCGCAGCGGCGTCTTATGGGCCACCAGTGCGTCAACAAGGTTGATGGCGGTATTAACCAGGCCGGCAAACGCCTTATCCTCGGCAGGAGTGCTCGGGTAGCGCAAGTTCAGGCGGATCAGAGGCCGGGGAGCAACATCGGTAGCCGTGCTGGGGGCTTCTACGCCCTGATCAGTGATGGCAAACAGTTCCAAAATGCTTTCAGCCGCCAGCAAAGCATTAGCAAGCTCACCGGAGAAGATCTGCTCGTTCAGCTCGCCGTGCTCGGACATGAACACAAACGACTGCGGCAACTTGGCCGACTCGGTGGTGCGGGTCAGCGACAGATAAAAGTTCTTATCGCGCTGCTTCTGCATATCGAATTTCGACACTACGGCAAAGATGAACGGCTCGATCGCACTCGGATCCATCGGCTTGATCGTGATCTCCACCAGGTCCGAAGAGCCCGTCGCCGACCGCAGGCTGGGGACGACCAGCCCGGCCGTCTGTAAGACAATGTTCTGGCGGTCGATAGTAGTCAACCGGACTAGCACACTGGCAATGTTCACGCGGCCCGTGGCATAGGTAGTGTAACTGGAGTGAGAGTCCTTGATCATCTTCTGGTTCGGGGCGGTGCCGACCTGGGCAAACTGTTCTTCCAGAACAGGCTCAAGCACCTCCATGGTCTTGTTCACCTTGGCCTTGTTCACGTGCACGCCGTAGAGATGCACTCCGAGGTAGATGAGAAACGTGGCCAGAAAGATCAGTTCTTTCGTCCAGTCGTAAAGGTGGAGCCGTTCAACGAAAGTGGCCTCATTCCATTTCTGGGCGGGGATGGCATCATTGCCGGCAATTAGAGCCAGCACACGCTCCAAAGCAGGGTTCATTTTTTTCGGTAGAAGTACTCGACGGGATTAAAGATCGGGGACCGGGGAAAGGATGAGGTAAGGTGATATTTGAAATTTCAGCTGATCCTAAACCGGGTTTAACCGAACACCACTGAAAAATTATGCTTGGGGTTGCCAGAACCCGGCTCTGGATCCCCCAACGAAATCATTTGTATCGAGCATGGTTAAGGCCGTGGTCACGTGCGTATGCGGCGCCGGCTAAGAAGAAAGTCGAGTCGAAAGAAGCGTCTAAACAGCTGGAAGACCGCATTCGAGCTATCCCCATCAATTGCTATCGCAACTTCTCGATTGTGGCTCATGTAGACCATGGAAAGTCTACTTTAAGCGACCGGTTGCTGGAACTGACCGGGGTCATCGAGGCCGGCGGCAAGAACCAGGTGCTGGATAAACTCGATGTCGAGCGGGAACGAGGCATCACCGTCAAGGCCCAGACCTGTACCATGATTTACAATTATAAAGGCCAGGACTACTTGTTACACTTAGTGGATACCCCTGGCCATGTTGATTTCCGGCAAGAAGTGTCCCGGTCGTATGCTTCATGTGGAGGGGCCTTGTTACTAGTAGATGCGTCGCAGGGTGTGCAAGCCCAGACGGTGGCTAATTTCTATCTTGCCGACGAACTAGGCCTGGAAATGGTGCCGGTGATCAATAAAATCGATCTTCCGCATGCCGATGTCCCCCGAGTCACCGAGCAAATCGCCGATATGTTTGCCTTAACCGATCCAGTAGCTATTTCGGCCAAAAGCGGGATCAAGGTCGATGAAATCCTTCCGGCAGTGGTAGAGCGTATTCCTCCCCCTTCCGGAGATGAACATAAACCGCTAAGATCATTGCTGGTAGATTCGTGGTTCGATCCGTTTTTAGGAGTGATTCTGCTTGTGCATTTAGTGGATGGCAAAATCACCAAGGGCACCAAAGTGGTCTCGGCCCATACCAACTTGAAATACGACGTCAAGGAGGTCGGCATTATGTACCCGGAGCGCGTGATCACTAAAGACCTGCGGGCAGGCCAGTTAGGATACATCATTACCGGCATGAAAAAGAGCCAGGACGCTCACATTGGTGATACGTTTATGCAGGTGAACCACCCGGTTGAGCCGCTGCCTGGCTTTGAGGAGGTTAAGCCAATGGTGTTTGTGGGTGCGTTCCCTGCTGAGGGCGCGAACTTCGAGCAGCTCGAGGAAAGCATCGAGCAGCTCACTCTTAATGACCGCTCGGTCACGCTGCAAAAAGAAAGCTCGAATGCGCTTGGCCAAGGCTGGCGGCTAGGCTTCCTGGGCACGCTGCATGCGTCGGTTTTCCAAGAAAGACTGGAAAACGAGCATGGTGGCAGTCTGATTTTCACGGCCCCTACCGTGCCCTATAAGATCGTGGACCGTGACGGCTCGGAACGCATTATCACCAACCCCGTAGATTTCCCTACCATCACTACCGGCGCCTTATCGCCGCGCGATTTGCAAGAGCCATATGTGGAAGCCATCATTCATACCCCACCCGACTATGTGGGTGCTGTAGTCCAGCTGTGCCAGAACAATCGCGGCCAGCAAACCGAGATGGAATACCTGCCCAATGGCCAGGTCGTAGGCAAGTTCCTGTTGCCGCTGGCCGAGCTTGTGGAAGACTTTTTCGGCAAACTCAAGGGAGCCACTAAAGGATATGCGTCGCTGGACTATGAGGATGCCGGCTACCGGTCGTCCCGGATTGTCAAGCTGGAGCTCATGGTCAACGGCAGTAGTGTGGATGCGCTTTCGCGGGTATTGCATATTTCCCAGATCGATCAGTGCGGCCGCGCGTGGGTACAGAAGTTCAAAGAGTATATGCGGTTCCAGCTGTTTGAAATCATCATCCAGGCCAAGTGCGGCAACCGGATCATTGCCCGCGAGACCATCAAAGCCAAACGGAAGGACGTTCTGCATAAACTGCATGCCGCCGACGTTTCCCGGCGCAAAAAGCTGCTAGCCAAGCAAAAAGAAGGAAAAAGCCGTATGCAGGCCACAGGTAGAGTGCATATTCCCCAGGACGCCTACCAAAGTTTCTTATCTAGAGATTAGCCCTGTACATAGTTATTAGATTGGTGCTGTCTATTAATGTCTATCCGCCTTTTTCGCAGGCACACCCGATTCCGCTTCCCGTTTCGAAAGCAGTTCCCCCAGAAACTTCTTTAACCCTTCATCGTCGCCAGAATTGACCAGTTCCTCGATCTTCTTGCGTTGGTCAGGATTGACGCCATCCTCGGGCACCTCGTCGGCGTAGTTCACGCTCATATGCAAATTATCTGGCCGAGGCTCGACCTTCTCGCCGTTGAGCTGCTTCAAATACGAAACCAGATCATAAGACGAGCCGTCGTCTTCCTCCATAGCCTTCTCCAGCGGGGTCATTCCCTCGCCATTTCGGGCTTTAGGGTCTGCCCCGAGCTCCACCAGCAGCTTGGCCATTCCCGGCGTCTCGGCAGCATGCAGCGGAGTGTCCCCGTCGTTATCAGTGACATTCACGTTCCCGCCATGGTCTATAAGGTACTTGAGAAGATCTTTATGGCCCCACTCGGCGGCAGCATGAATTGGCGTGTATCCGTTTTCGTCTTTGCTATCGGGAGTCTGACCTTTCTCGAGGAGTTCCTTTACTTTGGCAGTATTGCCGTCTGCAGCCTCTGTCCAGATGTTCATGTCAGCTAGGGTTTCTAGCAGGCTTTCCGGGGGGGGTCTCAGCTATGAGCATCAAACTGGGGTTTCAGTACTTTTTTTTTTCTTTTTTTTCTTACTAGACCGACAAGTCGGTCTGTAGTTCCGCTTTGCGGAAATTTAATTGGAATTGATGTAGGTTTTGGCGGAGAACCCACTGCCCATAAATTATCCAGGTCTGGATCAGACTTATCGTGAAGTGCTGACATGCAGTGGGTCAAGTCGCTGCAGCATCAACTGGGCCAGCTGCCGAAAGAAGACGAGGCAGCGTTTGTCCAGGAAGAGTCGAAGCAAAAAGACGAGCAGGAATGCCGGAAATGCGACGAGTATAAAAATTGGCTGCTGGCCTACTCGCCCAGCGTGCGGTTCATGTCGGACCATATCGCGAAAATCGGCGGGAACATCAATAAAAACAACATTATCTGCGCGAAATGCGACGAAATGAAGAGCGGCGGTTTTCATCCCGAGCTCGGCATCTTATTATGCGCTAACAAACTGTATTCCCGCAGCCACACCGAGGACACGCTGACCCATGAAATGGTGCACGCCTACGACCACTGCCGCTTCCAAGTAGACTGGGGCAACCTGCGGCATCATGCCTGCTCGGAGATCCGAGCGTCTTCGCTAAGCGGCGAGTGCCGCATGATGAACGAGATCGTGCGGCATGGCGTGCTGAAGTTCGGCAAGGGTCATCAAGACTGCGTACGCCGACGAGCAGTGCTGAGCGTGATGGGGAACCCTAATTGTGAGAACGAGGAGACGGCGGAGCTCGCAGTTAACCAAGTGTTTGATCGCTGCTTCAAAGACACTCGGCCGTTTGATGAGATCTACCGCTAGCCCAACCAAACTGCAGGCCCAGTCTCCAAGGTACTGCATATAGAAGAAATTCATGTATATATAAACGAACGTTAAATGAATGTTAGAAGCTCCGGATTATATTAAAACGTTAGATAGAGAGAGCACAGCACGGACGGGCCTACACATATGCCCACCCAGAATACGGCCACCCCCAAGGCAGGGAACTTGGTGAACAAGGCCGAGCGGGACATCATTTCCAGCGGGATCTGCAGCAGCTGGAACATAAACAGATACCCGCGCAGTTTGCCGAAAATAACATACATGGCCAGCTCATGCACCATCGCCGACAAAAAGAACGTCACCAACGTGGCCTGGAACTTGGACACTTGCAAAGTGGAGATCGACGAGTGGTAGACATGGCGGTAAAGAAAGCTATGCACGGGCACATTCCAGTCGCGGGCGAACTTCTCCCAGCGAACAGTGTTCCACCAATCGCGGTAGAAGTCGCGGTCGCCAAAGTAGGTGAGCTCGGCAATCGCATTGAGAATAGCGTCCCAAATCAAGTAGAAAGTTACCAGGTAGGCAACAATGAACTGCGGGATCAGTTCCAGAAGAACTAACGGATAGCGACGCAGGCGGTAGCTAAGAGGAGTATCGCGTAGTTCTACAGCCTCCACGGCAATAGGATAGATGCCCATTTCGGCTCGGATAATAAGAACCACAAACAAACCTAAAGTAGCCGCAATTTTCTGGGCCACAAACCACCACCGAATGCGGTCAATGTGCGGGTACTCAAGCTGGTATACCACCGTGGGGTACATGGTATACATGAAGTAGTTCTGGAGGGTGACATTGGCCGGGTAGCGGATCTTCTTGCTTTGGATGTCCAGTTCTTCCTGACAGAACTCAATGCGGTCCTGGATCTCTACATCCACATCCTCTTCATTAGACTCCTCATGCTCCAGTTTTATGCATGTATTCAGTTCGTTGGTGATATCGTGAAGATGGCCGTTATACATGGCATACGAGTGCTGTTTCATGACCATGACAATGGAGTGCAACAGCAAGAAAATGCGGGCGATCCACGGATAATCCCCGAGCCGGGCCACGCCAATAAACACCCATAAAAACGTAAACTGCCAGATATGCTGCAGGATCCACCCCCAGCGGTTCCAATTAAGCAGATTGTGTCTCACCAGCACCTGCAGCCCAAACGTGAAATACGTGCACAGATACATGATCGCATCGGTCAATCCCACTTTCACAATATCTCTAAGAAGGATATTAATGACATTGGCCGGCAGCGGGGTTCCTAAAAGCATCATATTCAGCACCAGCGTGCGCAGAGTGCCAATCACCACAATGACCCAGAACAGCACGTAGAACCCGAAGAAATTCGACTTTTTCCATTCCTCGGAATCAAAGATCGTTGTGGGATGCGAATGCACCATATTCCGGTACCGAGTGCGGCCCCTGGCTGGCTTGCGGCCCGACGACTTCAATAAAGCCCCGGACCTAGTACCCCGGCCTCGGGGGCCAGAAGGGGTACTAACTTCCGACGAAGTATCGTCATCCGGGGCTTGCTGGAGGTGCCGGCGTCTAGTTGAGGGAAGATTCCCGAGAATGTCAATGGTATCCTCTAGATGCTGTTTGGAGGACATTGCCATGCAGGTTGCTTCGGAGGGCACCCTTTACTAATTGCCGAACTTAGTGGTTCGTTACTGCAAGTTGGTTGCTTTCAGGGTGTGATCTGTGTCTATAACTAGTCTAGTAGTTTCATTGTGCTAAGAGTCTTTTAAAAAGTCAATTTGAAGGCATTTCAACTAATGGGTTGGCGTCAATGGCCTGGGTTATGGGCAACTATCACATGCATCGGGTATATAAGCCATGCATAACTAGGCCGACTATCCAGCCCCCTCTTCGATTCCCATCCTTTTATGAAAAATAGTCTTTTTAGGTTCCAGTTGCAAATTCTTGTAAATATTAGACAAATTTATAAATAAATCTCGTGAAATATCAATCATGCCGGGGTTTGGAGTGGGTGCATATTATACCAGACTGTTACCTAATTTTTTTTCATGTCGAGACCTGAGTATACGGCCCCGCCAGAAATCTTCTACAATGATGAAGAGTCGAAAAATTATACCCGGAATACCCGAGTACAGCAGATCCAAGCTGAAATGACGCTGCGGGCTCTGGAACTCTTAAATCTGCCCCCTTCCCAGCATGTGCTAGATATTGGCTGTGGATCAGGGCTGTCAGGTGAGATTCTCAGCGAGGAAGGACATACCTGGGTGGGCATGGACATTGCTCCGAGTATGCTTGGTGAAGCTCTGGATAGAGACGTGGAAGGAGACTTATTTCTCGCTGATATGGGCGCCGGAGTGCCGTTTCGGGCCGGTGCCTTTGATGCTGCCATCTCCATCTCGGCTATCCAATGGCTGTGCAATGCCGACAGCAGCGAAGCCGACCCTCGCAAGCGTCTGCAAAAGTTTTTCCAAACGTTGTATGCCAGTCTCACTCGGGGCGGCAAGGCAGTGTGTCAATTCTATCCCACGGACCAGAAGCAAACCGACAATATTCTGCAGGCGGCTAAACTTACTGGTTTCGGCGGCGGCCTGGTTATTGACAATGCGGAAAGCAAAAAGAACAAAAAGTACTATTTAGTGCTATCGGCCGGCGAGGGCGAAGAGGGCCTGAATCTTAACAACGTCAAGATCGAGGAAACGGCTAACAAACGCAAACGAAAAAGCGACGAGACTCGACGCGAGTTCATTGCCCGCAAAAAAGACACTATGCGCAAACGCGGCAAAGCCGTGCAGTTGGATTCGAAATTCACTGGCCGCAAGCGGCGACCGAAGTTTTAGACATTTATTTATTTCCTAGCTACATATATACAGCTCTCTCCCGGCGGCTCACGTGACCGATCTGAAAAAGTGAAATTTCAGGCACTAACTGTGACTAACTTTTTGCATGCCGCGAAACGGACACTATTTCGGGGCCGGACCGGCCCCGTTACCGGATGAAGTCATTGAGAAATCGGCGAAAGAGTTTGTGCAATATAGTGATTTAGGCGTGGGCCTCGGCGAGCTATCGCATCGCTCTAAACAAGCCACCGATATCATCAACAATACCAAGGCCAAAGTGATTGAACTGTTAGATGTTCCTGAAACCCATGAGGTTTTATTTGTTCAGGGCGGCGGCACTGGCGGGTTTTCTGCGGTTGTGTATAACTTACTGGCTGCATTTGCGGCCAAGACAGGCAAAAAGGGCAAAGCCGACTACATTGTCACCGGCTCGTGGAGTGCCAAGGCATTGGCAGAAGCCAACCGGTTAGGAGTGGACACTAATGTGGTGGTCAATGGCAAGAAGAACGGCAAATACACTGATATTCCTGATCAACAAGAATGGAAGTTCGGTTCGCCAGAAGATACTGCCTATGTTTACTACTGTGACAATGAGACGGTAGACGGCATTGAGTTCCCGTATGTGCCCGACGTGCCCAAGGGGTCGAATTTGGTGATGGATATCTCTAGTAATATGCTGTCGCGACGCATTGATGTGGCCAAGTATGCTGTTCTGTTTGGCGGAGCCCAGAAGAATGTGGGGATTGCCGGCGTTTCTTTGTACATTGTGCGGAAAGACATTTTGCAGCAGGCAGAGCCCGCCCAGCTGGCTAAATTGGGCGTACCAATTGCCCCTAGTTTGCTGGATCTCACTTTAGTGGCCAAGAACAACTCGGCCTATAACACCGTGTCGATTTTTGCTATTGAAGTCATCAACCTGGTGCTGGATAGACTTCTGGCCCGCGGCGGTTTAACGGCCCAGGAACAAGAGGCCGATAGCAAGGCCAAGAAGCTCTACAGCGTTATTGACTCGCGGCCTGATCTCTACCTCACGAGCGTGGCTCCTGCGGTTCGGTCGCGGATGAATATCGTGTTCAACCTGCCTGATGCCGAGCAGGAAGCCCGGTGGCTCGCGGAAGCCGGCCAGCGGCAGTTGACGGGCTTAAAGGGCCACCGGTCGGTAGGCGGTATTCGCATTTCTAACTATAATGCTGTTTCTCGGGAAGCAGTAGACGAGCTGATAAGCCTGCTTAAGGAATTTTAATGAGTTCTAGCTATAATACATTCAAGACGTAGCACTTAAATAAAAGGTGAGGATATTATCGTCGGTACTCTGCCGCAAATAACAATATACAGTGGCAACTGTGTTTTGAGTGACTCCAAGCACAATGCGGCGGCCCATATGAAGGCTTACCAGCGTAGCGTGCCAGTCTTTTGTACTAACCGTGACTTCGACCTCCTGCATGTTGCCATTAGTTGTATGTGCTTGAGATTGCGATTGCGATTGCGATTGCGAAAGCACCTCGGGAAGATCGACCATCCAGGAACTGGTGACTTCTACGGCATCGGGCCGGGTAACCATGGTCAATACCCCCGCTCGCGACGCTCGCAAAGTGATATGGGCGTCCATTTGCCGGTACTTTTCTACCACGCGAAGCATCTGCTGCAACTGCGATGGTTTGATGTCGCAAAACATATCTGCTCTAGGAATCATGGGCTCGACGGGGGTATCATGGCGGTCCAACGCTTTAGAGCTCATGCGTTGCCTAACCGACATTTCCGCATCTCCATCGAAGTTTGATTGGTCCAACCGCAGTGAAATATAGCGATGGACATCTGACCTACAGGACACACGCAAATCGACTTCGCTGATGCCGTCGTAGCTGCGGAACATTTTCGCAAAACTGTCGAAATGCACCTGCAGCCACGTTTCGTGGTCGAGCTGGAGATCGTCAAAGGCATTATCAGTAATTAGATCGACCCAGAGCTGGAACGAGCGTTTTTCGTTAACGGCCGAGAAATGGACGTGGTGCTCATCGACATGCAGGATGCCATTGCGATTGACCAATGCCAGCGCACCACATAGATCGCGGACGAGCCCGGGGTCGCGTAGAATGGCGGTTAACGCGACCTGGCGCATATTTCCGGTAGTTTATAACGGCCCAACAACCCTTGGATTAACTACTTTTGATACCCTGGTCTGGCTCCCTATTGGCTAGCTATTGGCTACTGGTTTGGGTAACTAAACACCTCAAAGGGGACCCTGCCACGTGATCGAGCCCTTGCCCAACCCAACCCCCAAATCCAGCAAGGGCTATGGGGGCCCTGTAGATTGATGGTGGGGAAATCTGATCAAATCGCCGACTCTTCTCCTGGGAGCAGCCAGCAAACCCAAGGCAATCAGGTACGCCGACCTATAAATACCCGGTGAAACTTAGCCTGGTTGGCTGCTGCATTGCGGAACTTTGTTCTAGCTATGCTGCGGGCAGTGCATGCCACCTGCAGATTATTAGTAGGGCCCCCTCCCCTCCGCCCCCTTTTGTTTACCTTATCTAACCCACCACCACTATGAACCAGCAATACCACGGAAACTACGGCCCCGGCGGCGGCGGCGGCGGCTATGGCGGTCACCAGGGAGGCCATGGTGGCGGCTTTGGCGGCCCGTCTGGCGGCGGCGGCGGCTACGGCGGCGGCTACGGGGGAGGTGGCCCTGGCTACCAGCAGGGCCCTGGCGGACCTCAGGGCGGCGGCGGCGGTGGCTGCTGCGGCACCTGCTGCGCGTGCTGCGCCGGTATTGCCGCGCTTCTGTGCTGCGAGGCTCTTTGCAACTAAGTTGTAACATATTAGGACAGGGGCCTTTTGTCCCTTCAAAGGGGGTAAAGGGGCCCTTCTAACCGACCGCGGACAGTTTGCTGGCGTTTAGACGCGAGCTAGTTCGATTGCGTTGGACTTAACAAATATCTATAGTGGCGAATGCCGGCGTGGCCGCCTATTGGCTGGCCAGCAATTGGGGTGAATCTCACGCCCTGTGGCCGATCTCCACTGGTTGTGTGGGAGATCTGCATGTGCTGTCCAAGTGACCCTAAGCCTGTGGTTCGTTGGGAGAATACGGCCTAAACCACGCAGCTCACTAAGCACTGTTGGCTTACCCCACTAAGCACGGGTTTCCCGTTCCTGATGACACAGAGTGCATGACTCTGCCTCCACGCCTACTCATCATCTTGGGTCTTGGGTCATCCACCTTTGGGGTCGGCCAGACATTATGCATCATGCAGGCAAATCACCCCCACAACTAGATATTCAAGTAGCACTAGATATGTACTGTTTAGCCCGATTTGTGCGCCGTTTAGCACGTGTAAACTCCAGGCACCATAAAAAGGTGTGCAACAGATTTTGCGGGGCCAGGAGCGGGGGGTTAGCCGCTACCGCGTATCAATCGTTTCTTTTCGCGAGGGGGTGGGAGGCGCGACCTGCCGGGCCGGCGGCGGTCACGTGCCGCGCGTCGGCTACTCGGTCTTGGGAAACGGGGCCATCCGTGGCCGAACCAAGCCCTCAAAACCAATATTTAAATAGTTTCTAACCCATTGAAATATCTACCGGTGCTCCGACAATTCCAAACCTTCCCTAATTATACCCCGTCCAGCCCCCCAAATACCCGCCCTTACAACCCTTGGGCCATTGACGGGTTAGGGGGCGGCCCCGACTGCCAGTGGTAACTTTTTTGTTCCCAGCCTACATTTGTCCTGGCCTTTCCCACCCTACCGGAAAAAAAAAATAGGGACCTAACTTAACCCCCGGGTTGTGCGACCCCCACTCATCGAACATTTTTTGCCTCGAATGAGACTCGGTAAAGCAAAGGAAGCCGAGAATCCGTTCGAAGGGGCCGGCTCGTCCTCCACCCCGTATGCACCTGACAGTTCAGACACATCTCCGGTGGCAAGCCACCTGGATGAAGACACTTCCACCCGCCGATCCACGCCCGATCGGCATCTCAATTCGGCCGGAAGTGGCGCCGACTCGCCCGGCCGCCTGGGCCGGAAAGACACCGCCATGAAACGCAACCGGTGGGGCACCCAGCTCCACCGCAACGGCCGCCATAGCCACAAGTCGCGCGGCCACGGCCTAGGCTCGATTCTGCCCTTGCATGAGCACCCGCATAATCGCGACCAATCCTCGCCGTCTCCGGACGACCCGCACCATGCCGATAGCGACGAGTCTCCCGACGAGGCTCATCCCCGCACCCAGGCCAACCGCGAGATCTACGTCAACTTGCCGCTGCCGCCCGACCTGGTGGACCCGCAAACCCACATGCCGCTGCAGGTGTTCTGCCGGAATAAAATCCGCACCACCAAGTACACGCCGCTGTCGTTTTTGCCCAAAAACCTCTGGTACCAGTTCCACAATATCGCTAATATCTACTTTCTTTTTATTGTGATTCTGGGGGCGTTCTCGATCTTCGGCGTGCAGAGCCCAGGCCTTTCCGCCGTGCCTATTGTCGTCATTGTGTGTGTAACCGCGGTGAAAGATGCTATTGAAGACTACCGGCGGACCGCCCTCGATCTCGAGGTCAACAACACTATCACCGAGGTCCTGGCCGATGCCTATAACCCCAATGTGGTTAGCGAGAACATTTCCTATTGGCGGCGGCTGAAAAAGGCCACGTCGCGGGTGATGCAGCGGCTGAATTTCTGGTTCAAAACCAAGCGGGCCGACCACAAGGAGAAGAAGACCGGCGTGCGGCCCAAAGTCAAGATGGTGGGCGCGCCGCTCGACAATTCAGACGTTTACTCTACATATAGCAGACAAAGCATCGATCTGCAAGACATTGACAACCCGTTCACGGGCGGGTCGTCGGAACCCACGCTGGCCGAAGACGAGCAAATCAACCCGGCCGATAGCGTGATGAACCCGGCCGTGCAGCCGCGGCCCGATGCCCACTTTAAGCGTGATTTCTGGAAAAACGTTAGGGTGGGCGACTTTATTCGCATCCGCAACAACGAGGAGATCCCGGCCGACGTAGTTATTCTCAGCACCAGCGAGGACGACGGCGCGTGCTATGTGGAGACCAAGAACTTAGACGGCGAAACCAACCTCAAGATCCGCCAAGCATTGCATTGCGGCAAAGGCATGCGCCATTCCGAGGACTGTGAGCGCGCGCAATTTTGGATGCAGACCGAGCCCCCGCAAGCGAACTTGTACTCGTTCAACGGCGTTTGTAGATGGGAAACCGAGGAGGGCGGCCTGATCCGCAGCGAGCCCATTACCATCAATAACCTGTTGCTGAGAGGATGCACTTTGCGAAATACGGGCTGGGTGCTGGGCGTAGTGGTTTATACCGGTATGGATACCAAGATCATGATGAATGCCGGCATCACCCCCAGTAAACGCAGCCGGCTCCAGCGCGAGCTCAACCGGTATGTGATTTACAATTTTGCATTGCTGTTTATTCTCTGTTTTGTTTCCGGACTGGTCAACGGCATCAAGCATAAGGAAACCAACACGTCGTCGTCGCTGTTCGAGTTCGGCTCCATCGGCGGCTCGCCGCCCGTGGACGGCATCATCACGTTCTGGGCCACCCTGATTCTGTACCAGAGTTTGGTGCCCATCTCGCTGTATATCAGTATTGAGATCGTCAAGACCATCCAGGCGTTTTACATTTATTCCGATTGCTACATGTACTATGACAAGATCGACTATCCTTGCACGCCCAAGAGTTGGAACATTTCCGACGACCTGGGCCAGATCGAGTATGTGTTTAGCGACAAAACAGGCACGCTGACCCAGAACGTAATGGAGTTTAAGAAATGCACCGTGAATGGCGTTGCCTATGGCAAGGCCTATACGGAGGCGCTGGCCGGTCTTCGCAAACGCGAGGGCGTGGATGTGGAGCAGGAGGCGCGGCAAATGGAGATCGAGATTGCCGACGATAAAAAGAAGATGCTGGCGTCGCTGCGCAGTATCCACGACAACAAGCAGATGGACGACGACGACGTGACCTTCATTTCCTCGCAGTACGTCGACGATCTGCAGGGCCACGCCGGCGCGGCCCAGGCCGACGCCTGTCACCACTTCATGCTCTGTTTGGCGCTGTGCCACTCGGTGATTACCGAGAAGTCGCAGAAGAACCCGGCCCGCAACGATTTCAAGGCCCAGTCGCCCGACGAGGCCGCCCTCGTGTCGGCGGCCCGCGATATGGGCTTCACATTGGTGGGCCGCACCCACCGCGGCGTGATCGTCAACGTGCAGGGCCAGGATATCGAGTACCAGGTCCTGAATACCTTGGAGTTCAACTCTACGCGTAAACGCATGTCGGCGATTGTGCGCATCTGCCCGAGTCAACACGAGCGGGAACGCATTTTGCTGATCTGCAAGGGCGCCGATTCGGTGATTTACGAGCGGCTGGCGCCGGGCGCCCAGCGCGAACTACGAGAGAAGACGGCCGTGCAGCTGGAAGAGTTTGCTAACGAAGGTCTGCGGACGTTATGTGTTGCCGAGCGCGAACTGACGGCCGAAGAGTACAATAAATGGAACGAGCGGCACGAAAAGGCGGCGGCCGAGATCGCCGAGCGCGAGGCCAAACTCGACGAAGTGTCTGATCTCATCGAGCGCGACCTTACCTTGCTGGGCGGCACTGCCATCGAAGACCGCTTGCAGGACGGCGTGCCGTCCACGATTTCGCTGCTGGGCGACGGCGGCATTAAACTATGGGTACTGACCGGCGACAAGGTCGAGACCGCCATCAATATTGGCTTTTCCTGTAACCTGCTGGACAACTCCATGGAGCTGCTGGTGATCAAAGTCGATAACGGCGACAAGGGCAGCGTGCCGGCGCTGATCGATGAGTATCTGCGGCAGCGGTTCCATCTCGACGGCACGTTTGACGAGCTCGAGGACGCGAAAAGCGACCACAGCACGCCGTCGCCGCGGTTCGCAGTCGTGATTGACGGCGACGCCCTCAAACTGGCCCTCAACCCGGCGATCAGCCATAAGTTTTTGCTGCTGTGCAAACAGTGCCGGTCGGTGCTGTGCTGCCGCGTATCGCCAGCTCAGAAGGCCGCCGTGGTGCGATTAGTGCGCACGACGCTGGACGTGATGACTTTGAGTATTGGCGACGGTGCCAACGATGTAGCGATGATCCAGGAAGCCGATGTGGGCGTGGGTATTGCCGGCGAAGAGGGCCGCCAAGCGGTGATGTCGTCCGACTACGCGATCGGCCAGTTCCGGTTCCTTTCCCGGTTGATGTTGGTGCACGGCGGGTGGTCGTACAAACGGTTATCGGAGATGATCCCGAACTTCTTTTTCAAGAACGTGGTGTTCACTTTCACCCTGTTTTGGTACGGCATTTTCGACGACTTCGACGGCGCCTATCTCTACGACTATACCTATGTCATGTTCTTCAACCTGGCGTTCACGTCCTTGCCCGTGATTGTTCTTGGGTTCATGGACCAAGTGGTGCCCGACAAGATCGCGCTTGCGGTGCCCCAGCTGTACCGCCGCGGTATTCTGCGCGCCGACTTCACCCAGCTCAAGTTCTGGCTTTATATGCTGCAGGGTTTGTTCATGTCGTTTGTGTCGTTTTTCTTCCCCTATTTTGTGTACTACTTGGCCCGGTTTGAGTCCATGTCGGGCTGCCAGCTCGACCACCGGTTCTGGATCGGTTTGGCCGCCTGTACGATCGCCGTATCGGCCTGTAACCTGTTTGTGCTCAGCAATCAGTACCGGTGGGATTGGATCTCCATTCTCATCAACGTGATTTCCACTCTGCTGGTGTTCTTCTGGTCGGGCGTTTATTCGGCCGTTACTTACTCGGGCGAGCTGTACAAAGTAGCCCCCGAAATGTACGGCTCGCTGATGTTCTGGGCCGTTGCCTTGCTGGGCATCGTGGTGTGCATGGTGCCTCATTTCTCCATGCTCACCGTGCGCTCGCTGTGGTACCCGCTGGACGTGGACATCATCCGCGAGCAGTGGCGCCTAGGCGAGTTCGACGAGGTGCTGGCCACGCCGCTGGCGTCGGACGACCCCGAGGCCGCGCCCTACAACAACCCGTACCGGCCATCCACGCACCGGCCCCGCACTGCCGCCGCCAAACGCGCCGCGTCTCGGTTGGCCCGGTTGTCGCGGCCGGGCCGCCACGCGCCTGTCTACGAGCTGCGCAACGAGTCGCATAGCGAACTGGCCCGCTCGCCCGATATCATCAACTTCGGCGACCGCTCCTTACAGGCCGAGCATTTCACTTTCGACGACCGGCCCACCATGGCGTCTCCCGCCCCGGAAACCCCCACTCCCGAGCCCATGCCAAGCCATATCCGGTTCGGCAATCGCACGGTGCCCGTGGAAGAGCACGGCTTTGAAGACGCGCCTACTGCGCGCGAGCATGCCGAGCAACGGGTATCCCTTGAGCTGCGGAAGAGCCTGGACACCGCCCGCCGGAACTCGCGATGGGAACAGCAGCCGGTGCGCGACGGTATTGAGAACATCCGCATCTCGCTTGATCTCGAGAACATGACGACTGCGGAAGGACTTATGGGATTCCATCTTTCTGATAACAAGTCGCCTGAGCCGGATAAGGCCAAGTCGCCCAAGCCACCTAAATAACCTAAATAACCTAGCATCTTATAATGAGCAACTAACACTTAACACTCTCTGGATTATTGCAAAATGGGTATTGGCACTAAATAGCACTAAACAAGCATGAATAAAAAAAAATACAACTTCACCCCTCCAAGGATCAGTGAAGCGTGGGCCAAACGTCTCTTTTCCAGTTGAGGTACTCTGAAAATCGTTCCTTTGCATACTTGGAGTAGTCAAAGTCTATCTCCGAGGTCGTGCTCTGGATGGCCGCCCACAGCCCCCAGTAGAACCCCGGTACCCCCCACCAAGCCACCAGCTCGTTTATTAGTTCTGAAGTAGTGCCCGCCGACGAGCCACTGAAATGCGTATAGGCGCGTAAGTAAAAAGTCGCCCACTCCTGCAGCACCGGGTTGTCGGGCCGCGGCTCGGGCACTAGCTCCTTTTCACAGTCATAGCCCTGCCATTCCTGGAAATGGTTGGCGATGTCGAACGCCCGAGGACACGGCAAAGAGTACTCATAGTCAATAAACGTCACCACTGTACTTGGCTTGTAGCCGTCGGCGCCGTGGCCATGCTCATTGTTTGTATCCTGGCTGGCTTGCTTGGGCCAGTGGTTGGGCCAGCCCGTAGGCACCAGCACGTTGCCGCTCAGCAGGTCGCAGTGGCCCATGACTTTGGTGCCGCCGCGACTGCCTAATGTTTGTTTGATCCACTCGAACTCGGTTTGCAACTCCCCGCGGTCTAAAGGCAGAATGCCGGCCGGACACAACCCCACCCACTTGGCAATTAACGCCCACAGGTCGCCCACGGTGTGGGCCGGCATGAGAGCCTCGACATCCGCCGGGTGAAGAAACGCGTGCCACTGGGCCAGCCGGTCGGCAATGCCTTTCATCAATAGCGGGTGAGAAAGCTCGTTATGGGTCACGGGCCGGCCCTCCACATACTCGTATATGAGGCCGTTGCCGAACCGACAGTACAGCCTTGGCGCCATGCCCAGCGCCTCTAACTGCTGGTGCACCGCATACTCGCGGTTACGGTCGATGAAGTCGCCGGTGCCCTTGCCAAAAGCCCGCACGAGCATTTTCTTGTCCCCCTGCTGGGCCAGCAGCAGCTGGTTGGTGATCCCGCCCTTGAGCTCCTTCATCTCGATGGGCTCTTTCGAGCCCATCACCTCGCAGATCAGGCTGGAAATGTCTTTATTAGGGCTCCTGTCCGCCGTCAGTTTCACAAACTGGTCTGGGAACTCAAGCACCATGACTTGAAATGGTTAGTCAAGACCGTGGACAGCCAGCTCACATGTGATACGAGCCAGGGAAGGGGAGAGAGTGGGCGACTAATAGCCCCCGCCAAGCTAGTGCAGATTGCATTCCCGTTCCGTATATACAACTATATATTTAAAATTACTGTTCGCGACCAAAAGCAACGAATTATTTTTCTGCAGGGGGGTTTTTTTCCTCCCTCTATTTTTTTTCTTCAATTCAATCCCGTGACATGTCTCATAATGGGGTGTACCTAAGAATAGTCAGGCCTTACCCCACGGTACAGAGGTATCAAAGGTGGGCCATGTGAAACCAGCCAAACCGATTACATACATCCAAAAGTGGGAGAGAGATGTGGGGGGTGAAGGGAATACTACCAAAGGAAGAAGCTTCCGTTGGTTTTTTTAGGCCCCTAGAAAAAAATAAGAGAGGGGGGGCAACCATATCAAAAATGCAAATATAACATAGTCTTTTAGACTGTCGTACCGACAGTCGACCATCCTACAGATGCACAGGCAACATGTTGCTGGAACCAAACCCGGCATTGCACACAGGACACTTGCGCATCCGCGCAGAAAGCCGCCGCTCCAGGCAGTCGCGGCAGAACACATGCCCGCAGATCTGAATGGCCGTGTCCTTCCAGTTGACATTACACACCGGACAGATCGCAATCGACCGCAGCGAGTCCAGCTGTTCCTGGATACTTTCCGCCGAGCCCAGCCCCGACGTGGCCCGTTTCGTGGCCACCTGTTTCTGCAGCTTCTCTACCTGCTGCTCCAGCTTATTGTGGGCCATCCGGATTTTGGTGACCTCGGCGTCGCGCTCCTCGAGCTGGCCCTGCAGCTTCTGCATTTGCCGGCCGGCCGACGCGAGCTGCGACTCGAGCTCGCTGCGCCGCCGGTCCGCATGCGCCATCTGGCGCTGCTGTTGCTGCGCTTTTGTTTCCGCTTCCGCCACCTGCCGCTGCGCGCGGGCCACCGCGCTCGTCAGCTTTTGTTCTTCGGCTTTGAGCGCGTTCATGGCCTCGGCACTCTTCGACAGCGCTGCTTTAACCTTGGCGTGCTCGCCGGCCAGCGCGTCGCGCGCCCGCATAGCGCTAAAGTACTTTTCGTCCGCCTTGGCTTTGCTGGCCACCAACGCAGCCACCTTGGCGTGCACATCGTGTTCCTGCAACGTCTTTTCCTTGGCCTTGGCGTGCGCTTTGGAAAACGCCGCCTCTAGGCTGGGGATCTCGCTGGCAAACATCTTGTTCTGCTTCATCAGCTTCGTGCACAGCGTCCTCAGCTCGTCCACGGGCTTATCGTCTACATCCTCAACCGTCACGGGCTCCTCGCCGCGCTCAGTAGCCTTGATACGCTCTTCGGAAAGCGCCAGCGCAGCTTTGAGGGTCTCGATCTGCTTGGCCGTCTCTGCCTCGCTGGCTTTTTTCACCGTCAGCTCGCCCAGCACGTCGTCGCGCGCCGCCCGCAGCCGGGCAACATCGGTCTCGGCCTGGTCCAGCTTGCGGTCGATTTCCTTGCGCTGGGTATCAAAGCTATCGCGGATTTGCTGCTCGTAAAGGGCCTGCTCGCCCTGGAGAGCCGCCAACGCTTCTTGGCGTCGCAGCAGTTCCTGCTCGAGCCGCGTGTTGTCCACAGTAAGGTCCTGTATCCTATTTTCGGTATACTTGACAGAGTCGTATTCCCGGAGCTTTTCCTCGGGGAGGGCTTTTAGTTGCAGCTCCAGCTGCCGGAGCTCTTTTTCCAGCTCGGCCACCCGAGCCTCTTCGGCAGAAAGCTGCTCGTTGGCCCGCTTGCAGGCCGCCTCGCTACCGGAAAGATCTTCCTGCAGCACCTGCAGCTTCGCTTCCAGCTCGGAAGTAGACTTATCCTCCTTTTCCTCGGTCTTAACAGAAGTTTCGTCGCTTTCGGGCTCGCCGTTAGATCCGCTTTTTTTGGTCCCGGCAGGAAGAATACTCGCAACCGCGGGGCTCTCCAGCCGCTCTAGTCGTTTAGAAGCACTGAGATACTGCTTGGTGATGCGGTCCAGCTGGCTGCGCAGAGCGGCATCACTATCGGTGGTATTTTCCAGCGCAGCTACTTTGGCCTCTAGCTCGTTTCGCTCGCGCCGGTAGTCGTTCATTTGTCTATATATGGCATCCTTCTGGAAATTCTCCAGGCTATCGGGATTTATAGGGCCATTAGTCGGTATGGCTGCTCGTTTTGCACTAGGCTCGTCACCGTCCGATAGCCTCTTGAGATCCATGACTAAAGGAGTTTCCAAGTTCCGACCCGGTCCCTTTTTTGTCAGATGGGAATCGAACCATTTGCTTAGCCTAAGCTTAAGGGTCAAACCACAAATCAGGCTTAATCTTTCGGGTTTGAGTTAGCATTGCCTCACAGATAGCTAATAGGCACCTAACAGGTACTTCGCAGGTTCCTGACTTTATAGACAGGAAATCCCTAGGGCAGAAGTATCACCATTATATAGATGTAGGTCAAGCAATCACCATGGCCTCTGGCCAATAAACAGAGACCTTCAAATTCTCGGTTCTGTCTAAGTTCGAGGTTCGTACTGGCCAAGAACCGGTCAAGTCTTGAAACCCGGTTAAAAAGCGGTGCCAATGCCTGGATTACTCCCGCATTGTCAACAGTAACCTCGAAAGCGGGCGGAAACCTATAAGGCCCGTATCACGTGATCGTCTCCCAACCGGGGTGGGACGGGCCTGAAATTTCAGGACTAGGGCTTAGGGCTTTGTGACGGCCCAACTCACGCCCCATGCAATACCCAAAGCCGCCTCCGCTGTCCATCGCTTCACAATGGTCAACATCCCCAAGACCCGTCGCACGTACTGCAAGAACTGCAAGAAGCACACCGTGCACAAGGTGACCCAGTACAAGGCCGGCAAGGCCTCGCTGTACGCACAGGGTAAGCGTCGTTACGACCGTAAGATGCGTGGTTACGGTGGTCAGGCCAAGCCTGTCTTCCACAAGAAGGCCAAGACCACCAAGAAGGTTGTGCTGCGTCTGGAGTGCACTATTTGCAAGACCAAGGCTCAGCTGGCCCTTAAACGTACCAAGCACTTCGAGCTGGGCGGTGAGAAGAAGCAGAAGGGCCAGGCTCTCCAGTTCTAAGTTGCTGGTATATCCCCCTCCCCTTTTGTCGCCAGTGGCGTCCTACCCATTTATTATGTCGCTGGCTACCTCGTAGTTATATAAAACTTGTAACGGCATTTGATTCAGTTCAATAGAGCACTAATTCCTGGTGATTTATATGTGTCCATCTATACTCACCCACTTGCCTGCTCCTTTCTGCTCTCACAGGTAGATTATAGAACAAATACATTCTCTAATGTGTAAATTTGCTAGTTGCCTCATCCCTTTGATTCTTCCGGGTGCCTTCTCAGTGTCTACAGTACCTATTCCTACTTAGTGCCTACTTAGTAGTGCTCCGGGCTGGGACCCTTTGTCATGGCCATCCAGTTCATTCTGATCCAGAACCGACAGGGCAAGACCCGGTTATCGAAATGGTATGCGTCGCACGGCGACGAGGAATGCAGGAAACTCAAAGGTGAAGTGCATCGGCTGGTCGGCAGCCGCGACCACCGTTTCCAAAGCAACTTTGTCGATTTCAAAGACAACAAAATCGTGTACCGGCGATACGCGGGGCTGTTTTTCTGCATATGTATCGAGCATCACGACAATGAACTGTTCTATTTAGAGGCAATTCATCTGTTTGTGGAGGTTCTGGACACGTTTTTCGGCAGCGTGTGCGAGCTGGACATTGTATTCAATTTCGTCAAGGTCTACAGCGCATTGGACGAGGTGTTCCTGGCCGGCGAGCTTTCCGAGACCTCCAAGAAAACTATCTTAGGCCGGCTGGAAGAGTTCGAGCGCCAGCAGTAGCCTCGAGCAGGCTTCTTGTATTTATTTTTTGTAGTATTCTCAATCGGCACTGACGCGTCATGCAATGCCGGGGCCAGCCAATCACAGACAAATAAAAGGGAAAACAATCAATACAGTATCTGTGTCTATTTTTGGGGCTGCTAGCTAGCAAGCCGGGGGGTATTCTCAACATGCGGAAATAGATCTCCAAAGCAGATCTGGTTAAACCGATTATCCCCGCAAAGTCTAGATGTCCCCTTACCTCATGGGCCTTCTCGCTATAGCTATTGGTATTTCGGTTGCAGCATGTACGCAAGCAACAGAGCAGGTTTCATTGGCCCACGATGTGCAATTACAGTATATTTTGCACCGGAATCTAGAGGGCTCGCATGACCAGGCGCTGATGGCTGTGAATGCTGAACAAGCAGCGGCCATGGCAGCCGGCGAAGGAGTGAGCAGCCAGTTCAATTTGCAACAGAAACAGCAATGGATTTCGCGCACCCCTTATTTAGCGCCTGATCAATTGGATCAGGACTCCTTAAACAGTCTGCATCAGCCATATCTCTTATCGGTCCCGGACGTCACCGATAAGAACACAGTTGTTGCCCTTGCCGAAATGGCCGCTAATGCATATGCGCCAATTCCTCATCAAGGTGACTGGAGAAACGTTTCATATCCCTGGCACGACAACGATGATGCTGGCGATGGCATTGGGTTTGGCTGGATGGACGATGGACTAAGGGGATACATCTTTGCTACTCCTGACAACAGTACGGTTGTAATTGCCTACAAGGGCACATCGCGAGTCAATTTCGACGAGGGCAGCACTGCTCCGAACGACAAGATCAATGACAATCTGTTGTTCTCGTGCTGCTGTGCGCACACTTCTTATTTCTCGAACCCCGTATGCCACTGCTACGAAAAGATCGGCAATGTGTGCAATGAACAATGTGTGGAGCGGGAAATCCGGCGGGCCGACCGGTACTACCGAGCGGCTTTAGATGTCTACGACACTGCCAAGACATTATACCCCAATGCGCAGATCTGGCTCACGGGCCATTCATTAGGAGGCTCGTTGGCAAGCCTTGTAGGCCACACCTACGGCCTGCCCACCGTGACATTCCAAGCGGTCCCGGAAAAGCTTCCGGTCCGGCGATTGCATCTCCCCAAACCGCCGCCGCTGCCGCAAGACATCCATATCTGGCACTTTGGCCATACGGCAGACCCCGTGTATACCGGGGATTGTCGCGGGCCGTCATCGGCATGTTGGACAGGCGGATATACTATGGAGACCCGCTGTCATTCGGGGAAAACCTGTGTGTACGATGTGGTTGCCGACAAGGGCTGGATCTCGTCGATCGCCAACCACCGGATTCTGGTGGTGATTGACGACATTCTCCGCGAGTACGACAGACCGGCCGAGTGTAAACTGCCGGTTCCGTGCGAGGACTGTGTAGACTGGTCGTTAGTTGACCGGCCAATCACCACTGCGACCCCCACGCGGCCGACGCCGACCGAATCGACGTGCCTGAGTCGGGCTTGGTATGGCCGGTGTTTAGAGTGGGGGACCCCTAGTGCTACGGTGATGCCTATTGTACAAAGTTAATAAATATAGTTCTTATTTGTCTATCGATTCTGTCCTGTTGACTCTATCTCGACTAGACAAGCTAGCCGTGGTAGTGCCTATGCAAGCTAACCAGGTAGTATACCCGTAAGCTGTCCAAGTAGACCCTAGCAGGCCCAAGACCCGAGTAGATCCAAGAACCTCAATGTTTTTGTACTACATACCGATAGTTAATTTAGTCACTTTAATGAGTGTAAACCTCTGCATACAAATGCCTGGTAAATATCTGGTAAATGTCTGGTAAATGTCTGGTAAATCTGGTTAGACTGTCGCTAGCTAAAGGACATGGGAACGCGATTAGTAGTCACCCAGACGTCAGCACGCGAACATGGCTACCAAGTACGACTCGATTTACTTCAACCAATCGCGATTGTCGGGCCAGGTGCGCATGTCCGAAAGCGGCCTGGGCTGGAAAGCCACCGAAAAGCCCCAGGGCGGCTCGGTGGCCAAAGTGTCCGAGCCGTTTTTGTTGCCGGCCGACGACATTCTGGCCGCCAGCTGGTCGCGGGGCGCCAAGGGATACATGGTAAAACTGCAAACGCGCAACAACAGCATAGTGCAGCTGGACGGGTTCGACGGCGAGGATTTCAACTCGCTGAAAAGCGCGCTGAGCCGCGAGATCAAGATCGACCTCGAGCCCCGCGAGCACTCGTTGCGGGGCTGGAATTGGGGATCTACCCAGTTCGAGCGCGACGAGCTGGTGTTCAACATCGGCTCGCGGCCCGACTTCGAGATCCCGTACTCGGCGGTCGCCAACACCAACGTCGTAGGCAAGTCCGAGGTGGCTTTGGAGCTGGAACTGCAGGCCGCCAGCGAGCGCACGACCGGCGGCGACGAGCTGGTAGAGCTGCGGTTTTACGTGCCGGGCACGGTGGTTAAAGACGAGGAAGTCAAAGATGAGGAAGGAAAAGTTGAGGACGGCAAAGACGAGGAGAACGGCAAAGCCAAAGTCAAGACCGAGGACGGCCAAGAGGTTAAAGCCGAGGAGGACGGCGAGGCCGACGACGAAAACGACGACGACGAGAAAGTCGAGAGCGCCGCCGTGGCGTTCCACGAACAGCTCAAGGAGCGCGCCGATATTGGCCAGGTCCGCGGCGGCGAGCTGGTGGGGTTCTCGGATATCCTGTTTGCCACCCCGCGCGGCCGCTACGACATGGATATGTTTGGCGACTCGTTCCGGCTGCGGGGCAAGTCCTACGATTACAAGGTGGGCTACTCGTCGGTGCAGCGCATTTTCGTGCTGCCTCGGCTGGACGACATCCACAACATCGTGATGCTGCAGCTGGACCCTCCCCTGCGGCAGGGCCAGACCCGCTACACGTTTTTGGTGATGCAGTTTGCCCGCGACGAGGAGATCGAGGTCGATCTCAACGTCGACGACGACGAGTACGAGGCCAAGTACAAGGGCCGCCTAGAAAAGAACTACGACGAGGCCATGTTCCGGGTGGTGAGCAGCCTGTTCAAGGGCCTGACCAACCGCAAAATCACGTTCGTGGGCTCCTACGTGTCGGCCCTCAACCAGTCGGCGGTGGCGTGCTCGCTCAAGGCCAGCGAGGGCGCGCTGTACGTGCTGGAAAAGGCGTTTGTGTTTGTGAGCAAGGCCCCCGTATATATTCCCTACAGCGAGGTGGCCCATATCCGGTTCTCGCGCGTGGGCGGCTCCGTGCAGTCGTCGCGCACCTTCGACATGTCGGTGACGTTGCGGGGCGCTGCTGGCGACCACCAGTTCTCTAATATCAACCGCGAGGAACAGGTCCGTTTGGAGGAGTACCTGCGCACCAAGAACATCCACATCAAGAACGACATTCTTAAGGAGGAGAAGATGGTTGAGGAGGCGCTGGCCGACGACGGCAACTCGGACATCAACATGATGGGCGGGTCGCAGGACGAGGAGTCCGACGACGAGGACTTTGACGATGCCGAGCCTAGCGATGTTGCCGAAGAGTTTGACTCTGATGCTGCTAGCGACGATGGCAGCGGCGATGATAACGACGAGCCGCGTCGCAAACGCTCAAAGAGAGCTCCCTAAGCTTAACTAGCACTAACTAGTAACTAACTAGCACTAACTAGTCCACCAATGGTCACAGTTAGTATCTTTGTACCACTGGATAGTATTTTTCAAGCCAGTATCAAAATCAGTGGCCGGCCGCCACCCCAAAGCCTCTAACCGCGACCCGTCCATTAAATAGCGACAGTCATTATAGGTGCGATCCTGGCCATAGTCAATTAGCCGTTGATGCGAGCTTGCAGGGAACTCCATCGCCGTGAGCAGCCAGATTAAAAGGTCATGGTTAGACACCTCTTGATGCGAGGTGATATTGTAAATGGTGCCAGGCGTGCCCTTGGTCATTAGCAGAGAAACCGCCGCCGCTACGTCGCCTGCATACACGTAGCATCGCCGGTTAGTGCCTGATCCCTGGATCACCCCTGGCTGCGAGGCCAGTAATTTGTTGATGAATGTAGGAACAACCTTCTCCGGGTACTGTTTAGGGCCATACACGTTGCAACACCGCACGGTGATGGCCGGGAACTTGAAGCTTTTCACATAGGCCTGCACCAGCAGATCGGCGGCTGCCTTGCTGGCCGCATACGGCGTAGTAGGCAGCAGGGCCGAATCTTCGTGATTGGGCATGCTATCGGCGGCCGATTCGCCATAGACCTCGTCGGTACTGAAATGGATGAATTGGTTGACCTTAAACCGCCGGGCCACCTCCAGCAGCACTTGGGTGCCGAGAACGTTTGTCGTCGTGAACTCCGTGGCATTGTCAAACGACCGCTCTACATGCGATTGGGCCGCGCAATGCACGACCCGCGACACTCTATAGTCTTGGAAAACCGCCTCCACTTGCTGGTGATGCCTGACATCTCCCTGCACGAACTCGATCTGCAGATCTTCCAGATTGCGCCGCGACCCGCAATAACTGAGGTTATCCAGCACAACGACATTGAACTCCCGCGCCAACTCCGCCGCCACCCAGCTGCCTATAAACCCCGCGCCGCCCGTCACCAACACGGTTTCCTGCAGGCGCTCATCAGTCATACTGCATAAGATGCACCTCGCGCATCCACTCTAACCACCATAGTAACAATCAAACTAGAACAGACTTTTTTTGGCCTTTTTTTTCTTTTTCTTTTTCTTTTTTCGGCTGTTTGACAAGTCAAACAGCTTTTTCGCTTCGCGAAACGGCAATTCCAATCATTTCTCAGTCCTCTTCCGCGAAGCGGGTACAGGCCGACTTGTCGGCCTAGTAAGAAAAAAAGAAAAAGAAAAGAAAAGAAAAGAAAAGAAAAGAAAAACACAAACTAGTTATTTCTATTTAAATATCAACTCAGATTTGTCTCTGTGCATAGTGATGTATGATGCATGTGACGTGATGTACTGTCGTCATCATATGCGCCCTCGGTTTGGCCCGTCGCGCCAGAGCCGGCGCGAAAATACCGGCCAGCCCTGGTGGCTAAAACACTGGCCCGCCGACCTGGCCCAGCTGGCAATGCATACCGGGAAAATCAAGGAGTTGAAGGCGGCGTTCGCGGACAGTAGTAACCGGCTGATTATCGTGTCAGGGCCCGCCGGCGCCTCCAAGTCGGCCGCAGTGCATTTAATAGCCAAAGAGCTGGGCAGGAACCTAATTGAGTGGCAGGCGCCGGCAACTGCTATTGGCGAAACGGCGTTGGCCGATGCGTTTGGCGACTTCCTGGTCGGCGTGGCCATGCGAGACGCCGCGTCGGTCGTGGTGTTGGACGAGATCCCTAATCTCGTGCACGAGGGCACTTATTTGCTATTTGTGCAGGCGATCGAGTTCTATCTAAAGCAGCCGGAGGCGCCGTTGTTAGTGATCGTGTTCACCGAGATCGAGGCCGATCTGTCCTGGCGCGAGCAGTTGGTCGTTACCCGGGTTTTCCAGCCGATCCTCGGCGAGCCGGGCGTGGCATGGGTCAAGGCCAACCCTGTGAACGCTACTGAGGTCCGCAAAGCCCTGCAGACGATTGCTAGTAAGGAACTGGGGCCGTTGGCCAGCGAGCCCAGCACGCAGCGAGCCATTAAAGAGCTCAGCAATGGCGGCGACGTGCGCTCGGCCATTGCCAACTTCGAAATGTGGGCTTGCGGCGACGGAGAGAGTCTTCCCGCATTAAAACACTCGCGACAAGGCTTTTTCCACGCTATTGCCACTACGATATACGGCTCATCGGACCCTCAAGCCAGTGCCGATCCGCTTCGTGATTTCTCCGATACCGTTGAAAAGTTCAATCTCACGCTCCTACAAAACTATAACGCTGCCCACCATCAGCGACTCCGTATTGCCGATGCGGCAGTGTGTGCCGACTGGCTGAGCGTTGGCGATCTCGGCGACGGCATGGCCGAGTTAGTGCCTAAGGCGCTTCGGCTCGTTATAGAAGCCAGCGAAGCCGATTCCGAAAGCTCCAAACGGTTTAAAAGCATCGAGTTCACGCCGCTGCTCAAGCAAACCTCCGAGCGGTGGGCCAGCTACCATAAAACCCTGCGGTACATGCATATCCAGCGGCTGCTGGGCGACGGCCTGAGTTTCCAGGACGCACTTGTCCAGCAGGCCTACGACAAGCGGCCGACAGTGCGGCCCGGATTGCAGGACCTGATGGTCAGTGATAGCAGCGAAAGTGACAGTGACTGGTGATGTTTTTCTTCTTGTGTGGGGGTTTCTTTTTTTGTTCTTACTAGGCCGGCAAGCCGGCCTGTAGTTCCGCTTCGCGGAAAGATGCGAGCACATAAGAGTGCTTGGAGAATGCCCCGAAGCCTTTTTTTGTACATTACATACCTCATAAAGGCCTATTTATACTCATAATCATCTAACATTATTTGACAGCATTCTCAAAGAAGTGCGGATCCTCCTCGATCTGCTCCTTGATAATGTCCAGACCGCCCTGCAGCTCGCCATTGACATAAAGCTGGGGAAACGTAGGCCAGTCTGAAAATACCTTGAGGCCCTGGCGAACCGCATTATCTTTAAGGATATCAAAGAAGCCGAACCGGACCTGGTGTTCGCGTAAAATGGCCACCAGCTGGCGCGAGAAGCCACACTTGGGCTCGGCGGGCGTACCCTTCATAAACAGCATCACGGGGGCGGCGGAAATGAGCTTGCGCAGCCGGTTTTCTAAGTCTTCCTGGGTCTCGGGCTCGTTCGGGGGCGTGCCCCCCGACGAGCCGGCCGATGCGGCCAGGCCCGCCGCGGCCGCGCCCGGCGCCGGCGCCGAGCCGCTTGCAGCCTGGATGGCGGCGGCCAGCCCTTTGGGGTCGGCGCCGCTAAGCTCCTTGATGATGGTCTTGTCTTTGAGCAGCACAAAGAAGGGAACGGCACTGACGTCGAGCATTTCCGAGATATCGGGAAATTCCTCCGCGTTGATGGACACGAACTTATGTTTGGGGTATACCTCTGCCAACGAGCCGATCACGGTATTCATCTGCTTGCAAGGGTCGGCCCATTCGGCCTGGAAGTAGAGCACCACGAGTTGGTCAGGCTGGGCGGAGTTCGTGATTTCATGGAACTGCGCGTCGCTGGTTATTTCAATCACCGACATGGAGAGACAAAACGAAACTTTTCTTTTTTTTCCTTTTTCTTTGCACAGGGGGGGGTGGAAGGAGGATGGTGGTCCTATGATGGAGATGGTTATTTGTCAAGCGTTGAGATTCTCCAGTCACGTGCTTATCAGGATCATCTGGATGCATTAGATTCCCGGTCTCCGCAACGTCGCTAGCCGGAACCGGCGATGGGCCGATTTCAGGTTCGCCGTCTGTTTGATCGAAGTTCTTGATAAGTTGCCGCCGTGTTTGGGTAGCTTATTTTTATGCAATATACAAACTATGGCTAAAGTCGGTGGTTTAATCGATTTGGGTATCTAACCCGCCGCTCACGCGACTAGTTATCCAGCATGCCTAACTTCTCCATCTTATCGATCCGCGCTTGTTTGCGATCGACCGCGCGCTGCTGGGGCTGAGAAACGGGCTCGCTGGCGCTGGTATCTGCGATCGTCAGCTGGTCCAGCGACAAGGATCCGGCCTCGTCCTCGTCTTCGAGAAGATCGCGCACAAACGGATTATTGGCGATCTGGTTATGCAGGCCCGGTCCGTACACCCATTTCAGATGCTGGATAACTACTAGCATCGACCATGATCGGAGCGGCAGCGATCGCTGTTTGGACAGCGTAAAGTGCGTGAGCATGGCCGGCGGGTCGCCGTTGAGGGTGCGGACCACATCTCGCAACAAAGATTTCGTTTGTCGTTTGTCGCGTTTGGCAGTACGATGGGCCGACTCGGAAAGCGTGTTTTCGAGCGCATCGATGATTTCCCTGCGATCAAAGTCTGACTCTTGTAGTTCTTGTGGTTCTTGGGTCTTTTCAAATAAGACCCCTAATAGTCGTCCGGCCGCGAGCTTGACCTCGCTGGCCATGCCCAGAAACGGTATTATGCCCGGGGCAAAGTCCTCTACCAGCGCCGAAGTCTCGCCGGGGGATGCAAGCGTGGATATAAGGGCTACGCCCATTAACGCTGCCGTGGCCAGCGGGGCTTGTTGAGTGGTCGTAGTTTCGGCGATCTCCATCAGCTCGTTGGCAAGCGTATCCACATTAAACCCGCCGCCGCCAAAGTTCATAAAAAACGACAGAACCGCGTAGGCAGTGGCCATGCCGGCCGTGAGAGCCACCGAGTCCTCGCCGTCCTTTATTGCCTTTAACAGTTTCGGTAGAAACCCAGTGATAAGTTCGTGACATCCGTCGTACATGTTATGGTCCTCGTCTACAAACGACAAGCTCACAGCAATCGCCTGCAAGGCTAGAAGGCCCTCGACGTCGGACCGACGAGTAGAAACGGCGCGAATAAGACATTGTACAAGGTGTGCCGTGACCCGTTCGGGCTCAAACTTATTGGCCAGCACGGTAAGAATAATTAAAAGCGCTTGCTCGCGTTCCTGGATCGACGTCTTGCCTCGGTCCGTAGCCAGCAGCTCGCTAGCCAGCGAGAACGAGTCCCGTTTGCCGGCGGTTTCATCGTCCACTATAAGTTCCTGCAGGCGGGCCTGCAGCTCGGCAGACACTAATGCGGTAGCGTAGTCGTCTTCCATAGGCGTTGCCGTGCCGGAAGCGCCTGGCGAGGCCTGGCGAGGGGTTGCCGCCCTGCTTCTGAGAGCCTTCATAGCGTCAGTCAGCTGGGGATGGTTATAGTATGTCCAAAGATATGTCCAAAGATATGTCCAATAAGTGTCTATACAGTTTCCGCGCAGCGGAACTACAGGCCGGCTTGCCGGCCTAGTATTTAAAAAAAGAAAGAAGAAGAGGGAATTTTTTTTTCAAAGTGCTTCACTTTTCGGGGACCTCGACCAGATTAGGGGCATCAGGCCCGAGGATCTCCTTGAAACTCTTATCGGCAGTCCCCCGTTCCAGCGGCTCGGGCTGCGCTTTAGAGTATTTCCAGCCAATCATGTAGATGATCCGGAACGTGGCCGGAATGCTGCCGTCGGGCTCGCCATGCATCTCTTTATAGATGGCCGCCGCGGCCTGCAGCAGATCGCGCGGCATGGCGGCCGGCCGCATCTTGATGGCGTTGCTCTCGCCCATCTGCTTGAGATCGTCGAGCAAACAGAACATGTCCGGGTAGTTCACGACGATATCGTCTACGTCAATGGTCAAAAGCTTGAACTTGGCCTGCTGCAGGAGGCCGCCCATATCACGGACGTCGGCCAGAGGACTCAACCGGGGCGAAATACGGCCGTAGCGTTCTTGCTCGGCTAGTTGCAGGCTCGTGCGCAGCTCGTACAGACTGTCGCCGCCGATCATGTTGCTCATGAACATCCCGTCCGGCTTGAGCATGGCCTCGACCCTTTTCAGCACCCCGGGAAGATCGTTGATCCAGTGCATCGACATAGACGACAGCACCGCGTCAGTAGTGTCTTTTCCTGGAAAGTAGGTTTCCTCGTCGGCAACTACTCGCTTGATATGCAATTCCTTGTTAAACGGCAGCTCGGCGTCCCGCTGCAATACCTGCTCACACGAGTCCACCATGGTGATTTCCCCGAGCCGCGACCGCACCACTTTTGCATCCTCGCTATCTGCACACAATGCCTTCTCCAGACTGCCCGAGCCGGCGCCCAAATCGACGACATTAGGGAAAGCACGAGAAATAAACGCTAGCCGCTCAACAGTACGGTTAGCGATCTCGTCCCGCAGATAATCAACCTGGCGGCTAGCAGTTACGTCCCGCACTGCGCGGGCTCTCTGCATGGCTTTATGGGCCCTGCTGAAGACCTCAAAAGCGGCAGCTAATGGCGACGCTCGCATAGGCTAAGGCTGACACACTCTGGTCCTAGTAGGAGCCTTAGAAGGAGCCTTAGAAGGAACCTTAGCCTAGCCTATTGGAAGGAACGTTTTGGTAACTCGGCCAACAAGTCTTACTGGAGGTCTGGTTTACTCCGTAGAAAGCAATTGACTTGTGTTTGTTGTTTGGTTGTTTGTGGTTGTTGTTATGTATGATGAGCTATTATATGGGACTAACTCATGGCACCCCGGAGCCTGGCTAGTCTAGTAGTAATACGTAGGCTTCTCTCTGTCTGATGAACACTGAGGGAGAGTGTCTCGGGGTAGCTGCGAAGTAGAAGTACAAGCATTTAGAACATGAGACAGCTCAACAGTTCCTCACAGGCAAGCAACGCACAGCAGCCCATCAAACAGGCTCCGCAGCCGGTAGCGGCGTCATTGCTCTGACGCTGCTGCTGCGGCTGCTGCACGTAAACAGGCTGCTGCTGGTAGCCGCCGCCGTACTGCTGGGCAGGCGCATACTGGGGCTGGTTGTAGCCTTGCTGGTAGCCTTGCTGGTAGCCCTGCTGGTTATAGCCCTGCTGCTGGTTGTAGCCCTGCTGCTGGTTATAACCCCGGTTGTCGTGTGTGTAAGAGGTGTTTTTGTTGCCACTGTTATTCTGGTTAGCATGCTGAACAACTTGATCACATGTTTGACCCGACATGGTTCCCCGACATCAGCCATGGGGAAGCTTGCTGCCGAGCCGCCGATAGTCTTGGCAACCATCCCGCCAGCGGCTAGCCAGTAGCAAACACGCTACCAGCAAGCCATTGCCTTTGGGCAGGTGCCGGACCGGCCAACCGGTCGGGGGTTACTTACGTAGTAGTCCGAAGCACTCATTTGTGTGATGATGGAAGAAGGGGAAACCCCGGGCGGATGTTGATATTAGCTAAGTAGGGCTGGTCCAAGCCATCATCGTGCATACACGCACAGAACAAGCCGGCCTAAACCAAGGAGGGCACGGGTAATTATAGTGGGAATGGCAGGCCATATCGGCGGCCGGCTGCAAGCTGTAATCGGGCGCCGAAATGGACCCCACTATCGGCCGCCAAGGCGGAGCAATTCAGACATGGGTATAAAGGTCTAGGCCCTGGCCGGGGATTGCCTTAAAAAGCTTGCTTTTTTACGGGGATTTAAAAAATGAATAGTATAAATAGATTTTTTTTCGTCTTTTTTTAGGTACTAGGCCGACAAGTCGGCCTGTATCCGCTTCGCGGGAAAGACCTACCATTGAGGTTTCGCGAAGCGAAAAGGCTGTTTGACTTGTCAAACAGCCGAAAAAGAAAAAAAAAGAACAAAAAAAAAGAAAAGACAAATAAAGATAGAAAGTGTGTTTCGGTTTTTATATACACCCTAGTTAAATTAAATGAACGAATTGCCGCCAAAACCACCAAACCCTCCTCCAAATCGCGACCCTCCCGAAGACCCGGTGTCCCGCAACGGATCCCACGGAGGCCCCTGGCCCGGGGCGGTCGGGTCATACCGGATGTTCGACCGCGTGCCGGAACCAAACGGAGCAGGATGCATTCCGCCTTCCCGTAACGGATCGTCGCCTAGCGACGGGCCCATCGGGTTGCCTAGAGGGTTCCGGCCAGCGGGGTAAAGGTCTCTACTGCCGATATCACCAAGAGGCCCGACAGGCTGGACTTGTCCGGGCATGCGGAGTTCGGAAGAGTGCGGGTGGCTGAGCATCTGGTGCTCGTCGTCGAATTTCGGCATATCGCTGGGAAGAGGCCCTGTCCGCTGGTCGACAGTGGCCAAATTAGGCATGCCTGTAGAGGGCCGGGCAGGCTCGTCAACGATTTCAATAGGACGGTTAGACCGGGTAGATTCGGTAGCCCGGGAAGACTCGGTAGACTCGGCCGCCTGCTTTGAATTGACCAGGTCTTTGGCCTTGCTCACGTCCTGGATAGAACCCACAAGAATGCTATGTAACGGCTGCACCACAGTTAGGATATAGCCAAGCGAGGAGCGCGCAACAATGACCTCGCGGCCATTGATGGTCCAATGGTAATAATCCTGGTCGTGCGAGGGCAACTGGCGGGCCAGTTGCGGATCCAATGCCTCGGCTAGGTCTGCAATCCCGGGCCGCTTGTCGTCTGTTCCTTTAGTCATGAGGTTAGAATGGACCGGCGAGCCCCATATCCTGGGGTCGCCCCAGGCCCATCTCATCTTAACGACATTGTCGATTGCCGGGCTTCAATTTGCGTGGGGGATCGAGCAGGCCTACTTTAATGTCTACCTCATGGAGCTGGGCATGTCCAAATCCACGCTGTCCTTGCTGTGGGTGCTGGGACCCTTATCGGGATTGATTGTCCAGCCCATTGTCGGGGTTTTAAGCGACTACTGTACGAGCCCCAAGGGCCGCAGACATCCCTATATGATGGGCGGCGCGCTGGTAGTTGCGGCGGGCATTCTTGTGTTTGCGTGGGCCAAAGATATCGGCCAGGTTTTTGGTATCAGCCCGATTTTGGTGGGCACCATTGCCGTGTTGCTGGTAGATGTGTCCATCAATACCTGCCAAGCCGCCTGCCGGACATTGATTGTGGATGTGCTTCCTCGCTCGCGCCAGCGAGACGCCAATGGCTGGGCCTCGCGCATGTCCGCCATGGGCCATCTTGCTTCCTACTTCCTGGGCTCGGTGAACCTGGACATTATCGGCATCCGCAACCAACTAAAGGGCGTGTGTGCGATCTCCGCCGTCATGCTGGTACTGTGCGTGGGGATCACGTGTCTGTCGGTGCGCGAACGAGTGCTGGTAGCAGTGAATTCGCCGCATGGTGTCTGGCGACGAGTGCTCTTCCTGTTCTGGGATATCTGGCATACTGCAGTGGATTTGGACCCGGTCCTGGCGTCAATCTTTAAAGTCCAGTTGTTTGGCTGGTACTCGTGGTTCACGTTCCTGTTTTACGGCTCCACGTGGGCGGCAGAAGTATGGTACCATAACCACCCCAAGGGCACTACCAGCGAGATGGCCCGGGCCGGCTCGTTTGCGCTAACCATGTTCTCGCTCTCAGCAACCATCTTCTCGATTGTGCTACCCTGGACAAACTTCAAAGTCGTGTCGTTGTGGGGGTGGTCGTTTATCGTTTATGCGGTAAGTATTTTCACGACCGGGTTCGCCAGCTCCTACACGTTTGCTCTTTTCATCTTTGCCGCTATTGGCTCGTCGTGGGCAATGACGATTTGGGCGCCGTTCACCCTTACTGCCGAGCGGATCCATCAGTTGCCGGCAGGCACTCTGCCGGTGCCGCCCGAGCTGGAAGACCCCAGCGATGTAGAATCTACGGGCAGCGTCGAAAGCGTTCTTCATGTCGACTCGCCCAGTGTATATTCCGGGGATGAGGAGATCATCGAAGAGAACTTCACTGAGCAGTCGGGCATCTATCTGGGCCTGCACAACGCGGCGCTGACGTTCCCGCAGCTGATCTCGACCTTTGGCTCGTTTCTTATTTTCCGGCTCCTGGACACCGATCCGGGGCATCCCCACAAGGACGGCGGGCGGTCTATTGGCGTTACTCTGCAGGTCGGAGCGGTGACTGCTTTGTTGGCGGCTTATTTCACTACCAAGGTGATCGGCTCGGTGCGCCTGGACTAGTCAGTGGCTAGTATGCTTGCATACATATATATACCCGGTTTAATTTTGTATATTCTTTATATTCTTATTGTGGATCTCGAGCTTCCCAGCTACTTGAGGCCGAATCCAAGGCCCTCGGTCATGGCCAACATCAGCTTGCGCTCCAACTTGGCCCGGCTCGCGTACCGGTAGATGCCAAGCTGGTTGAAACAGGTGTGGGCCACCGGCAGCCGGTCCGAGTCCGACCCCAAACACACGATCCGGAACGGCATGTTGACGATGCCCGTGGCAGGAACTCTGTCAGTGGCGGTAATGAAAACTAGTAACAGGGCCTGTTTCTCGGGATCCAGGCTGTTGAAAAACTCCCAAAACCACTGCACTACAGGCTCTTTGTCCACTTGTTTGCCGTGGGACCCCCAGTGCTTGTACTTTGTCACTGACCGCAGCGCAGGCACATCCAAAGGTTTGCGGTCGCCTCTCAGCAGCTGGTCCACTTCCTCGGGCCGGAACAGTTTGAGGCCGGGCCCGCCGGCCACTTCGAGAAACGCCGACTTGAACGCGTCCACTTCTTTGCCCTGCAACAAGTGCTCGACCACCAGCTCCACGTACTGGTCGCGGTTGTCCAACGTCACGGGCATGCGGTGGCCATCGGGACAGAGCGGGACGCCCTCGGGGCCCACAAAGAACAGGCCGAACGCGTCCTCGAAGTCGGGCTGGTCGTATTCAAGAATGGCTTCTAGCGAGTGGGCCAACGCCGGCCACAGCTGGAACAGGTCTTTGAGAGTACATTGCTGGTCCAGCAGCCGCTTGAACAGCAGCAGCGGCAGGTTGACGTCCACCACAATGGCGTTGCGCAGCGCCAGCCCCAGGGCAATGCCGGCCACTGTGTAGTAGCGGAGATCGGCGGTGCCGAACCAGCAGTAGTTGGTTTGCTCATCAGGAATAAATATGCCCCGCCGCGGGTCGCACAGATCGCGGAATAACAGCAACAGCCATTCTTTACGGGGCCCGCCGGCATCGATGCCCGGTTCGCCCAAGAACTCCACCCGCAGGTTCTTCTTGAGCTGCGGGCACGCCGCCTCCAGCTGGAACAAGGTGTCGTCCACCAAGTGGCTGCGGCGGATCTGCAGGGTGATATTGGTTTCCCGCGGGGCGTTATTGCTTAACGAGGCGAAAAACTCTTGGCGAAGCACGCTATGAAGCTCGCGCCGGATATCGTGTTCATAAATATCCGTTTTCGACCCGATCGAGAGCATGAACGGTACCTGGCAAAAGAAAAACCGCCGATCCAGCTCGGGAATACAAGGGTGCAAGGGCTTGAACACATCGACACTGGCCACAAACAGGCTCTGCTTGATTTGGTCGCGCCGCCAGGCACTCACCTGCCAGCGGTCGAAGTCGGTGCGCCAGTCGATATGGTCGAGCACCGTGTTGTAGAAAGCAGAGATCGGCAGAATGCACGCCGCGTTGTTGGCGGTGAAATAAACCGCCAGCACCTTGACCATGGCCATAATGCGCCAGTCATTGGTGTACCAGTCGAACTGGATGCGCTCGCCGCGCTGCATTTTGGCCGGCATGCCGCCGTGTTTCTGTTGATAAAGGAACATCAGGCGGTGGCCCACGTAGGAGTTAAGCAGATTGACGCAGTCCTGGAACTGGTCTTTTTCAAACGCAGCAAAATGCGCGATCAAGTACCGGTGGTGATCGGTAGACGAGTTGGCCAGCCAGCCCATGCACCGCTCCAGCACCACCCGGGCCCGCGACCGGAACGACGCATACCTGCCCAGTTTCTGCAAGGGCCCCGTGAGTTTGGTGAACATGGAGCAGTCATTGAAGACCGGGCATTCCAATAAAATCAGAATATAGGCGATTTCCTGCTCGGAAAGCTGGGCATAGGGCCGCGAGTGCAGCGCTTGTTGCGCGCCCTGAAGAACCGCCCGCATGGGACAGGTCGACGATACCGAGCTGAGAATCAAGTACATCGTCGTTACCGCATCGCGATCAATCAGCAATCGCGGCGTACTGGACAGCGGTTTGGCCGCCGATTGCAAGGCGCCGGCAATGGCCGAGCCCGACGACGGATGGGCCGGGGGCTCCGGGGGCCGATAGAAAGTCGAGACCACGGTAGACACATCGCTAAACGCCGACGCAACCACTGCTTCCAGCAGTTCAAGGTCATTGGCATTCGCGAGGTCGCACAACAGCTCGAAATCGATGCCGGGCACCTGCTCGATCTGGGGCCCGCAATCGCGGGTATACAGCGTATCGCAGCATTCGCAGAGCGCGCCGGTGAATTCGTTGTTACACACAAAGCAGCGGCGCGGGTGGTCTAACGCCGCATACTGCGACGAGCGCGAGCGCGACGACAGGCCGGACCGGCCCGACCGTACCGACCTTGTCGACCGCTGGCTGTGGAGCGAGCGGGCGGAGCGGCGGGAATTGACGGCCGCATTGCGGCGCCGAGTGGTATAAACCAACGGAAACGGGCTGCTGGACGTCATCACGGACGTGGGCGAACCTACCGTCAGGGTGATAGTTGATTTGTTGGCGGGAGCGGCAGAGGATGACGAGCAGGTGGCCGAGCTGGAGGCCGACATGGCGGTGGCTGACGGCGCAATTGGCGTTGAGGAGACGCAAGCCGGCGACGATTGGCGTCGCGAGGGCTTGGGCGACGACAACGAGGGGTCTGGCGTGACGGCACGCGCAGACTTCCGCTTGGAGGGGGGCTGGTCGCGGCGGGCGCGAGGGTCGTGGGACCCGCGATGCAGCGCCGGCGGCACCGGCATATTGCATGGGTCCAACTGGCTAGTCCCGCAGTCGCCGGTAGAAGCCATACGCTTGGTGCGAAACAGCTTCCATGTGGGCATTGGGCTAGATAATTGAGGATATGTCGCTTAGAGCCCTATTGGGAATAAAGGCAAATCTGGGCGAGGGGTTATGCAAGATGGCGAAGGCGGCCTTATCACTCAGCCTTGACTGCGCGCTTGCTGCACAGTATTGGATTGGGCCATGCGTTTTAGGGCCCCGCGCTGGCTAAAAAAAAATCGAGGGCTAGCCGCCGGCTCTGAACCGAGCGGGCCTAGTCCTTTGGGAAACGCCAAATATCTGCTAAAAATAGCCAGCTTTTCATATCGATTCATGTTTCAGGGTTGTTGCTCGGGCATTAACTGGCCGGCTTATGCCTGCTTATGTCCTTTGAAACCTAGCGTGTTTTTGGCTGATGCAGATTGGGCCCAACCCAGTTCTCTGCCCACCGCTAACCAAACCCCTCCCTTTTCCCCCCGCCGAGCCGATAAACACCCCGCTAAAATAGGTCTAATCATCGGGAAACTGAGATCGAGCTCAATTGGGGCCCTTGGGGTGGACACATCGACCATCCCCCCCTGGTCACCATCGACGTATGCCTGGGGAAAGGGTGGTGGTGGGCCTCGACCCTGCACGTGTACAAGCAGGGTACAGCTGGTTTGCATGCGTTGCCGATCGGTTTCCCATTCTGACAATAATAATAATAGACACGCAGCGCGCCCCCGCCACGTGGGGCCGCGTTCCGATAGAAAATAAAATTTGTGAAAAGCGAAGCAACCCAGTAACCCGGCAACCTGCTACCGGTAATCTCCACTGAAACATACAATCAAACAAAAACCACTAAGACACCACTATAAACTATTCCACCAGATCGCAAAACCTCCACTCCAATCGAATACAATCCAGTCCAGTCCCTATAAACCCAATCCAATTCTCCAACCTAAAAACTAAAGCCATGAAGATACTCCTCGATGCCACTCGATACCAGTCGATACCAGTTGATACTCCACTCCACACTCGAGCAAAGGCAACAGTCAGCCCTCCCGCCTGCAACACTAAGCAGCACTAAGCAGCCCTCCCACTTTCCAACCCAAAATGACCACCACCGTGCCCGCCGTGTACGCCTACCCGGCGCTCTCCGATGTGGCAGCAACCGTGGCCGACCATATTGCCGGGATCCAGAATTCCGTGATTGGCGGAGCCGACACCGGCCGGCGCTTCCGCATCGGCGTGTCGGGCGGATCGCTGATCGCAGTGCTCAAACAGGGATTGCTGCGGCGGCCAGACATCAACTGGACCAAATGGGACGTCTACTTTGCCGACGAGCGCCTGGTGCCGTTTGTGGACGAGGAGTCCAATTACGGCCGCTTCAAACGGGGGTTGCTGGACCACCTCCCCGCCGATAGCCAACCCCGCGTGTTCCCCATCGACGAGTCGTTGATCGACGACGCCCAGGAGGCCGCCGACAGCTACGAAAAAACACTGATCCAGGGGTTTGCCGCTAAGGATTCCGTCAAGCTGCCCATGTTCGACTTGCTGCTGCTGGGATGCGCGCCCGACGGCCACATCGCCTCGCTGTTCCCAAACCATGAGCTGCTGCGCGAAAAGTACGCCTGGGTGGCGCCCATCGAGGACGCGCCCAAGCCGCCGCCGCGCCGCATCACCTTGACGCTGCCGGTCATCTGCCACTCGCACCGCGTGTCGTTTGTGGTCGAGGGCGCCACAAAGGCGCCTATTGTCAAGACCATCATGGAGCGTCCGGACAAGGGCCTTCCAGGATCGCTGGTCAACGAGCTGGCGGCCGGCCGCGTGGCTTGGTTTGTGGATGACGGCGCTTTGCAGGGAGTATTTGTGCAAAAGAAGGAGTACAAGCCCACGGCGGTACTTCCGGAGGTACTCCCCAATTAGTTATTATCCCGCCTATACCGCCTATACCGGACTCGGGGGGTTTATTGTCATTTCTTGCAAACAGCTATGGTGTTTAAATCTAAACAGCTATGGTGTTTCTCGTTACTTTGTTTTGTTTTTTGGGGGAGGAGGATAGTGTTCTTTTCGTTTTCGTTTTCGTTTTGGTTTCTTTTAGCCTAGCGGCTCGGCAGCAGTCGAAAGCCGATTCAAGTGCAAATAAACATCTGTGCCATAGCCCTCCATAGAGATCAGCCGAAGATCGCCTCCAAAATACCGCGCATACAGCCGCGACACCGGCAGGCCGTAGCCAAATCCTGCCAGCGGCGCCTTGAAGTCGCTGCGCGACGTGTCGGGCTCCAACTGCGGGGTCTCCTTGGCCGTAGTATACATGTAGGTCCATACCTTCTCGGAGGCCCGGCGCGGAATCCCGCCGCCCTCGTCGCTGATCTTAATAGTGATATCCTCGTCGCCCTGGGCAATAATCACTTTGACGGGCGGGTACTCGTCGGCGTCCACGCCATAAGACTCCACCACCGCCCGCAGCGAGTTCTTCACGATCTCGAAAATCATATGCGACAAATGCCCCGGAACATACATAAAATTGATATTGTCGGCGTTCGAGTGCAGCTGCACTTGCGGCGCCTCAAATAGTCCGTACCAATCCTCGCAGATAAACCGCGCATTGTCAATGGCGGCCTGGGCAATCTCCTTGACGTTGGTGTTGGTGCACACAATGCCCACATAGTCGTCGCGGATCCCGCGGTCCATATTGATGGAAATGTGCTGGCCAATAAGCATGCGGATGCCGATCCGGCTCATGTAGAACCGGTCCAGAAACGTCTGGACCTCGGCATTGTCTTTGGTGTAATGCGGCGAGTTCTTCCATTCCAGAACACCTTGCGCAACCGTTGACACAACGCCATCATGCCGGGCTTTGATTTTCTGCAGCGCCTGCGACACAGTTCGGTTATAGTTTTGCACCTCGGGCGCCCACTCCACGCCTTCCTCCATCACATTGTAATAATGGCGGCCCGACTGCTGCTGCTGCTGTTGACGGCCTACACTGTCGGTGCTAGCCGATGCGGTTTCCGATGCGGTATCTGATGCGGGGCCTGCCCCCTTTTCGGCCGCCTGCAGCGCTTCTTGCCGGTAGGGCCCCAGCTCGGCCTTGATGCCGAACTCACTTTTGGCCTTCCCATTCGCGGCCGTGGCTTGCCCGCCGATAGGGACGACGATTTTGGGCCGCTTGCTGGGCTTATACAAATGCGAGCGGGTTTCGGGGGTTAAGGCCGGCAGCGGGATCGACGTGAGCTCCTCAAACGACTGTAAGTACCAATCTTTTACTCGGCGAATACTGGGCATTGACGACAGGTTCGACGGCAACGACTCCAGATCCCGCACGCGATGGGCTAGCCGGATCGGCAGCTCCTCCACAATGAACTGCGACGCCCGGAACAGAGTGCCTTCCGACGGATAAGTGCCGAACTGGACCATCTGTCGCAAACTGACTCCGGTGGCCGGGAAATGGGCGTAATGGTCGACTTTTTCCATGAGCTCGGGCGTCTCTCGCCAGCCCGTGCCGCCAGTACCGCCCGAGCTGCTATAATACCGGGTGCCACATGTGTGGGCCGTCCTGACAACCGACCGGCTACAGAATAGCATGGGTATAAATCTGGGGTAGTAGTGACTAATTTACACGCCAGTTAGTCACCGGGCTGGTGGGGCTGGTGGTTGCAGCCTCCCCTCCCGCTTGACAGGGCCAGCTTGGAAATGGGTTTCTACCCGTTTCGAGCCGGTCAAACCAATACCGGGAAAAACATGGAATACATGAGCTAAAGCCTACTGTACTCTATCGGTATTATTAATTCCTGCTTTTTTTAGATCTGATCCTCTGGACGGAGCCTGTCTAAAAAAAGACCTCGTTGACTATGTAAGACAAGACAAGGGGGCCGGATGCCCGGTGGCCTGACCGGCATCACGAACATGGGTCTGCATACCCGGTCAAAGATCCCCGGCAGGCCGCTTAAGGTTGGCCGGATTTCGGGCTTGAAATTGCAATTGCGTCATAACCGATGCAAACATCTCAATTGCTGCCCACAACAACTCAACTGTCAAGCTTGGCTGTCACATGGTACGCCGATTACTCTAGGCCAGTTTGACGTAATTGTGCGGATAACCCCTTCCCGGGTGTTTTCGTCAGCCAACTGCCTCCCTGTTTGACAGCTCGACGCAGGAACGTCGCAGAAGTAGCATGACACCGGCACAAATGCTTGTAAAAAGTTTAGTTAAGTAAATATTTTATTCATATTGTTCCTATTCCCGGGTATAGTGCCCCGCCTTGCTCTTCAATCGGCTTTCTCCACCCTGCTTGGTGATTTGGATGCACCCCTTACCCCCCCACGTTTCTGTTTTATCTGCTGGGCAGGAACCCTACAGATAATGGCTCAACCCCAAGACATCGCCACCACCGCATGTTGCAATCAGTGCGCAGATGCCCCAAAGTAGTAGCTGGTTTAGGCCGGTAATTTGATACCTCGAAATAACTATGGTCTAAATGAATATCCCGGCCCGCTGGCCACCCTGCCGCGCTCTCAGAGCCATTAATCATCTGATGATGCCTCCCCTCTAAGCTATGCACCGTATCGAATCGAGTAGAAACGTGCTCATTAAGGTGAAGACGGGATATAATATAGATGTATATTAAATTAAAATGCCAATACTACTGCGCCTGCGCTGAATATGTGAAAAAAATAGATAGAAAATGATGATAATGTTAGATTTGGATGCAGAATATCTGGCCGTCCAGAGACCCATTCCCAAATAAAACCAAAGAGTCGTTAAAAAAATCATGATAAAAATAACCGAAATGCTCAAAATCAAACCATATTGTCACTCTTGGACATGGACGATTCGAGCACAGGAACGGTCTCGGTGTTGCCAAGAGACTGATGTCGACCGCTTAAAGCGATTAGTGCGCTCAGCAGAACCAGACACAAACTCAATAACAACACCAGAATGCTCCTTTACGGGAGGAGACGTCGAGTAGGTGCCTAACGATGTATTGCAGCGCATGGTTATCAGGTGTAGAGGGCGACACAAGGCTCAGGAAGTAGTGGCAGCGAGGTTGCAATAGAGAACAGTTATGATCGGGGGATGAAAAGAGGCGGGGTGACCGGGTACTTATATAGACATGACGAATCTAGGTAGGGTACGCACGTACCCTAACATCTGCGGCCCACCTGTGCATACACACACTGCTTTGCATTTGGTAATCGAACGTCAAAGAGCCTGCAGGTTAACCAGGGGGGGCCGGCCCGTCACCCGCCGATGTCCGATATTCGGGCCGCGGAAAAAGGGAAACCGCCGGTAAATCAGGGCCAAATGCCACCAACCATGTCCGGAACCCTTGGAGGTCACTTCTGATGCCGGCAAACTTAAGGTTTAGCCCCCGTATTTTCCAGCAATGTATGCAGCCAACGGCTACTGACGTCAAATGTATTGTTATGGATCCCCGATGACTAAGCAATGGCGTTTGCATCGTGCTTTTAATTATGTCCGGGCGTCAAAGGCTAATCGATATGAGGTATAGACGAGGCAGCCGGCAGAACTTGCGGAACATAGAAGGTGCAGATAGCCGTAAATTTATAATGAAACCTTGACTATAAATTAATAGTAACCGATATTTTATTTTTATAGCCTTGTTTTTGAATTCAAAAGCCCCATTCCCTGCAAGGAGCTAATTTCTAGCGACCTCACAGTTGAGGTCGGCTATCGGGGGCAACCGCTGATGTAAGCGCGCCTCCCGAGCTGTGCGGCTAGTGCATGTACAGGTGATGATGGTGTGCATGTGCAGCCTGTGAGGCTGAACAAGGCAGGCCACCTTGTCGAGAAGGTCTAGTTATATATATTTAGGGGATTTAAGTCGGTTTACTGCTAAATATACACTGGATCGTGCCAGTTGCCCAGCCATCGGCTTCCCCTCAAGGCATTGCGCAATTCCCCCTCCATTGAGGCGGGGTAAGAGACCTAAACCTAGATCCGGGAAGAAAATCTTAACAAAATAAGCCTCGCCAGCATACTTGAGGTGTGTCCATAAGTAGATAAATTTAGCTAAATTTAACTAAGAGTTACACGGCCGCCGATGTCGGTGCTTGACGTTCCCGGCGGCATCTGCCCGTCCCGGTCAGAAACAAAAGACTGATAAATATCTCGCAGCTTTCGCAGCTCTTTTTGAGAAATCGACGGCTTGGTCTCCCGCAGGCTTTTTTCTAAATGTGCTGCGGTCACAATCACTTGTTCTGATGGCTTGGCATCTGCTGAGGTCTGCTTGGCTGAGTCGTTTTGGGCTGAGTCGTTCTTGGCATCCCCGCCCCCCGCCTCGTCGTCGAAAAAATGCCGGACGGCTTCGGGGTCGCGGGAGCCGCCTACTTGAAACATATCAATCGTTTTGCCGTCCGATGACAACGGTTGGGTTCCTTGGGCATCGATCACCTCATGGATCGCATCTAGGTATGCATTATACATGAGAGCCTGCAGATCCGCTCCTGAGAACCGGTCTGTCTTGGCGGCCACGTGGTTAAGGTCGACATCATCCGCCAGCGTCATTTTGGCCTTGGCAGTGGCCATGATATCGGCGCGATCTTGCTGAGAAGGCAGATCGCATAACAAAGACTTATCAAGCCGGCCCGGCCGTAGTAATGCCGAGTCAATAAGATCGGGCCGGCTCGTAGCAGCAAGTACATAAACTCCATCTAGACCTTCGGCACCGTCCATCTGCGTGAGCATTTGGTTCACCACGCGGTCGGTAACCCCCGTAGAATCGTGGCCTCGTTTAGGGGCAATCGAGTCGAATTCATCGAAAAATAGTACACACGGCTTAGCAGCCTGGGCTCGGTCAAATAGATCTCTGACCGATTGTTCCGAAGCACCAATATACTTGTTCAGAATCTCGGGGCCCTTGACGGAGATGAAGTTTAGGCCGCATTCGGCAGCTACCGCGCTGGCAATCAGGGTCTTTCCACAGCCCGGGTAACCATAGAGGAGAAGGCCGCTTCGGAGCCGCAGCGGGCAGTTGGCGAAAATAGGGGCATACTTTGTCGGCCATTCCAAGGTCTCTAGAATCACGCGCTTGACTTCCTGAAGGCCGCCGATTTCCGACCAGCCTACCGAGCCCTTCTCCAACTTTACGCCTCGTAAAGACGCAGGCGTGTACTCGGACGTAGCCTTTTGGAACATTTTAAACGATACGTTCTCGTTATTACCCTCAATAAGGCGATTGGCCGCCACGCGTTCACATAGAGTCCATAAATCACCCGGCTGGTACCCCTCGGTATCTCCGGCCACATCTAGAACGTCAAAACTAGGGTCTCCCTTAAGAGATAGAGAATCCATAGCTGCTTGTAAAACGGATTCTCGCACTTCTTTAGAAGGCGACCGCAAGTATAGCAGTTCCTCGAACACGTGCGAGGAAATCAACGACGAATGAAGGGTTTCTTTAGCCTGAGAAGTGGCCAGCAACGCCACGGCTCGGGCACTAGTGGTTTCCGAAGCGAGGTTGCAGAAGATTTCTGCGACCTGAGCGGTTTTGGTCGAGTCGGCATGCTCGAGTTCGGCCGGAATCATCTTATCAAGATCATCAAACACTAGGACCGACGGAGCATACCAAGCCGCCTCCAGGAATGCCTTGCGCAGCGCATCCTTGATGGCCGGCACAGATTTGTCCATGTATGATCCGGCGTTGAAATACATGGGACGTACTAACTGCTTCTTAAGAAGCCGGCAAGCGGCCGCAATAAGCACCGATTTGCCCGACCCCCGCGAGCCATACACAAGCGTTCCGGTACCCGATAATGCGGCATCGAGAATTTCAGCCAATAAAGGCTCTCTTCCTACTACTACCCGCCCGGGATCGGCATCCAAGTTCTCGGGAAGCGGCTGTACTTTGCTCTCGGCCAAGGGCTGTTCTTTGCCGAGGTCGACTTTATCGATTTTGCCGAACTCAAACGGCGCCGATATTATAGCTCCATTGGGCAGCTCGGCACTAGGCGGGATCACCCAGTCATTGCCGGCAAACTCTAGGTCTAAAGGCACTGTTTGGTCGGCTCCGCCAAGCTTTAAACTCGGAGGATTGCCGCTGGTAGTATAGGGATGAACGACCACTGTTCCCGAAGCCATTTCGGGGGCAGGACCGATCTGGATCAAAGTATTAATAGCTCCAGGCACTCTTAGTCCACTAGCGAGTCCATACGACATAGCCGGAACGCCGTCTTGACTGCGAGGCGGCAGAATCTCGGCGACAATTGTTTTGCTGGGTACTAGTTCGGTATCTTTTTCCGCATTTTCCGGCGGCGGCTGCTGCTGAGAAACCGCCGGCCAGATCACCGATACGGAAACATATTTGTGGCCGGAAAATACCGGGATCTGGGCATACAGCCGAGGCACGCGAGTAGACTCTGCTTCGGCGAACGGAAACGAGGCGGCCTGTACCACAATGGGCCGCACGGTTTTTTTTTGGTCAGATGACCGGCTTTCTTTTGGTGGAGCAGTGGATACTGCCGCTGTTTGGCGCAGTTTCGGGGCCACAATGACCTCTGAATCAGGACTTAACTTAGCGAACGGCCCAGGGGGAGTAGGCTCGATTTTTGTCACTCGTAGACATGCGATGGAGGTCGGGCTGGGGTAGACAGTGATAGGATGCACCAGAGAGACTGCCCGGACCTGGTTGATCATCCAGGACTCCAGGAATGCGGCATGGGACTCTACGATTTCCCAGTCGGCCGCCGACTCGGGCTCTAAATGGACAGTATGAGCAAGCGGCGGGCTCGCATGGAGCTTGATATTTACTTTTGTGCCGTGGGAAAGTCCTACATTATGCGCGAACGCCGGATCAACCTCAATAGATCCCTCGGATGCCGCCGACAAGCCGCTCCAGCCGAGGTAGATGCGGCCTTCGCTTCTGAGTCCTTTAGCAAACGACAGCTCCAGCACGACATTTTGGGCGGCCGTATTCGAGTTAAAAAGCATACTTGCCATCGATCCCGGCAAGTTTGCCAAATCCGTCCTCAGCGGCGCAAATGCCACTGTTGCCGAAGACATCTTTGGTGGGGGTATTCGGCAGTGGGAGAGGATGTGGGATGTGGGGTAAGCAGGTTTAGGCCCAAGGTTTCAGGCCCCAGCTTAGGCGTCGGATTAACCTCCCACTATCTTGGTTCCTAAACTGGAAACCTACTAACACCAAGTTAGTCATGGTAAACACAAGCCTACGCTTGTTGTCGACTGTGTTAGGCTGGGCCTATGTGATATGTTGGGGTGTTTCACTATATCCGCCGGTGCTTTTGAACCATAAATTGCAGTCGGTGGAAGGAATGTCCTTGGATTTCGCTTTCCTTAACTTCTTCGGCTGTTTGTCGTACTTTGTGTCGGTGGCCATGTTCTACTACTCGGGCACCGTGCGCAAAGAATACAAACAACGACACAAAGCGTTGCCGTTATACCGGTTTAACGATGTGGTCTACGGCGGCCACAGTCTGATCTTAGTGACAATTTTGATGTACCAGTTTTTTTTCGCCGGTTATCGCCGCAGTATCACCCAGCGGTTGAGCCCAGTAGTGCGGCTAATGACATTCGGAGCCCTTTTAGCAGCAGCTGGCCTGCTGCTTCATGCCTGGGAAATCTCTACGACCAAACGGCATTACGAACTGGTCGATGTGGCCAATATCTTCGGTACCGTCAAGGTGTTTCTTAGTGCCATTAAGTACCTTCCCCAAGCGGTGTGGAACTACCGCCGCAAAAGCACAAAGGGGTTTGCCGCCATGGCCTCTGTGCTAGACATTTTGGGGGCCATCTTCTCCATCTGCCAGTTAGTGCTGGACGCCTCTTTGTCGGGCGATATTGCCGAGGCTTACAAGCACCCGGTCAAGCTATTGCTGGCGGTGGTCACTACATTTTTTGGCTCGGTTTTTGTGTTCCAATATTACCGCTACAAGGACCAAATCCCTATCCATGAAAAGTAGATACCACTCCGCAGCCTCTAATACCAATATAACACTATATTTTATAGCCATGCGGGTCTCCCTATCCCCCACACCCTCCTAACACCCTCCTAACACCCTCCTTACACCCTCCTAACACCCTATCATAATATCCACCTACCTAGTACCCCTTTAGTCTTGTTTTCCGCGAAGCGGAACTACAGGCCGGCTTGCCGGCCTAGTAAGAAAAAAAAATAAAATAAATAAAAAAATAAACCTAAAAATAACCATCAATTTTTTCGGGGGTTATTTTTATAAACTTCTCTAGGGTTGGGTTGTCGGCCTAACATGTGCTTAACGGGCGGGCTACTAGTAGGGTGGGGTTGGGCTCGGATGATTCATGTGGGTTATGTGAATGGCCCAATACGACAAGTATATCGAGGATCTGAAATTGGCAGGTCACTAAAGATAGAGTACCGTAGTGCCCAGTGTTCCAATAGCAAATACTTTTGTAGACTTGTTGAAATACTCTATTCGATTCGATGCCCATGTTTCCCCGCTTGTCCCCAAGCACCCAATCGCCTTAGCGGGTCGGGCAGTGTGAGCGGCCCGGCCAGGGCGCGCCCGGCCCCAACCCTATCTGCCTATTATCATAGCCAGCGCCAGTTCTGGACTCCAGGACCCTGTTTATCACCCGATGTCGAGACAGGGATCTTCATCCCTGTTTCCTTTGCCGGGAAAATCGAGACGCAAATTCCCGGATATATACCCCTGGGACGCTGGCTCGACGCCCCCCAGCAGTGACGAGGTCCAGAAGGGCGTGAATGCCCCCTCGAATGTTAAGAACGAATACGCCAGCTGCGGCGGCCCCAATCTCATGGTGCCGCTGCTGAAACACTGGACTGCCGTGCCGGCGCTGTCGTACTTTATGGCGTCGGCCATGCGGGCGCGGGAAACGTCGCGGCGCATTGCTTCCCCGTCGACTTTCAAGCCTCCGCCAAGAGTGACCTTAAGCGACCAGAAACGAGAGTCGTGGCTAAAAGATCTGGCCGACCCGCGCATTCCGCTGCGCAAACTAGGCAGAACTATCCCGCACGGTGTGTGGAATGCCCGCTTATTGGACGAAGTGTCGGCCAATCATGTGCCCATCTCCCGGGCCATCTGGTTTGTGCGCTGTGTAGGCACAAATGAACTACGGACACTAAAAAGAAAGACCGGGAACGCCGAGCCCAGCGCGGCAGTAGAAGCGTCCTGGCTCCAGTCCTGGACAGAAGAGGTCCTGGCCTACCTAGGCCGCCATATCGACGATTTCGAGCCGGAAAAACTGGAAGCCTGGCAGCAAGTCACCGCCTATATCCTGCGGTTACTGGCTCATCTGTATTATGAAGACCTGGTCGACCGGTCCCTAGTTCTGGGCTGGATCATCTATGCCATGCAGACCCAGAACAACCAGTGGCTGCCGGTGCTACTGCTATTAATTGATACTTTCTGGGGCCCGCTCACCCAGCCGCCGCTGGTGCAACGATTGGTGCAGGCGTTTGCGTCGCGGTATGCGTTGCTGGGCGATATGCCGCCGGCGTCGACCCGCAAACTGGATATCCAGTTCCTGCACTTGTTCCAGGCATGTCCCGAGGCGTTCATCATTCCCTCTCGCTGGCTCGAGATGGAAATGTACTTGTCTCGCGTCGTGCCCGTGCCGGCCTTGGAAGCGGTCCGCAAACGCAACCAAGTGTTTATGGCCTCTTCTACCGATAACGAAGTGCCCTGTGAATGGGTGGCTCCTTTAGCGGTGATCGGCATGCTCGATGCTTATTGCCTTCCGCTGCGGCTTATTGATTTGGCTACTGAGTTGCGCAGCTGTATCCATTCGACAACTTCCTTAGTGTCGGTGGTCCTCGAATGGACAGTCACTCGGGGAACATCAAAATCGTTGATGCTGGGCGTAGCCTTGTGTCGACTATTCAGGGCGCAAGGAACTGTCCAAGAGGCGCTTGTCTCGTTTGTATTAGACTCGAAACCCTCGCGCGACCCGGCGATTGTGGTCGATTTGATCACCGAGTGCTACCGCGTGAAACTGTTCTCGTTCGAGTCCTATTTCCGGCGGTTGATGGGCTCCGGCGCCCTTCATAGCGATGACCCCGACCAGCGCAGCTACCAGCTGCATGTCTTGAACAACATGCCCCTGTCGCTGATGCCGCGGCCCTTGCAGGCGCAGATCCGCATGCTTACCCGCAGCCGCGTGCATAACGACGCCGCGATTGTGGAGCCGATGGTGGCTGCGGTCGGCGATGCTTTGCTATCGCATATCCCGATTAAGCCCAGCGCCGTCGGGCTCACTAAGAACCAGCAGCTGCTGTATGTCAAGGGGGTTTTGCAAGCCTGTTTATCGGACTCGCGGCCGGGCCATGCCGGTCCCGTCAAGGCCGCGCAAGTAGCCATCGCCTTCTCGATCTTTGACGAGTACCATGCGCCCTTAGCGATCTTCCAGCTCTGGCGCTATTTATGGGACACGTCCACCGATAGAGATGTGCTGTGGCTGTCGGTAGTCGAGCTCAGGAAACACTTGTTCGAACTGGCCTGTATTGAGATGCTGGACCAGGTCGTCGATGGGTTGCTGGAGCACAGCAAGACGCTGCATGGGCTTATGACCCCCGAAGAACTGCGCCCGCTGCTGATGGCGCTCCAGGAAGCAGTCACGGCACCAGGGCTCACTTCTCGGCTAGACCAGCAGCTGCGGACGTTGACGGAAGTGCCCTACTCGATGTCGCCCGATAACGAAGACACCAGCACGCTCCCCGGCCAGATTTCCGAAGCGTTAAGCCGGAAATATGTCGATGCGCTGGCCACCTTGCGGGAACGCGACCCGAAAACGCTGAAAAAGCTGTTTGCCCAGCATTTCAGCGCCGATGGGCCCCACATGGAAGACAGTTGCGAGAAAGAGATTCTGTGTCGCAGTGTCGTGCGCGGGGTCGTCACTTTAGAAGAACTGCAGGAAATCCTGCTGCCGACGCAGTACCACTTGCTGTTTTGTGTGGCGTTTAGTCCAGTAGCTTCGCTGGTGTTGGACGCGGCCGTTACGGAAGCGATCCAGGAGAAACGCCGCGATTACGCGCAGACAATCACGATTGCCAAACTGCTGGCCACCGTGGATCCCGAAGACCCGCATCTGTATAGCAAAGACATGCTCCACTTGGTGGAGCAGGCGGTCTGTGTTTATTCGGCCCGCATCTTGGCCGAGGACAGCTCCGCAGAAGAGACCGTCGTGGCGGTGCGCATCTTCGAGCAGGTACTGGGCTTTAATATCCAGACCGACGGCGGTCCGGCCGAGATGTTGGCGAAGCTGATGGCCACGTCCAACGTGTTCACGTTTGCCTTCTGCCAGCAAGCAGTGCCGCTGGTCATGGCCAGTCTTTCCCCGAAAGAGACCGCGGAAGTGGTGCTCAGCGTAGTGTGCAGCAGCGAAAGCGGCTCGGAATGCGTGCAAAGTCTGTGCAAAGAGTTCAACCACCCCGTCAAGGCCGCCTTGCTGATCGCTGCTCGCAGCGAGTTCATGGCCCGCCCTGTTGCAGGGTCCGGTCTGGCATCGCTGACCCAGCTCGTAGACGCCGTCGCGTCTAGCGTGCCGTCGGCCGGCTCCGGCATCGAAATCACCGATCTCTCGGCGTGCGTAGATGCCATTGTCGAGGCCGCACTAGAGATCACTGCCGTGACTGCTAGTCTATCGCTCTCTATCCAGTTACTGGTTAAGTTCGCCGTGCTCCACCAGCGGATGTCGGGCGACTTCTCATTAAGCCACTGCCGAGTGGTCTCCGGCCTGCTGCAAATCCAACAGATCCCGGCTATCCAGGGCTGCCCCAACACTGCCCAGCTGGTATCTGACGCTCTTTATATTCTGCATCACGAAAACACCCAGGAGCCTCTGCCCAAGGTGGCGCAGCCCGCGCCGCTGGACGGCCTGATGCTTTATTCACGTTCTAATGACACTTATTCGACCCTCAACGTGTGGCCGTTTGATTTGATCGAAGAGGCTACGCCGGCCATCTCCATCAACGATCTGGCCCTTGACTTGGCCCGGTTCGAGACCTATGTGGAAATCAAGGATCCGTCGTAATCGTCGTATCCGTCGTGATCCGTGTGAACCGGGCTAGTTGATCTAGTTGATCTAGAATAGTCCATTTTTTCTTTCCTTGTAACGAATCTTGTATTATTGTCTATTAAATGTCATGAATATAAACCTAACCCCGAAGATTTTCCATCTTAATCATGGACCGTCAAAAAGGCGATTTGGAAAAGGTCGTCGAGGAATACAAAGGCAAATCGGTAGACGATGTGTTTGAGGATCTCAACAAGGTGCCGTTTTTCATGACCCATCTCCCCGATGGCAAACAGAATGAGGCTTTAGAGGCCCTGCAGGCGTTGGCTTATGAGGGTGAGCCGATTGAAATTGCTGAAAACTTCCGCAAAGAGGGCAACGAAGCCTATAAATCAAAGCAGTTCGAGAGTGCCATCAAGTATTATACCCAGGCGTTAGACCAGAAGGCCGGAGATAACGCTTTGGATATTGCTTGTTACAACAATCGGGCTCAGTGCCAGCTGCTGCAACGCAACTTTGGAAAATGCATTAAAGATTGTGATCAGGTATTACAACTGGACTCAGCAAATGTCAAAGCATGGTTCCGCAAGGCAAAGGCGCTTTCATTGGTGGGTCGGTTTGACGAGGCCAAAGCAGCTGCCGAACAGGGCCTTAAATTGGATGCCGGTAATGCGGAGCTGCAAGCAGTGCTGCAAACCGCCAATACCGAGCTGGAAAAGAACCTGCAAAGACAACAGCGAGACCAGGCCAAGAAAGACGCCGAGGAATACCAGGAAAGACTGTTTAAAATGGCCCTTGACTCCCGCAATATCCAGCGAGCATTCTCGGCAAATGATGAGAATACCCAGCCGTTAAAGCCCGAACTCGAGGATCCGACCGATCCTACCTCGTTATTGACCGTGCCGGTAATGGCTATGTACCCCCTGGACCTCCAGTCAGATCTGGTTCAGCAGGTTGCGGAGACAGAAACGGTTGGCGACGTTATCGACCAATTGTTTTCCCAGCCCCCTCCATGGGCAGACTCCGACTATAGAATAGGCAATCTCGAGTGCTATGCCCCTACTGCTAGCGGAGGCCTTGCGAAAGTAGGCCTTAAAATGACTATTGCCAAGGTCCTGGGCACCGAAAAACCACGAATCGTGTTTATGCATCCCTACTGCCGGCTCTACATTGTGCCCAAAAACAAGGCAGCTGAGTGGCTTCAGACTTATAACAAGAGCGGGTCTCGGGAACAGTTTGAATTAGAACCAAAGAAATAGCTGTATATAACTAGTAATTATAGACAAAGTTGGGGTTGAGGTCGCCAGCATAGCGCTTTTCCTCGGGGGAACGGGCATCCCATTCGGCCTGGCGAAGCCCGTTCCGACGCTTGCGGTTCTCCCGCACCAGCATGAGAAAGTAGACAATGGCTACTAAGAGACTCCATGCTAAACAAGCTAGTGAAGCAGCAAACCCGCGAGTATACCGTGGGGCATCTGTGGACAAAAAGACAAACACGGCCGGAATGCCGGCGATATTTCCAAAACCAATCTGGAAGCCAGAGCCAGCCGCTTTCCGGTAGTGGCCGCTCAGGTTCATAGTGAACCAGCAAACAATTAGCGGCAGGGCCGCGTACGCGCCCAGACAAGCCAGGAAACAGGCGGCATATCGAGCATGAACGGCCGTGCTCGAGGTCGCCAGTAACATGATATAGCCGACAAAACCCATAATACAACCAGCAACAATAAACGGGAACCGCATTTGCAGGTAGTCGCTGGCAACGGCAAAGATCATGCTCACGCCAAAGGCGGTGATCCACGGGTAGATAGAATAGACCTGGGTATTAACGGTGGAGAAGCCGAAGGTCTTGATAATGGTGGGGGCAAAGTATGCATATCCATACGCGCCCACAATGGTACCAAAGTAGCACAGTCCGGACATGAGAATGCGCCAGTCCTTGAGACATTCCAAATAACGCATAGGATCGGTCTTACCCTCGTGATAGGACTCGCCCTGGTCAATAGCAAGCTTCTCCTTGATATACTGGCGTTCATTATCGGTGATGAACCGCGCGTCCTCGGGGAAGTCTGCCAAGATGAAAAAGAAGCAAACCCCGAAGAAGCCAGTGATGGCGCCTTCCACAATAAACAGCCATTGCCAGCCGCGAATACCCATCTTGCCTTCCAATTGATACACACCATAGGCAATGAGTCCACCGAACGCGCCAGCTAAACAGGTAGACCCGAAAAAGAACGAGTATCGCTTTTGGGCTTCGGCCCGGGTGTACCAAGACAGAATCAAGTATGTGCATCCGGGCAGCATGCCGGTCTCCACGAGCCCGAGGAAGAACCGCGTAGCCATCAGGCCACTGAAATTCTTCACAAACCCCTGGGCAATAGAGATACAGCCAAACAGAATAGTACAAATGGGCAGCCAAATGTGTGGACTGAGTTTCTTGAGCACAATATTGGAGGGAATCTCAAACAATACATAGGGAACAAAGAAAATCAGCAAACAGATATTGTACTGGTCGCCCTGGAGATTGAGATCGGTGGTCATGCCATACACAGACGCATTGCCCAGGTTGATGCGGTCAAGGTAGGCAAGCACATATAACAGGCAGATGGCGGGCACAATACAAAAATCCATTTTCCACATCAATCTGCGGCGGTTGATATTGTATTTTTCGGCAAGCTCATTAATGCGAATTTCCGCGCTGAGCTTATTTGCCTGCCTAGTACCCCCTTCGACATCGGCGACAAGCCCCACCGCATTCTTCTCACTGTAGTGCACAGAGGTGGAAGATTTGCTATCGGACATGACGCGTGTGAACCAAAAGTCAAGAAGATTAGGAACCTGTCCTGACCCCTCTTTTTTTTTAAGGCTCAACATACATAACCCTGGTCCTGCTAGGTCTGCGGGGTATGCGTCTATGCAGATGGTTACATACCCGGCGGGAGCGATCGCGCATGGGTTCGGGTAGCCACACGAAACAGCTATTTAGCCATGAAACAACCCGACTTTATAGGGGGCGGGTCACCAAATCGACAGACCCACCAGATCGACCAGATGGTCGTATAAGGTTTATGTCCAATGGGATGACTAGAAGGTGAGTAGAAGGTGAGAATATAGAGGTAATCTACTGAAGGTTAGTTATGAACATGACCAGGCCAAATCAATTTGCCTGGCGTTTGAGCTCGGCAAAGCGCTGCACGTCATGGATGCCACATTCCGTCTTTTCCTGGCCCTTCCAGCGACCCGCCCGCTCGTCCTCGCCGTCTTTCACGGGCGCAGTGGAATGGTAGTCGCCCACCGACCGGTAGCCCTGGTCAAGCAGCACATTATAAGGCACGTTGTTGGTTTTAATGTAGCTCTGGACCTGCTCGAACGACCAGTTTGCGAGCGGGTTGATTTTCAGCAACCCTTCCTCGGTGAGCTCGATGATTTTCAGCTCGGACCGAGCCGCTCCCTGGCTGCGGCGGCGGCCGGTGAAAACCGCCCGCACGTTCAGCTGGCGATACGCGCGGTCGGCCGGATCCACCTTGACCAGATAGTCATAATACAGGTCGTTGGTTTCCCACAGGTTGGTGCCGTACTTTTCGGCAAACTCCTCCCTGGTCTTCACGCCTTCGGGATAGAAGGTGTGCAGAGTGGTTTGCGGGTACTTTTCTTGGATGCGCTTGACCAGGTCCAACGTTTCCGGGAAGTGGTGAAGGGTGTCGAAGAAAATAACGTCCACGGGGGTCTTTTGCTCCTTCTCCTCGCTGGCGATGCGGGCAAGAATGTCTAAAGTGACCAGGCCCGATAACCCAAAGGCGGTTGTTTGGTAAAGGTCTGGCACCGTCCAAACAGCCCATCTAATGATTTCCTCAGGGCTTTTATCAGCGAGATGGGCGTTGATATGGTCCAGCACTGCCAGGGAGAAGAACGGTTCGGACATGTGGATATGTTTTTCTTATGCTTTGATGCTAGGCTTGGATAAGGTAGGCTCTGCTTAGTTACCTTATGTCCATAGTGTCCATCTAGTCCATCTAGTCCATGTAGTATCTCATACTAATAGGCAAGGAGCAGTCTTTATTTTTAAAAAAAAAGTATATCCAGCTATATAATAAATACCTAATGGTTCTGCTTCTTCTTCCCGGGAACAAATACGCCGCTGGTCCACCATGCTCCGATGGCAGCAACAATGCCCCACAGAATGGTCTTATCCCGCTTGGGCAGCGAGCCGTCAGGACCCTCGGTTTCGGTATCAGGAAGCTCGGCAGATCCCAGCTCGGTGTTCATGGAGCTCACGGGCTTGGCGTTACCGGAAACAACATGCACGCCTGCCGGAGTGGCGGCGGCATCGGGTTTCTTGGGCTCGACCTTGTAAGAGGCGTTTGTCTCGGGTGCAGAGTAGCTGGCGTCGGGCGGCACCACCATCTTGAACGGCGGCTTGTAGGGCTCCTTCACCACCTTATCGCCCGGCATCCGGACATAGTCGATATGCGATTCGTCGCCCTTGGCCTGGGCCGGCGACGAGGTCGAGAACTGCTTGCTGACCTCGAACGAGGCCAGGCGGTCCACCAGCTCGGCCTTGCGGCCCGACACCCGCAGGCCGCGGGTTTTGCACTCCTTCTTCAATGCATTCACAGTGAGACTGGCGTACTGGGCCTTGTTGTTGGACAGCAGATGAGACGGCTTGGCCTTATTGGTGGATGTGTGCAGGCCTCGAAGCGATGGCAGTGAACGGGCACTGCGAAGGGTTCGATTGGCAAGTGACATGAGTGCAAGTCAAGAAGAAATGCTAATGGGAGGGTGGAGGGAATTATGTTAGAAGGCGGGATTGTTTTGATATGGCCGCTTTGGGGTGAGCCAGGGTTAGGCCCAAACCAGCCTATCGGGAGGCCAATTAAGGGTTGGTGGGGGACAACTATTGTGTGCGTCTCTACTTGAATTTGGGCCCGAGTAATTATTGATCAATTGCTTTACTAGAATCGATACATACTTGTAGGACATATCTTCACTACTGATCTTCTGATCCTTGCCTTCTGATCCTTATCTTGCCCCCCCTTGACTCCTGCTGCTCGGAGATGTGTCAGCTGCATGTGATAAGCATGTGCTAAGCATGTGCTAAGCTTGCCCCCCGAGATCTCCCCCCAGGTTGCCCCCAGAGTCTCGGTAAATATTAGGACAAAATATGCTCAAAACTTCTCACTACTTTTCGTCAATTACATATCGCTAAACCTCGCTGCATTGTCCCAACCCCGATCAGTGGAGATGTCTTGAACCCCGGGTTTTCCAACCATCTCCACATGAAGGCTGTAAGCGCAAACAGGCTGCATGGGCTCCGCTTACCCGGCCGGCTGCCGCCGCCCCTTTCCCCACCAAGCCCAAGGGCCCAATGACAAACTAAGCTGTCTTTTTACCAAATGGTTTCTGCAGTTGCTGTTGTACGAGGCGATTCAAACGTCAAGGGAGTGGTTCATTTCGACCAGCCGTCGGAAAATGATCTCACCACCGTGAGCTGGGAAATTACCGGCAATGACCCCAACACCCTTCGCGGCTTCCATGTTCATGCCTTTGGCGATAACACCAACGGCTGCACGTCGGCAGGCCCGCATTTCAACCCATTCGGCAAGGACCACGGCGCCCCGGATGTCGAGGACCGCCACGTAGGCGATCTCGGCAACATCACCACTGATAACGACGGTGTTGCCAAGGGCTCCAAGAAGGACCGCCTCATCAAGTTGATTGGCCAGGACTCCATCATTGGCCGCACCGTGGTGGTGCATGCCGGCGTCGACGATCTCGGCAAGGGCACCAGTGCCGAGTCGCTCAAGACCGGCAATGCTGGTGGCCGCAATGCCTGCGGCGTCATTGGCCTTTCTGCCAGCTCTTGACTAGATGGCGGCAAGCCCCAGCTCTAAAGTGGGAGCCCGCAGGAATAAGTGCCTGAAATATGTAGTTGCCCATTGCACTCGTTTTTTGTCCTCTTTATATTCCCTAGTATAAGATCAATTTTTCAAATGCCAATTAACTAAACTGCATCGCCCTTTTGTCGGGCAGTCCCAAGACCCCCCAGGCCTCGCCATAATAACTATATACCCGGGCTACCCCATTTGGGCAGCACAGGTTAGGGGAAAGCCACGGTCGCCCTAGCAACCCTCCCACCGTGCGTCATATGTTCCCAAAACAACTTTGTCATCCTACCGGCACACAACCACCCCCCTCTCCAGTCGCTAAAAGGGCTACTGCCTCTGCCGCTACATGACGCTTTTGCAACGGTTGAGCCGGAACTTCCGGTCTTCCAAACGAAGGCATCGTCCTTGGCGATCTCAGGCGGCCGAGCCTCCTCGCAAAGCCGCCCGGGAACAAGCGGAACCGTCGGACCATTCGGACCCTTCGGAACCGTCGGAACCGTCTAAACCCTCCCATTCATCCACTCCATCTAGGCAACAATCGCCTTCGGATCAAACTATAAGCCGAGCTATGCCGCTGGCGGTGCCCGGCCGGTCATCGGAACCATCGGAGCCACCGGAACTACCAGAACTATCGGAGCCGCTGGACTCTGCAGAGGCTCTCGAGCCTGAAAATAGTCCATTGGAAACATCCATGTCGGCATGTGCACCTGCATTGGACCTCGTGACCTTGTGCACATCGCCCTCGAGCTCGCCGACCCGATTGGTGCGCTTGATCCAGCCATGTGACACGCTCCCACATGTCGATTATGCCGACGAGCCGCGGTTGCCGCCGCTGAACATGTGCGCTGCCGAGTCGCCATCCTCGTACCACCAGCGCGAGATCCAGAGCTCCACATCCATCTCGTCGAATCTCACCGACCTGACCCAGGTCGACGACGGGCTCACTGATTGGGGGCTGCCAAAAGTATTGGTGCCCAGTGGGGTGCCCAGTATGGTGCCCAGTATGGCACCCAGTGTGGTCGACCTTCCCATGTCGGAATTGGACATGGACGATGCAGAGAGCTTGGTGGATAATGACTTGTTTGAACAGCCGTTGCCTACCCAGCTCTTCCAGGCCCCGGCAAACCCGCCTGCAAAGCCTGTTGGTTTCAGTTCCACTCGCGCAAAGACAATTGCCACTACGCTGACAGTAGTATATACTGCGCTTGTTTTGAAACGGTGTGGCGCGGTTCCTAAGCGCTATGCTGGTCAGACTCAGAACCAGATTCGGACTCAGGCTCGGAACCAGATCCGGGCCGAGATGGAGGCGCAAAAGATGCGGGCCATTGCAGATAGCATTATTCCAATTGGGATCTAGTGGATCTAGAAGATCTAATCTAATGGATCTAATCTAGTGGATCTAATCTAGTGGATCTAATCTAATGGATCTAGTGATTTATTCAGTTTAATCTATTTCATTTTCTATTTTTTTGGGTACCTACCCCCTCCAGTTGATGGTATATGTTAAAGAAGGGGGACGGTACCCGCGTATAATGCTATGCTTAATTAATTCGGCGCTCTTACATGCTAAACGACTCGTCAAAGTACTGCACGTAATTGCTGGTCTCGCCCAGGTTCCAGGCAACCGCCTGGCGCACCGCATGGTTCATGTTCTGAGGTCCGCAGGCAAAGAATCCCAAAGAGCCCTTGCTCTCCCGAATGGTATCTTCCACCAACAACTTGACATCAGGCCGCTGGTAGTACATCTGGGGCTGCAGGTCTCCAGTAACACCAATGGTATCTTGCAGCTCCTTGCGCTTTTCACTCGGCGTGGATGTACCGTCCGAGCTCGACCCTTCCGTGACCATACCGGCAGCAAACCCTTCGCCGGTTTCGGGGCCGGTGATGTAGATGCTCACCTGGATTCCAGCATCCAGCATGAGCCGGATCTCCTCAGCAAACCACTTAAGCGGCGAGCTATCGCGCATCACCCAGTGCAGGTGTGCGGACTGCCGAGACTCCTTGTTGGCAATGCGGTGCTTGAGATGCGAGTAAGCTCCGGTAATACCGATACCACCGGCAATGAACGACAACTCGTCAAAGCCGGCAAAGTTAACGGCAACACCATAGGGGCCCTCCATGAGCATCTTATAAGTACGGGCTTTGGCATCGGTGCGACGCACCTGGTTGAGAATCCGGCGGGTAATACCCTTGCGGGCTTTGCACACAAGTTTCAAGCCCTCAGCACTATCGACAACAGTAAACGGATGCGACTGCCAGAAGTACAAGGGGTCAAGGAAGTGAACAAACACATACGAGCCAGGAGTCATGGGGATGGGGTTGCGATGCTTGATCTTGATCTGGAGGCAGCCATCTTCAGTGATCTCGGCTACCGATCCCTCACAAATGCCACCCAGAGCCAACCGCACAATCCGGATCAGACGATCAAACGCCCAGACCGCAATAGTGGTGTAGGCAAGCTCCATACACTCAGTCAACAAGTACACATGGTAGTAAGTGCCCACCAAAGCAACGATGCCCAAAATGATGTGCAGAGCAACAAACAGGTCGTAGGCAGGCTTGCGAATGTACTTCCAGCCTTGGAAACACATAACAATCATAGCAGCAAACCCATAAGCACCATGGATCCAGTACGGGTTCTTCCACGAGGCAACAAAGTAGTCGTAGTCAACCATGTAAATCGACCAGGCAATGGTGTGGATAAATACATCAATGGTGAGCATGCGCGATAACCACCGATGCCAGATGTTGAACGTGTTCATATCCCAGCCCGTGAGCCAGATCAGAATGTTGTTGCGACCAGCAAACAGGAACACCAGCGGCAGCTTGTACATGGCAAGGTAGCCGGACCGGTAGCCCACAAAGTAGCCAACCACTGCCGACTTGACCAGACTGGTGTCCACAATCTCATAGTTGACACCGGTGAATACATAGTTGAGCACAAAGTAACCAAACAACAGAATGATCGGGAACCGCTCGCCGTAGTACTGTAGGTAGTAACTCACCCGTACACTGCGGTACAGAGGCGGCATGGAAACATAGCGGCGGAACCATCTGAAGGGGGTCAAATTGATCACCTTGCCAGTGGCCTTGGGCAGCACCCAACTGAAGAAATTGAAGGCAATCTGGATTCCAAACACGCCAAACACATAGTACAGCAATGCTTGGCCGTACTGAGTACTAGCCCATTCATTCAGGTACAGTGCACTGGCATAGGCCACATTAGGTTCAATCAGAGAGGCAGGGACATGGAAGGCGCCCGTTTTGGTGGAATTGGCCTCCGCAAACGACACATAAGTAGTATTGGCGTACTTGGCCTTGGCCTCCTTCAGAGTATACAGAGGCTTCGACTTGTAGTAGCCGCAGATGTAGTCAAAGTAACCGTAGCTGACTTTGACGGCCTTATTGGCCTTTGAGGTAGAGTTGAGAAGGCCACCGGCAGTCACAAAACAATCATAATAGGTCATTACAATGTCTTCAGTAGTACACATCTTTTGGTAAAGAGTGGTATAGTCGACACCGATAAAGTACTGAGAAACACGCTCGTTAAGGATCATCTCCTCCTCACATGTGTCAAAGAACCAGTCGGTAGTAGCGTGAACCGCATTGCATAGCAATGCAAGTGTCAGAAAAAGTTTCATCCCGGCGCGGGGATCCTGTTTTTTGCTAGCCTACTTATAAGAGAGTCATTGATTTCTTCTGCACCAGTGGCGATATGCATATGCGTATGCAGAGCGTTTTTTCGGCATCTACGGGGCTGAGGGGTAGGGTGACATTATCAAAAATATCAAACCAAAAATGTTGTTACAGCCCCTGCCCCACAACCCCTGCTTGAAGGCTAGGTGCTTGAGGCGGTAGGGTCCGTGGGGGCCTAGGAATTGATACTATCCTTGTTTCATTTCTCTTTATGCATCCTACGCATGAAAGAATAATTTTCTGGCCTTGCTTGGCGATGGTTCTGATTGGACGGCTGCTCAACTGCTGCAGCTGATGTTATGAGATCAGATCTAATCACATGAACTCATGCACGAACCCATGAAAAAAAAATCTGATCGCTTGGGGATCAGCATGCAATAGCAAAGCGGGGTTAAGCATATTATAAGCTATATAGTTATTTTTTCGCTGATCAACTATTTGAGCTTCCATCGTCCCTTGTCACTGTTTATTTTCCGGGTGGGGAACACTACTCTTTTCGGAAACTGCTGATGCAAGGATGATGCGTCCTGCATGTGACTAATCTATTCCATCTAAAAAGTAATAATTCCTCTGAATTTTCGCATCAGACCAACCCCCCCTGTCCCCATGTTAGCCCTGAATAGGCCGCCGACACCCCTATTTTCGAATAGATTAAATAAGAACTCATAAATTTTGCGTTATAGCCTTGTATTTTACCCTTCCTGCCGGGCAGGTTCCAGGCGGGCGAAAAGTCTGGAATCACGGCGCTAACGACCTTGCATCGCCAAGACCGCATCTGTGGGTGCTTTCAGGGGTAATGCAAGCGGGGGCGAAGCTGCAGCACTTGCCCTGGCAAACTTTTACCCAACAAGTGTTTGCCCTGGGTGTCCATAATTGGCACTAGGGTTATCGAAAACAACCCTAGAGTCACTGGCGCATGACGCCTTTCACAGACTATAGCCTCATCCCAGGCTAGCCATGGCATCTGTGGCATCTGAGAACTGAAACTGCTCAGCCTCGTTGACTGCATCTCCACAACAGGGTTGCAGCGGACATCCGGAAGTACGGAAGTCCGATCCATCGACCGGGTCGAGACTCTTATATGCAGGCCTGCTAGTAGGGGAAGGGATTTCCGAGACCACTTGCATACTATAAGGGGGAACGACCTAGTGGTCAATATTGCCTTCACGGCTACATCTAGTAGTGGTTTTAACTGAAGTTAACTAACGATCCGTGATATAGTTTAGCTAGTAGCTAGTCTGTAACGTGGTAGTTCAGGCCTCAGGAGACGATCTTTTTCCCTGGCGATTTTCTCCGGTGGGCATGTCGCGATATAGCTCTGGCCATATATCGCTCAAAAATTTGCTCATTCCAAGCCAGTCCCAATTTGACCTAACCGCCTTGTCGTCGAATGGGTTTTCATGCATTCTGCAGGTACTAGACCATGATTCGATGTAGCTTATATCACGTGAGCTGCAGCCGTGCATATCGCGGGATTCCGGCGCTAAATACCCAACAGTGACACCGTATCGCTATGGAAACCGTTTCTTTGTTGAGAGTCCTTGGTTCCCTATGGTATAGAGACACCTTCCATGGTGGCTTGAGGTTAATAATTTATGCTTGAAAATGTCTAGTCTATACAATGGTAGTTAACCTAGGAACGAGTTTTCCGTTTTCTCGACTCCTTCTTGAGCTGGTTCTTTTTCATCTTCTTACGCGCATGCAAAGCGGGCTCATTAATGGCTTGTACGGACCGTTTCGCTTTCCGTTCTAACCGTTTGTCGGCTACCGCTTGTTTGGCAGCGCTGTAAAGACGCAGATACTCGGTAGTGCCTAGCTGTTTGTCGTAGATCGTCAGGGCCTGCTGGGCAAGGTCTCGTAATTCAGACTTGTCGTCGTCCAGTTGTTCAACAAGCAAGTAGAGGGCGTGCACGGCGTCGCTAGCAATGCGAGTGAGGTATTGCTCATTGAGAATCTGGGCCAAGGTTGCAAACACCTGGACAGCAGCCGTTTTGGACCCAACCGCGTCATCTTTAGAAATATCGCTGCGGAGAATGTAGCTGATCTTCTGGACAAGCCAATCCAGGGCAGGCGTGGTGCCTTCTTTGGTCTCCATCAATACTTGTTCGCCAGCAAGCCACTGGGTGACAATGAAGATCAAGTTCTTGACGATTTGCACGCCATCTGCCGAGGGCAACGACGGCGCACTCAATTGACGGACGATCTTCTTGGCTACGCGGTTCAGATCTTCTAAGGACGGCATATTGCCACTGCTCTTGGCAGCAGTATAGGCCTGGCCAAAGATACGGCCGGCCAACGCCCGCACCCAAGGATGCGGGTATAGCAATGTTGACTCCACCGCAACCAAGCGGGCGGGCATCACGGTTTCTTTGGATACAAACTGTAATGCCAGGTATACCAATTGCCAGTCCACACTCACACTGGAATCCTTTTCAGCAGCCGTGAGCACCTGAGTGATGCTTGTATCCACGGCATTTCTAAGGCCGGGATTGCGGTCCACAATGTTCCCTACCTCGGCCATCATAGCAACTGTTTCCAAACCGCTGCGAACTAACAGAGGATTCGACTCCAGCTTGCCCAGCCAGGTAATGACAAGATCAACAATCGTTTGTTGCGCTTGGTCGTCGGATCGTTCCAGCAGGTTCTTGGCTAAGGCCGATGCAGTAGAGCGGCACTCGGAGTCAGTATCATTAACAATCACGAGAATAATGCCCACAAAAAACGATGTTAGCGACGTCTCCAGCTGATCCTCGTGAACTTTTCGCACTACCATATGGATCATCTCCATCACCGACAAGCGGCCCGATGCAGAGGGGTATTCGAGGTTAGAGACCAGGAAGGCGAAATGCTTGTCCAGACGTTTCTGGCCATGCGGATAGTCCATGAGGAATTGCAAATACGCGGCGCGGCATGAGCTGCGAATCGAAGGGTTCTGATTGGTTACCAGCACAGAAGCCACCCGGTCCATAATATCATAGACCTGAGGAAGCATTAGTCGGCGACCCAGAATAGCGCGAACAAAGCCGATACTGGTACCTTGTCTGTCCGGTTCCTCGATATCGGGTTTGACACGATCTAGCAAATAGCCGATTCCGGAATCCTTAAGCGAGAACTCACTGCGATAGCGGAACAGCATACCTAAAAACTTGAGACATGCCTGACAGAGCTCGCTGCCCGTGTTAGTGGTTGATCTCACCAACATCAGCGTGCGTTTCCCTAAAGAGGCAATGGTTTCGTCTAAACCAGCCACGGGCAGGCGCAGCGCCAGCGCGGCCAGCCGCAGGGCAGAAACCTGGACATCCTCGAAAGAGCCATTCAAGCCCTCTTCAATAAGCGGAATCAGGCCCTTGACGTTGGCGACCGTGAGCAGCTCGGGAGTCCCGCTGAGAATCGTGCGGGCGGCTTCCAGAACAAACGCTTGCACTAAATGCAAATTAGCGGCATAAACCTTGCGCGGCCCCGTCTCTTCATCCCAGTTTCGCGACGAGAGCCGTACGGTATAGAATTCTTTAGACTCTTCTGCGGCTTGTTCAAGGGCATTTAGACGGCCGTTGCCAGTTGCATTCTTAACCTGCTTCGCCTCGGACTCGGCTTGCTGGGCCGAACAGGCTTTAAACAGCTGGAACGCCATCACCAAGCCATCCTGGGTTTTAGACGACGGGTTGCGGTGCAGACCTGAGGAGAAACGGCGCAGCAGCTCCTCGATCTTGTTCTCCAATTTCAAGTTCAGTTTCGTATCCAGAAGCATCTGCTTCACCGGGCTAATCAACACTCCAAACTGGGCCAGCGAGATGTTACTAGCAATGATCTCGGCACTATCGTAGCTCTTGTGTTGTTTGACCTCTTTGGCGTTTGTAACATAGCCTTCAGCGTCCTTTTCTTGTCCGGTAGACCCGAACGTGTCCTCCATAATAATGGCGGCCAACGAGACGGCTGCGGCGTCCAAATCGCCTAGTTCGAGAACAGGGCGGATCTCCAGCAGCAGGCTATGAACTGTGAACCCTAAAACATGCAGCTGCGAGCCTCTTTGCAGCGCGCCGCGGAGCTCATCAACCACAAACGAGAAATACTTGGGTCCTAAAACGCGGACCACGCGGGCAAGAGTAGCCCGCACACTATCGCGAAGCTCAATAACTTTGGACCGTAGCAACTGGGCTAACGGCCCCAGTTTGCCGGGCAGCTGCGCTTGCAACGTGTCTTCCGGAAGCGTTTTGAGGAAATGCGAGATCGGCACTGCCAACGTGATCCGGTCCGGCAAGTTCTCGTGCTCGTTTGTGCGCTGGCCCAGCAAAGTATGCAAAGGCGCGACCACATCAGACAGCACAAAGGTTGAGAACGCGTTCGCGCTCGGTAGTTCGAACGCCGGCTTCTCAAGCGCATTACCCATAGCAGTGACCAGCCGGGCATGCTTGCGGATCTCTAACGGCTTGGAAATCACCAACCCGACATACCGGCGAGTAATCGCTCGGAACTGGTTAAAAGTGATGTGTCTGGTGACTACTCCGAGAGCAGCTAACATCTCGTCGGCGAGACCGTTCAGCTCTACATCTTTTGACCCGGAAAAGGCAATGAAATGCTCGACCAGCGGCAGAATATACTGCGCCAACGAGGTCCCCGAGATCACGCCCGTGGCAGTGATAGTGGCGAGGCGGTGCAGGGCTTTGCGCCGGCGGGCGGTTTGGATGTGGTTGATGTTATAGAAGAAGTTCTGTTCCGGGTCGCCTTCGGCAAGCACCCGCAAGTCCGAGATAGCCGATTGGCCGCCATGCTCAACTAAATGGGCAAACACTTCGGTGTACTGGCTGCGCAACGCATCGTTTCGTTCTCTTAGACCAAGCCGGATAGCCGGCAGGACAATCTCGTCCATAAGCTCGCTCATAGCGGCGGGCTGGGCCGCATAGGCGTCTACGAACCGCCGGAGCGCGTAGGACGCGTTATTGCGGAGCGCCAGCTCTTCCGGGTCGCGAATAAAGAACAGCATGTTGTACAAAATCGGGTACCATTGCGAAGCGGTAAATTGCGAGTAGAGTTGTTCGTTGATTTCGGCAAACGCCGCTAACCGGCGGTCGAAATCAGGCAGGCCTAAGCGGCGCTTATCCACGGCATTCAACTCGACTACTAGGCGGCCCGTCAAGGCATATTCGGGTTGATGAGTACCAAAACTGGCGTATAATCTGGCAAGATTGCCGCGAGCTTTCGGGTCACTGAATAGCCGGAACAGCTTGCCTAAAGACGTGTAGGCATCCGCAATAATCGTTAGGTCGCAGCCCGACTCCAGGAGCCCGCTTAAAGCATACAAAAGCTCTGACTTAACAGGAGTAGGCACCGAGCCGGTAGGCTGCGACAGCGCTTGCAGAGCTACTCGAATAAGATCGTTGCGGACATCGGGGCCAAACTGGTCGGCATGATGGGTGACAAGCGCGCTGAGCAGGCCGACGACCAGGGCCAATGTATCGGCCGAGAATCCATGGTCCAGTAAGAACGGGATCCGGCTGATTACTCGTGGAACGGCAATAGCCGCTAACTGCTTGGCATCATGCTCGATCAACTGGATCACAATATTCAGCACGCAGCTCACAACTGCTTCCTTGACATTGTCGAAGTCAAGTGTGTCTAAAAGCGCCGATAAGGCTTCGGGACGCAAATACTCTACCAGGTTGCTGGCGCTTGCGAGCGTAGTGAACAAATGCATTAATGCCGACGGCTGCTCGAGATTCTGGGCGCCAAACTTCTCTAGTCTGGGTGTGATGGCCCGAGCATAGATTTCATCGATATAGGATGTCCATACTTGAGACTCGGCGACACAGGCAAATAGCGAATCCAGCAACCGAACCGAATTCTGGCGCAGAGAGCGACTGATTTTGCCGACCAAACTAAGCCCTTCCTCTTCCTCGTCATTACTGTCTTTGTTATCTTCTTCTTCCTGGGCAGCCGTAGATGCTGCCGACAGAATCGATAGAGTCGTAGGCACAATAATCGGCAGCGAAGCAACCGTAAGGCTCTGCAGTTGTTTGGTAAAGTCTTGTGCCAGGGTTAAGAATCCCTGTTGGCGGCGGAGCGAAGTCACAGACGTATTGAAATCGACTTGTTCCGCAGCAAGTCTGGCGAACTCCGATTGGTACTGCGGTTCGAGGTAGTGCAAGGCCGCTAGCACGGCGTGCCGAGCGCTGGCACGCGTGCCTCCAGAAGCCTTGACGATCTGGGCGCGGCCGTAAAGAAGACGAATAACAATCGGCCACACAACCGGGCGGTCATCGTCATGCACGGCATCTTCTTGGCCATCGCCAGCGGCACTTACGAGGTTCGTGAGCTCGTCTTTAAACCGTTTTTCGTCTAAAAGAGCAGTAAAGTTATCATGGTACTTGCGGAGCACTGAAGCCTCGGGCGAATTAACCGATAAGATACACTTGACGGCAATACGCTGCACGGGAAGGTGTCTGCTGCCGGCAAAGTACAGGTAGCGGGCATACACAGCGTCGAACTTATCCAGTTTGCGCGGCTTTGTGAACTTGGCAAAAAGCTCCAGCAGGGCCAGCCGGTCTTTATATGCAGTTTCCTCGCTATCGTCGTCGTCGTGCAGCAGAAGAGGCACTAATAAGTTCGCCTCCTTTTCGGCCGCAGTTGGAACGGTCTGAAGCGCCTTAGTGGCCAGCAACCGCAAGTCTACCGGCTCGGCAATATCCACTGCCTCGGCGGCCCGGACTTTAAGAGCCGCATAGGCATCGGAAAAGTTGGCCCAGGCAGTCGCGCCCATGTCCTGGAGCTTGCCAAGAAACACGCAGTCGAGCTCGTGGATTTCGGGCTTGACGGGCGCGAATGTATTATCGGCAAACAAGTTATAGGTTTTCGGCGGGTCGGCAATCCATTTATAGGCCAGCTGCCAGACAATTTCCTTGTTTTTGCTGGCGATAGTGGGAATATGCTCTAACGCGGCCGTCCACACCGGCTGGAAGCGCGAGGCTAGCAACCCGAACATAAACCGTGGGATAACGATATCGATGATGAATTCGGACCCGGAACTCGCGAACTTGGTCGCTAAGGTCCGGATATGCATAGCCAGGTTGCGGGCATTGGAAATGTCATGCGGGATATCGTCGATCAAAAGACACTGGTCTAGTAGCGGGTGCGGGTAAAGGTGTCTGCACAGCTCAATAGCCGCATAACGGACGCCCGTATCCCAGGCCATGCAGCTATCGGCAATCAAGTTAACCAGCTGGTCCTTTTGGTCAAACGACTTTGGCAGCTGCAGAAGCGCTTTAAGCAGCCCGCTGCGAGGTTGTAAATGATCAAGCTGGCTAACCACAAGCTCGCAATCGGCTTTAGAGTGAGTTAACGCGCCTACAATCTCCGCCTGCAGTCCCTGTTGAGACTGGCTAAACACCTGCGAGACTACTGGCTCGAGCAGCTGGCGTTTCGGCACATAAACCTGCGATTTCCACCATACCTCGACCAGGTCCTGGCTATCGACGTCGACCTTTTTCGACGATTTCGTACTGGTGTCTAATAAATAAAGCCCTAGTTCCTGGGATGCAGGCAGCGATAACAGCTTTGGTTTCACCAGCGGGTCAATAAACGACTTTTCCAGGTCCGGATTGAGCTGGGCGGCGATTCTCACTACTATCAACGCCGATTTGAGGTCGGTGAACAATAGCGCCATCAACCGCTCGAAGTTCTGGGCGGTAGCTTCAAAATTAGACATGGAAAGCACTGCGCAAGCCGCTAAAACCGCATCGAGCGAGAACTTTTCAAGGTGTTGCAAACCGGCTAAAAGACGTTCCCAAAGCGGTTTCCAGTCTTGCACGCGGTCGCCCTTGCGGAGGCCGGCCACGACAAACAGCATCTTTAGAAGCAGCTGGTTTTCGCTCTGCAAAAGCACTTCGATCACCCCCTGCGCCGTGTCTCGTCGAGCATGGTGCAAAACTTGCACAAATACATCGGCGGCCCAGTCCATCGTATATTCGTCAGTGTTCTTAACTTCGCGGAGCAGCTCGGCGGCCAGCGCCGGCGAGCGGGAATGAAGAGCATTCCCCGAGCTTTTGAAAGTCGTAGCGAATAAAATACTGGTTGATTTCGAGTACTGCATGCACTTTTCCCGACTGACATCGCGGACAATATGGTTGACAATGCGGGTTAGCGACTCGCCCTGGCACCGGCGGACCAGAAACGCCATACTTTCGGCGGCAAACCGGAGCACAAATCCTCTTTGTTTCTGCGAGCGGCCAAATAACGGCGACACTACCTCGTAGGTAGGCACCAAATCAGTGGTGAGCAGCCGGGCAAGGTACTTGAATAGATAGGCCAGACAATTAAACACCTGCTCGACGATATCCAGGACGGGCTCGCCAGGACGAGTAGCCACTTGAATAAGCGTTCGCAACGTAGCAGCAAAGTAGGGCTCGAAATCCTCGCCCAAATCCCTGGCCAATGCGGTGAGCAGATCAAATAACGGTTCTGCCGAGTGCACTTCGACGGTTTGCACATGCTGTAAAAGCAATTCACATACTTTGGCCTGATTGTGGAGCAGCAAAGGGAAACTTTTCACTAACGGATGCACCGCATCGGCAAAGTTCGTGAAGTTGGTAGCCAAGCACAGCTCCTGCCATTTGTCGAGGGCCTGGATGAAATAGGACTCTACCTCGGCGCGCGTGGAGGCCAGCTCGGCGCGATTGGCTATTCTGCGGACAGGGTCGATTCTAATCGCGCCCACGCGGTCATTAAACGACACAAACTTGTGGCGGCGAGTGTCGCTGTCGGTGCCGCTCGACTTCATATTTTTTTTTGCTGACAATGCAGGCGGATGCAGGAAGATGCAGCTGACGGGGGAGATTAGGTTTAGTCCATTACAATCTAGCCCATTACAGTTAGTCTAATCTGGTCCAGTAGCAGTTTATTTTTTTTTCTACTACAATCTAATTTTCTAATATGTTCCATCCGCTAAAACTCGGCGAGAGTCTCGTCGCGATTCTCCAATACCTTGGCAAGCACGCCCGAGGCAGCGGCCACCAGCCCCAGAATCGGCTGCGACGGATCAAGAACCCGCGACAGGTACTCAGGATGATACTGCGTACCCACGTAGTAAGGAAGGTTGTCGACCTCGAACGCCTCCATCCGGGTTCCAGTGTCGTCCTTGGCCACGAACTCCATACCGTTGGCCTCCAGGTCGGCAATGCGGTCCGGATTCACTTCGTAGCGGTGGCGGTGACGCTCGCGCACGATGTCTTTATCGGAGTATAAAGCGCGCAGCTTCGACTTAGAAGCTTTGTCGGCCTGGAAATGCGCCTCGCGCTCGCCCAGCCGCATGGTGCCGCCCATCTGGGTCTTGTCGACCTCGGGCATGTAAACAATAAACGGGTTCTCGGCCTTCTCGTCGAATTCCTGAGAAGTGGCATCTTTAACCCCGAGAACATTACGAGCGAACTCGATCACGGCGACCTGGAACCCGAGACAGATCCCGAGATAAGGGATCTTGTTTTCACGGGCCCAGCGAGCAGCACTGATCATGCCCTCTACGCCGCGAGTACCAAAACCGCCCGGAACTAAAATGCCGTCGGCCTGGCATACTTCCGCCCACGCCTCGTGGAACTTGACCTTATTCGACTCGTTGGTCTTGTCTTCCAAACACTCGCTATCGACCCAGGAGATCTTGAGCCGGCGCCTGCACTGCATAGCCGAGTGCTCCAAGGCCTTGACGACCGAGATATAGGAGTCCTTGAGGTCTGTGTATTTGCCCACCAGCGCAATGGTGACCATATCGATGGTGTGGTCATGCGTGACCGTGAGCTGCGTCCACTTGCGGAACAACGCCTCGCCGGCAGCCACCCGTTCGGGGCTAAGCGGGATCTCGTCCAGCTTAAGCCGCCGGGCAAAGAACCGCATTAAACTGTGCTCGGAAAGCATCACGGGAACATGGTAAGTCGAGTTCACGTCGTGCACGCCCAGCACCTGCTCATGGCCCACATGGCAGAACATGGAGATCTTGGCGATGGTGGCCTCGCCCAACGGCTCGCTGCAGCGACAGGCAATGATATCGGGCGTAAGCCCCAGCGACCGCAGATCCTTGATGGCCGCCTGCGTAGGCTTTGTCTTCAGCTCGTCGTTGATCACGGGGACCAGCGACACATGGATCAGCGCGAAGTTGTCGACGCCCACCCGGAACTGGAACTGGCGAAGCGCTTCCACAAACGGAGCACTCTCGATATCACCGACCGTACCGCCCAGCTCGATAATACACACATCGGGTTCCTGGCCGCTGCCGTCCACGACCACATGCGACACTTCCTCCAGCCAGTCCTGGATGGCATTGGTCAAATGGGGCACGATCTGGACCGTTTTGCCAAGATAGTCGCCGCGGCGTTCCTTGTCAATAACGTGCCGGTAGATCTTCCCCGTAGTCAGGTTGTGGTCTCTGGTCAGCGTGACGTTGAGATAGCGCTCGTAGTTGCCCAAATCGAGGTCGGCCTCGCCGCCGTCCGACAGCACGAAAACTTCGCCATGTTCCAACGGCGACATGGTTCCGGCATCGATGTTCATGTAGGGGTCGATTTTGATGGACGTCACGCGATAGCCGAGCGATTTGAACAAAAGACCGGTGCTGGACGCGATAACGCCTTTGCCAATGCCGCTAATAACACCGCCGGATACCACGACGTACTTCATTGAAAAAAATTAGTTAATCAGGGCAGCTAAATTGATCGCTGATATGCGGCAGCAGATCTCACTTGATCATCCCCTTTTTCCACAACCACTTTTTCTCTTTTTTTGACATTTTTGGCTGGTTTTGACTGTTTTTTCGGCTCCTTTTTCGGCTCTTTTTTCTTTTTTTTTTCTTACTAGGCCGACAAGTCGGCCTGTATCCGCTTCGCGGTTTCCGGAATCGCGAAGCGAAGCTGTTTGACTTGTCAAACAGCCCAAAAAAGAAAAAGAAAAAGACAAAATAAAATAAAATAAAATAAAATAAAAACCAAAAAAAAAGTGGCTAAAAGGGGGTTGGGCCGTCCCGTAAAGACGCAGGGCTAGGGTGACGTGCTAAGGTAAGGTAGTTTCCCAGTTAGGTTAGTAACCCTGCTTCTTAAGACCTGCGAACTAGACATATATCTAAATGGAAAACACCCCACTTTTAGGTCGCACGTCGGATAGCACCGGCTCCAATGCCAGTTCGCAAAGCCTGGTAGCGTCGTCAAGGCACCGGGCAGGCCCCCAGCGCACTTCTTACACTAACCAAAAACTAAAGCTGTTGCCAGAGGGCCCCAACGTGGACAATGGGGATGGAGAAGAGGACGGCCGTCCCGCTGAGGAGTTGGAGGTGTATTCGCAGCTGCGGCAGATCAAGGACACCACAGCCCGCAAAGATGCGCAGCGGCTGGGCAAATCGCACCGCAAGATGTTGCCCCGGGTGACTGCCTATTGCACGGCCGGGTCGTTCCGGATGAACGAGCTGTTGCGGTATCTGAATGGCCGCACCCAACACCATGCCGAGCCCAAATTGTTCGACGAGTGTCTTTATACGCCGTACACGTATCAGCGAGAAGGCGACGAGGACTTTGAGGGCATGCCCAGCAAGCTGGCGGACGACGGCGGCGAAATCGACACCAGTTACCGCAGGTCAGACCTGTTTATCTTCCAGTACGGCGTGGTGGTGATGTGGGGGTTCCGGCTCCAGGAGGAGCAGCGGTTCCTCAACGAGCTGGCGCGGTTCGAGCGCGAGAAGCTGGCGGACGAGGACGTGCAAGTGGAAGAGTTCAACTACTACATCACCCAGTCGTACCAGCCGCGGATCTACAACGACTTCATTTCTTTACGCGACCACAACTACATGACCAAGCTGAGCATATCGCACGCCATTGCCCAAAGCGCCAAGATCTCCTTGTTCGAGGAGCTGGTGGACAACACCATTAACGACACCCAGGACTTCCCGCAGGAAATCGCCGACACCGGCAAGATCAACATGTCGCACAAGGACATCATGAAGTCGATTGGCGAGCTTTTCATCCTGCGCATCAACGTCAACCTCCACGGCTCCGTGCTGGACAGTCCCGAGCTGATGTGGGCAGAGCCCCAGCTCGAGCCCATCTACCAGGCCACCCGCGGGTACCTGGAGATCAGCCAGCGCGCGCAGCTGCTGAACGCGCGGCTGGAAGTCATTTCCGACCTGCTGCAGATGCTCAAGGAGCAGCTCGGGCACGTGCATGGCGAGTACCTGGAGATCGTGGTCATTGTGTTGATTGCCGCTGAGATCCTGGTCGCTATCTTCAACGTGCTGGTCGACGTGTATGCGCCAGAGTCCTAGACTGGTTTTCTTTAGAGGTGCAGTGTTTAATATATTATAATTTGTCTGTTCTGGTCTTTACGGGCCCTTTTTTTTCTTTTTTTTTTACTAGGCCGACAAGTCGGCCTGTATCCGCTTCGCGGTTCCGGTCGCGGTTTCCGGTCGCGGTTCCGGTTGCGGTTTCCGGACGTTCCGGAATCGCGAAGCGAAGCTGTTTGACTTGTCAAACAGCCGAAAAAAGAAAAAAAGAACTAGTCGGGTGGGTAAAAAACAATAAAATTAGGTCTATGGAGGCATTAATGCAAAAAGGAAAATACATAGTTAGTGCTGGTAGGGCACTTTAGGCCAAGACCGTGTACTCGGTCGAGGCAATCACCTGGCGCGACGGGTGTTTAGAGGTCACCCGCAGCACGCCCTTCCAGTTGGCAGGACACACGCCGGTCAGTTTCTGCAAACGGGCCTGGTCCGCCTTCTTGATCATGTCGGTATCGTGGTGGGCGAGCAACTGGATGTTGTCGCGCTTGCTGAGGGCAAGAATGTCGGGCGGCAGGGCACAGCACTCGTCGGCATCGATGTGGTCGATGTGGAGCTCGACGCCCTCGCGGCCCAGCTGCTCGAGCCGGGGCGCAGACATGTCGGCCACGCCGTGGACAGCAAGGGGCGTCGCGGCGAACAGGGCGCGGATGAAGGCCACCTGCTGCGCACTCAGCGGCGTTTCATCTTTAAAGTCTAACCCGAGCGACACAATAAACTTTGCGCCTGCCGGCACCAGCGGGGCCAGGTCCTTGCTGGTGGGGTCGGCAAGGTTGAACACAAACAGTTTCGCGGTGACGGAGTCGCCCGGCGTGGTATCGTGGACGGGGGTGGGCGGAGTGGCATTTGCGAACGCCTCCTCCAGGGATTTTTTGCCGGTCATAGAACCGCTACTCACAAACATGGGGAAGGTGAGGGGATGCAAGTGGGATGGGAGGCGAGGGGGTCTTAATTTTTATGGGGGGGTGTTAGGGTGTCGGGGGCGCGGTAATCGATCCCAATTTTGGAAACCGGGGAAAAAAAAAATCCTGTGATTACTGTAATTTTTTTTTCTTTCCCCGCCTAAATTGGCCTAAATTGGTTTAGCTTAGCTTAGTTTTTAGGGTTGACCTAAGCATGGCTAATCAATCTTCCTTGGCGCGGGCGGGCCAGGCCGGCAACTAATCAAGTAATCAAGCTGGGGAAACGCTAATTCGATTTAGGGTTGACCTAAGCCGGGACGGGCTCCAGAAATCTCCCTCCCGACATTAATTGGATCTTCCTTGCACGCCGCCAATTTCAGCCATGCACCCCCATCTCAGCGAGCTCACGCTGAACAAAGGGGACCGGCTTTCGGGCGTGCCGATCTCGCCGGCGCCGTCGCCCATCCCGTCCATGCGGCTGCTCAAGCTGGCCGAAGAGCCGACCAGCCCCGGGCCCGAGCTGCCGGCCCCTAATGCCCTGGCGTCGATCAACAAGATCTTCCGCGGGCTCTCGGACGATAAAAAGGCCGAGTGCCTCCAGTACCTGCTGCGCCAGTGCTCAAGAGACGTGCTGGTGGCCAGCGCCAACTATATCCAACCCATGCTTCGCCATGACCCGTTCAAAGTGCTTCCCTGGGAGATCTCGCTGCGGATTCTCAGCTATATTAAGGACCCCAAATCGTTGGCGGCCGCCTCGCAAGTCAGCCGGCTGTGGTACCTGGTGCTGAGCGACGATTATACCTGGAAACAGCTGTGCGAAGTGCACCATTTCCGCCGGCTTAGTGCGGCCGGCAACGAGATCCCGCGCAACTTGGCCGCCTCCTCGCTGTACCGGTATGGCCCCACCATTGAAAGCCCGTCGCCGGGGCCCGAGACGCCCACGCCGCAGCCGCCGAATCTCAGCAACATGATGGAGATGCTTTATAACCCGGAAGTTACCCGGTACGTAGTGCCCACGTCCTACCGGAGCCATTTCCGCCAACAGTACCTGCTTAATAGTGCGTGGGAAACCGGCGGCCGGATTGCGGCGCACTATGTGCTGCAGAACCAGGACGATGTGATTGTCACTGATTTGCTCATGCAGGGCGACTACATGATTCTCGCCCTCGACAACTCCAAGATCTTGGTGTTTGCCCAAGACGGCCAGCTCCTCAGCTCGCTGTGTGGACATGTGATGGGCGTATGGGCGCTGGCCCTCTACGGCGACACCTTGGTATCGGGCGGGTGCGACCGGGACGTTCGGGTGTGGGATCTCCGCACCATGCAATGCACGCGCATTCTGCAGGGCCATACCTCGACGGTGCGGTGCCTGGCCATGGCCGGGCCCAATATTGCTTTGTCGGGCGCCCGCGATAATTCGGTGCGGGTGTGGGATCTCCAGAGCGGCACCTGCCTGCACCATCTGCAGGCCCATACCGCGGCGGTGCGCTGTCTCAAGACCAGCGGCGACTACGCGGTGTCGGCCAGCTACGACTGCTCGGTGTGTGTGTGGCGGATCTCCACCGGCGAGCTGGTGCACACGCTGACCGGCCACCAGGCCCAGATCTACTCGCTGGCGGTGGACGGCAACCTGGTGGCCACCGGCGGCCTGGACGCTTGCATATACATCTGGGATCTCGAGACCGGCGAGCGCCGCGGCATGCTGCAGGGCCATGTCGCCTTGGTGGGGCAGCTGCAGCTCCGCGGGTCCACGTTGGTGTCGGGCTCCAGCGACGGCGCCATTCGGGTGTGGGACGTCGACCGCATGCTGTGCAAGCACCGCATCATTGCCCACGACAACGCCGTGACCTGTCTGCAGTTCGACGACGAGCGCATCGTGTCGGGCGGCCCCGACGGTAGAGTGCATGTGTGGAGCCTCAGCACCGGCAAACAGGTGCGCACCCTGGGGCCCCAGTGCAGCACGGTGTGGGGGCTTGCCTTCCGCAACGACCGCTTGCTGCTGGTAGGCAGCCAGGGGTCGGATACCGTGATTGAGTTGATTAGTTTTGTGCCCACATAGCCGTATAGGAGGGCCTGTATGTTATTTATATATAAAATACTAAAAACACCTGGTTTAAGCGGGCTTAGGTTGGGCCTGGTTTGCCTCGTTTGCTGGCTCGCTTGGAGGCTCACTAACTGGCATTTGCACTGGCACTGTTTGTGCAGGAACTGGCACTGGCACTGATTGTACTTGTTCGGGGAGTTTTGGCTCACTGGGTTCACTAGGAGGCTCGCTAGGAAGCTCGCTGGGAAGCTCGTTAGGCTCGCTAGCAAGCTCACTAGGAAGATCGCTAGGAAGATCGCTAGGAAGCTCACTGGGAAGGTCGCTAGCAAGCTCGCCAGGCTCATTCACTCCATTTAGCGCATTTACATTTGGTTCATGGGAAAGCGGCTCGTTCACCTCGCTGGCCAGCTCGCTCTTGATCTCGTCGTCATCGTCCTCGCCAGCATCGTCAGCCTCGGCGTCTACATCCGCATCCGCCTCCACATCGTCGCCATCATCGCCATCGTCGCCGCCGACATCGATCTCGCTTTCTTCCCGGATAGGCTTGAGGTCTTCTTCTTCTGTCACCTCGCCTCCATCCACATCGTCCATGCGCTCGTCCTCGTCCAGCTGGTCCTTCTTCTCGGGCTCGTCCTCTAATTCCCGCATATACTTGACGGCCCGCTGCTTTTCTTTCTGGTCGGTGGGGGACAGGCCCGTGGACGGGAACGCGACCATCTCTTTCATGTACCGGAGCCGGTCCTCTTTATATGCCTCGTAAAACGGCCGGCGTCCCTCGGGGCCCAACTGCTTCCAGGCAGTCGGCAACGCCTTCATGATATCTGCCGGCAGATCGGGTTTGCCCAGCTCCAGTTCTCGTTTGTAGCGCTCTTTCTCCGCCTCGCAGAAAATGATGTACGCATTCTGCGGCCGCTTGGGCAGCCGCGGGTCCCGCGGCGTCGACCGCCGGCGGGTATCCTCGCGATGCTCGCGCCGCTCCTGGATAGCCTCGCTGAGCAGCGGCGACGCCGGCGGCGAGTCGATTTCGGGCGCAGTCTCTCCGACCTGCTTCTCCAGTTGCTCCAGCAACAACGCACGCTCCAGGCGTGCCCGCTGGATCATCCGCTTGGTGACATGGATCTTGGCAATCATCACGTCGTTGTGCTCCTCGGTCTCGCGCAGCCGCTTGCGCAAATCAATGCACTTTGTCTGGTAGCGCTGCAGGTTGTCCATGGTAGGGCAGTATGCTGACACGCTCGGTCCCGGGGGAGAGGGAAGAGCCCACACGACATGTCCCCCAGGTGATGCACTCGACAAAATTATATGTCTTTTTTTTTGTTTTTTTCTTTTGTTTCTTTTTCTTTTTTTTTTCTTACTAGGCCGACAAGTCGGCCTGTAGTTCCGCTTCGCGGAATCGTCAACTGGATTCCATTCGTGCCTCTTTAGTACTGTCCAGTGAGGTGCTTTCCGCGAAGCGGTTACAGGCCGACTTGTCGGCCTAGTAAGAAAAAAGAAAAAGACCGAAACCGACGCTGTGTTGCGGGGAATAAACTTTGATGCAGGCCACAATGCCTCAACCACAAACGGCGATCGGGCCAGGGGCGCGGAGGGCCGCGCGGTTAGGGTTCTGGCTATTAATCAATAGACGCGGGAATAATTTTTTTCATCATGTCCTACAACTGCGCCAATGCCCTGGCCGAACTGGCCAAGTACGAATCCAAGGATGGCATGTCTGCTGCCGAGCTGATGAATTCCAAAAGCCACGGCGGCCTGACCTACAACGATTTCCTCATGCTTCCTGGTCGCATTGATTTCCCGTCCAGCGCGGTCGGGCTCGACACAAAGCTCACCAAGAAAATCTCTCTTAAGGTGCCGCTGGTGTCGTCGCCCATGGACACGGTCACCGAGGCCGACATGGCTATCCACATGGCCTTGCTGGGTGGTATCGGAATCATCCACCATAACTGCACTGCTGAGGAGCAGGCGGCCATGGTCCGCAAGGTCAAAAAGTACGAGAATGGCTTTATTTCCGACCCGGTGGTCATTGCCCCCGAGCTCACGGTCGGTGCCGTGAAGGACCTGGCTCTGCAGCTTGGTTTCGCAGGGTTCCCTGTTACTGGTAAGTTATTTTTTGCGCCCCGTTTACGATCCCCAAAGGATATATGACACTGAAATTTTTTGCTGAAATTTTTTTGCAGATGATGCTGATTTCTAAACTTTCGTTCTACAGCAATGACGGCTCCGTCTTGTTGATATCTATATTTACATTCCTGATGCGCAGTTTTATTCCTTTGGGGTGGGTGGGGACCATACTCTTTGAACTCTTTTGCTAACAACTAGAAAACGGCCAGATGCATGGTAAACTGGTGGGAATGATCACGTCGAGAGACGTGGAGTTCAATGACGACGATAACGCCAAGGTGGCCGACGTCATGACCACCGAACTGATCACCGCTCCGCAGGGCGTGGATCTGCGGCAGGGCAACGCCATCCTCAAGGAGTCCAAAAAGGGCAAGCTGCCTATTGTGGACAAAGAGGGCCGGCTGGTGGCTCTGCTGTCGCGCACCGATCTTAAGAAGAACCACAACTACCCGCTGGCCTCCAAGGCGGCCGACTCCAAGCAGCTGCTGTGCGGTGCCGCCATTGGTACTCACCAGGGCGACCGCGATCGCCTCGAGAAGCTGGTGGCTGCTGGTCTGGATGTGGTGATTCTGGACTCGTCGCAAGGCAACTCTGTTTTCCAAAGCGAGATGATCAAGTGGGCCAAGAAGACGTTCCCCGATCTGCAGGTGATTGCCGGCAACGTGGTCACCCGCGAGCAGGCGGCCCAGCTGATCGAGGATGGTGCTGACGGCCTGCGCATCGGTATGGGCTCGGGCTCTATCTGCATCACGCAGGAGGTCATGGCGGTTGGCCGCCCTCAGGCCACTGCCGTGCGGGCGGTGTCGGAGTTCTCCAACAAGTTCGGCGTGCCCTGCATTGCCGATGGCGGTGTGCAGAACATTGGCCACATCACCAAGGCGCTTGCGTTGGGCGCGTCGTCGGTGATGATGGGCTCGTTGCTGGCGGGCACGTCCGAGTCGCCTGGCCAGTACTTTTACCGCGACGGCAAGCGGCTCAAGGCCTACCGCGGCATGGGCTCGATCGAGGCCATGCAGCAGACCGGCGCCACTGCCAACGCGGCGACCTCGCGCTACTTCTCGGAAACCGACTCGGTGCTGGTGGCCCAGGGCGTGTCGGGCTCGGTGGTGGACCGCGGCTCCATCACCAAGTTCGTGCCCTACCTGATGTCGGGCCTGGAGCACGGTCTGCAGGACATTGGCGTTAAGTCGCTTGCTCTGCTGCGGGAGGGCGTGGACAACGGCAGCGTTCGCTTCGAGATGCGCACTGCGTCGGCCCAGCTGGAGGGCGGCGTGCACTCGCTGCACTCGTACGAGAAGCGTCTGCACAACTAAGTAGACTTGTATCAAAGACTATAATTTATTAATGAAGCTCTTAGTCCTGTCCTGCTGTCCGGCGGTCTCTCCAGACTTTGGGGGACACTAGAAATAGAAATACTAGAAATAGAGAAATATACCGGAGCGGAAAGCCCTGCCATCTAGCTAGATGGATTTGGCTGTAGCAAAAGCCCTTGCCCTCGAGCGGGAGGCGTCAAAGCTGACTGTTCCTCGCCCTTCTTCCCCTTCCACCAAAATGTCTACCCTCCCCTCCTATTCGGCCAGTGGAGAAGCGCTGCTCAATGACCAGCCCCGCACCGACGGCGACCACATTCCCGACGACTTCAAGTGGTCCGACGTCGTTGCCGAGTGCGCCGTCGATATCCGGCATCGCTTCCTGCAGCGCGTGTATACCATTCTTGTTTCCCAGCTCGCGCTCACCGTTATCATCGGTACTGTGATCACCGCCAACTCCTCCGTCAACCAATGGGCGCTCACGCACCCCTGGGCCATGTTTGTGAGCATGTTTGCTGCCATTGGCTTCATGATTGCCGCCATGGTCTACCAGCGCAGCTACCCGACCAATCTGGCGCTGTTGGGGGCGTTCACGGTATTTGAAAGTTATGTTGTAGGCGTGATCTCGTCTACCTACGATACCCATGTAGTGCTGATCACTTTGGGCGTGACTGCGTTTATTTTCGCGGGGTTGTCGGCGTTTGCTTTGCAGACAAAGTATGACTTCACGGGCTGGGCGCCCTACTTGTTCACTGCTCTTCTAGGACTGGTTGGCTTCGGCTTTATCTCGCTGTTCTTCCCGTCCAGTTCTGTGGAACTGGCCTACTCGGTGATTGCCGTGATCATTTTCTGCGGCTACATTCTCGTCGACACCCAGATGATTCTCACCCAGTACCATCCCGAAGATGAGGTTGCTGCGGCCATTTCGCTGTATCTGGACATCATCAATCTGTTCCTGAATCTGCTGCGGATCATTTCCCAGGCCGACGACAACTAGGGTCTGTCTTTATTGTTATATATTATTTGCTTTCGTTCATATTATCTATGGCCTAATATAGCTCGAAATCGTACGTTCCTGTAATTGCCTGGACAGCCTAGATTGCTGTCCTTATTCTAATTTCTATTTGCTCTAAATGCTCTCCCTGCTGTACTTGCTCTACCCCAGGTATAGTCCCAGTGGGTTTGTAGTAAGGTCCCAGTAAGGTCAACTATAGGTACTAATCTACTTGCATAGGAGAATCGTTCAGCACAAAAGTATACGCTAGCGAAACAGTATTAATTACGTCTGTTTATAATGTAGATATAAGAAACAAGTACCACCATGGCACAGCACCCCACCGACTAGTCGTCGTATTCCTTCCAGTCATGCTCGCCATAACAGACATCTGTCCAGTCAATGGCCTTCAGGCACCATTCCAGACTCTTGACAAAGTCATGTTTGGGGCACAGACCATCGTCGCTGTTCGGGCAGTGCTTGAGGTCGGCCAGATTCAGCACCCGGTCGTTGAGCTTCAGCCGCACGTACTCCTTCTCGCCGTGGCCAAGGATCTCCACGTAGAGACGGGCGCCGAACGGCGTCAGCCGCGAGATCACAAACTGGCGGGGCGCCCGCATCTTTTTCGGCGACAGATTGGTCTTCGTCCACTCGAACTGCAGCGCCGACAACACCGACACAATCACGCTGTCGTGGGTGAAGTCGGCATAGAACGGCTGGTCGAGCGGGAACGACGCTGCATTATTGTCTTCAGTGACGTTCACGCCGTTCTGCGGCTCGGTGATGTACTGACCCACCAGCCGCGCGTGCAGCTCGGTGAGCCAGCTCAGACCCTCGGCAGGACCCACATGGCCGCCCCACCCGCTCTCGCCGTAGAACTTCAGGTCCATGTGGTACTCGAACCCGCGCCATTCCTGCTCAGTAAACAGCTCGCAGAACGCCGAGTGGCCATAAGCAGCGGTCTCAAACGTGCAGTAGTCCTGGAACACCAGCACATCTTTGGGTTTCATGTCCTCGAACCCGGGCAGCAGCTTCTGCAGCCGCTTGGTGGCATCGGCAAGGTAGATTTTCACCCACTTCTTCTTGCGCTCCGACCCGCTGGTCGCGCCCTTGGCGTCGTTATTAGGACACGCGTAGTACGGCGCCAACGTGCTGTTGAACCCGGACTCCTCGGGCTGCACAACAAGGTCGTAATGCTCCCGAGGATCAACGCCGCTGGAAGGATGGCCATAAGTGCCGAAAAAGCCGGCGGCCCACGCCCGCGCCGAGTCGTAGATCCGGTCCTGCGAGGTTGTCCGCAGGACAATGTCGGGCCGCGCCGTGCCGTTTTCGTACACATTAAACTCGCGGCGCCACGTGGTGGCACTGCTCTGGTTGTAGAGAAGCCGGCCATGAGTACCCCAGAACCGCGCGCCCGAGTTGAACAGATTGGCAACACCCGTGCCCACCAGCTGGTCACTGCCAAGCGTGTAGTGCCACTCGTTCAGCCATGAAAGTTGCCCTGCTGGCTTCTTCTTCATGTTGGCCAATACCTTGGCTACCCGCTCCATGTTCTCGGTGGTACCGCCTGCAGGGTACCTATCGCCGTGGCGATGCAGCAGATGGACCTGTTTATAGTAGAATCCTTCTGGAAGGGTATATTCGCCCGAAAGCGCGTCCTTGGAGATGCCCGAAAACGGCTTGCCGCTGGTGAAAAACGGCGAGTACGCGCCCCAGTTCTGCTGCATGTTGAAGCCGCTGTGGTAGGTCGAGCCGGTATGCGCCGCGGCGGTGGCCGAGCGGTTCTCCGACTGGATGCCGAACCCGATCACGCCAAACGCTAATAAACAAAGGGCGGCCACAATCCCCACTAAGATGCGGATGATCACCCGCTGCTCCCTAGTGGGGTTTTTGGTTCGCCGATGGCCGATTTTGGTGGCACCACCGTCGCCTACGAGGGATTCACTATCGTCAACAACAAATTCGTACTGCGGCTGCCCCGGACGAGGCGCCGCCGTTGAGCTTTGATGAAGAGTATCGTCGCTCATTGCCGAAATGGATTTCAGCTGACAATGGGGGGGTGGAGAGAAAGCCGGCTTTGGCATGTTGGTAAGCCCTAAGTCAGGCAGGTTTCACGTGCGGCTTGGCTCCTCATTACGTCACAAACACCTATTTTAGCCTTTAATCTCCGGTTTCATCTTAATTTAACTGCCCTAATTGCCATAAGATCCCCTGTTAAAAATCTGAGTCCTTGCTCTTTTTTACTTTTTATCCCACTTGTTTTATGTACTATAGCTTGGCTGGGGTCGGCGGGGAACCTTGCCCTAGCAACCGATGGAGCCGTGAGCGGTTTTTTCGCTGCATTCCGTAAATGGGTAAACCTAATTGCCAAAAACCCTCAACACATCAATTACGCTGATTGTTTAGTCCCAAAACCACCCTATAACTAGTCAGTAGGGCCGCATTCTCCTAAATTCCTGAGACTGTGAGGGTCGAGCACCGGCCGACAAATCAGGAAAAGCTAGGCCCGTGTGGCCGAGTGGTAGGTGCGTCCTCCGCTGGTCACATGATCAAGACCGAACGAAAAAGGCAAGGTGGCCGAGCGGTCTAAGGCGTCAGGTTTAGGTTCACCCTAGAATATGTTCCCTGATATCTCCGGATGCGCGAGTTCGAATCTCGTCCTTGTCAATACTTTTTTTCAAATCTTAAAATTGGTCTGTGAAACCATTTTCCTCCGTTAACGCATCAATTTTTTGGGTTACTACTCTAGAGCTGTAACAGGCTGCTAGATTTGTCAAAGAGCCCGAAAAGTTGCATCATCGCCGGATATATCACCACTTAACCAATGTCGTGCTACCCTTATCGTTATGACACCTCCTCACGTGTCGACATTGGCAATTCACGCAGACGATGAGCTGGCGGATGTTCAGGACGTTGCACCTCCAATTCGAGTCTCTACTATCTTTAAATATAATTCCAACCCCGATAACCTGGTGCCTGGCCAGCTAGATGGGCATGTCTATTCTCGGTTGGGCCAGCCTAATGTGTCGCGGGTTGAAAAGGTTCTGGGCGAGATTCTACATGGCGAGGCTGTAGCCTACTCGTCTGGCTTATCGGCGTTTTATGCAGCAATGGTTTACTACAACCCCAAAACTGTATTTGTAGGCGATGGCTATCATGGCGTCGCTGGAATTCTCGATATATTGGAGCGCAATTATGGAACTAAGGTCTACCCGCTCGACAGTGACCCCAAGCTACTCTCCAAAGGTGATGTAGTTCATGTGGAAACCCCGGTGAACCCGCGAGGAGTAGCCAGGGATATCGAGCATTATGCTGCCATTGCCCATGAGCGAGGAGCCCATCTGATTGTGGATGCTACGTTTGCCCCGCCTCCTTTGCAGGACCCTTTCCAGTGGGGTGCAGATCTGGTCCATCACTCGGCAACTAAATACTTGGCTGGCCATTCCGATACTCTGGCCGGTGTTTTGGTGACCAAGGATCCCGAAATAAAGATGGCTCTTATCATGGAGCGGCTTCTTTTAGGATCAATTCTTCCCTCGTTAGAGGCGTGGCTACTGCTTCGGTCTTTGAGAACGTTCAACATGCGGGTGCGCACCCAGACTGAGAATGCCAATAAGATCGTCAAGTATTTGGTTGAGCACAAGGATGAGCTTCCCAAATTGGACACTGTTTATCACGCATCATTGCAAACAGAGGCCTTTGTTAAGAAGCTGTTGCCTTTGGGGGGACCTCCTGTTTTCTCAATTCTATGCACCGATGTTCAAACCGCCAAATCTCTTCCCTCCCGACTTCGCTTCTTTCATCATTGTACATCGCTGGGAGGAGTAGAGAGCACTATAGAATGGCGCAGAATGTCGGATGAGCATGCTCCCGAGACACTTCTTCGCGTGTCTGTTGGTTGCGAGGATGTGGAAGATCTCATCGCAGATTTGGCCAGTGCGCTCAAATAGTGGGCCCAGGATGTCTCAAAGTAAGGTAAAAAGTAATTATACTATTATTTTTAATATTTAAAGCTGCGGGAACGTATCAAAACAGCAAACTAGCCTGAATTTCCCAGCATTATCGTGACTGGCCAAGAACCTTTTTATTCCCAAAATTTCGAGTTTGGTCGAGTGGATAATCCCTCCGCCAGTAGCGGAAATCATAGGTTCGAACCTGTGATGGAAGTTATTTGTCTGAGACTGATTATATAATAGCCCCATTGGCCTAATGGTTAAGGCATCCGCCTCCTAAGCGGGAGACTGCGGGTTCGAGTCCCGTGTGGGGTGCTCACTTGCCATTCTTCTTTTTATTATGGGTTTTTTTTGGCCCTTTAAAATAGCTCCGGGCTGATCTGCCCGCTAAATTTTCAAAAATAGAGCGGGAGGTCTTTTATATAGCTCGAATTGCCCGAATTGTCACCCTCCCAAATCCTAAAATTTCAAGGTCTGAAATATTTCACATAAGAGAATGGCCCAATAACAGGGCGAAGAAGAAAATACGGAGGTCATAAAAGGATACAAGTTTGTTAATTACAATTGAATAAATGCTATTTTACTCAAGTGCGCTTTTTCTAGCTACAGCTATTAGCAATAAATCGTGCATTTTTCTAATTTGGACTCCTATACCAAAAACCAAACAAAAGGAGAGCCTCTCACAGACGACGACCACGGCGACCACCCTTCTTACGGGTAGAGTCAGAGGGCACGGGGGTGACGTCCTCGATACGGCCAATCTTCAGACCAGAGCGCGCAAGGGCACGGAGAGCAGCCTGCGCACCGGGGCCGGGGGTCTTGGGGCCGGTACCACCAGTGGCACGGATCTTGAAGTGGAGAGCGTTGATGCCGACCTCCTTGCACTTGACGGCAACGTCCTGGGCAGCCAGCATGGCAGCATAAGGCGACGACTCGTCGTGGTCAGCCTTGACCTTCATACCGCCGGTAACACGGGAGATGGTTTCACGGCCGGTAAGATCGGTGACGTGCACGAAAGTATCGTTGAAAGATGCAAAGATACGAGCAACGCCGAAGACGAGCTCGCCCTCACGGGACTGCAGACCAAGCGTGACGTTCTTGTCGGCCATTGTGTGATAGAGTCGAGGGGGGCCGAGTAAGAGTGCTGATATGGCAAGGACGATCAAAGCCCTAAAGCCCTAGAATATGGGTTAGGGTAAATCCATAAACCGACCTTCAGCGAAACCTGGTGTTTCAATGGAGGATTGTCTCTAACAATAATTTAAATATATATTTTTCACTGAATCGGTGAAAATATCCTCATTCCAAAGGTTGCTCATATTTGAAATGTGGTGGTTATGAGATATCATATCATACAAACTGAAGCAACGATTATTCGATATCTTAATGAAATATTATTTCAATTAACCAGGTTTCTCTCCAATACTTCCAAAATTTCAATCATATAAACCCCCGTAACACAATAGTCAAAAATCTGCCGCATTGATATCTCGGCATCTCATGCTCGACCCCCCCACCTCAGCTTAGCTTATACAATGCGGGGCACGGTAGATCAGGCAAGCCAGTCTGTGCGGTCGTTGGCCACCGACACATATAACAGTGCGGCCAAGCGGTTTGTGAATCGCGACTTTATTGGATGCTACGATGAACTACATCCTCTTCTTATCAAGGCAGGTACCTTGCTTGAAACAGGCCAGATTTCAAGGTCCACATTGACCAAAATATATATTCTCTACGCCACGCTATGTGATAGAGCATATATACAGAAGAGCCGTCTATGGAATGAACATAAAGACGAGTTTATTGCTATTGTTCAAAGCGATACACTTGAGAAACAGGTGGAACAAGCATTTGGAGGGATAGGCGAAATCCCTCCTGATCTGATGCTATGTCTAGCAAATGTTAACTCCGACCATGGCGGCAACCTTGATCACTTGCAAGACTATATTGATAGATATTTTTCAGCAACTGGTTCTACCATTGAGGAGCTTCCTGCAGAGAAACAACTACCATATGTCAAGCTCGTAGATGCCCTGGTTCTCAAAGTGCTGGGCAAAGCTGGCAAGATTGTAAATGCGCGGGAAGCAATTGATAATTGCCGCATCTACACTCCAGAGCAGAAAGCGGAGATTAGTACAAAGTTGGATGGCATTGCTGCCGCACTAGCCGAAGCACGGCGCCGCAAAGAGCGAGAATCGGCACTTAAAGCCGAGCAAGAACGCCAGGAAAAGGAGCGGGTTGCCCGGGCAATTGCTGAGGACCAACAGTCGGCAGTCGCAGTGGCCTCTGCCGCAGAGTCTGAGCGGCGGCAGAAGTTATTGGAGGAAGCTCATAAAGGCATTCCGCCTCGTCAAACAGTAGCCGAATACTGTAAGTCCTACCTACAGGGCCTGCTCGCCAAACAAAACCTTCTTAATCTGATTCTTTTCTTGCTATTGATTATTTCTGCTAGTGCCAATGGCCAAGTTAGAAGGACCGTTCGTCGGGTGCTTTTGTGGTTATGGGCGGCCCTGAAGCAAAGCGCGAAGATGGTGTTCACAGTAACGTATTTTTAGAGCATAAACCGGTGTTTTTTGTTATATATATATGCTCAGTTGATCAAAGGTTCGTCCAGTTTTGTCATTGATATCTTTATTTTTTTTAGAGCTGCTAGGCGTTTTTTTACTATTTACGTCGCACGCACAATGATATTAAAGATCTTACATAGAAACCGCTTAGACCTTGAAGCCACGAGACTTCCGGCGGCCACGAGCACGCTCGAACTTGCGGCCCTTGGACATGATGCGGGGAGCCTTGTGCTTGTGGGGACCAAAGCCGAAGTGGCGGACGGCCTCGCGAGCCGAGCGGGGGCCACGGAGCAACAGAGTGTTCTGGCCGGTAGGAGAGCGGCGGGCCAGCTCATCCAGAGTCAGGATCTCGCCACCAGCCTTGAGGATGCGGGCACGGGCACCGTCGGTGACCCGGAGGGCAGCCAGAGAGATTTTGGGGGTCTCGAGCAGACGGTTGTCGTCAGTGACAGTGCCAACAACAACGATGGTCTTCTCAGAAGCACCCTTCTGTTGCAGAGCGCGGGAGATGCGCGAGATGGACACGGGAGGACGGTTGGTCTTGGACAGGAACAGGGACTTGAGAACGACCTTGTTGAAGCCCGAGTCGGTGCGGCGAGCCAGGAAGCGGTACAGCTTCACGAGCAGACGCAAGTAAGGGTTATCCGAGGCAGGCTCCGTGCGGTGGCCGCTGCGGGCGTGCTGTTTGCTCAAATGGTCCTTGGCCATGTCGGGTGGTCTGGAGAGAGCTTGGAAAATGAGTTGGTAACTGAATGGGGAGGGCGAATAGGGCAAAGCCCTAACGTCACCTAAAATTAGTCAGCGAGAAGGGGCGCACCGCGGCCAGGAGCCCTGCGAGAGGAATAGAATAGCAATTACCAAAAAGTTTTTTATAAAAATTTTCACATAAAGAATAGAAATACACTTTTCCAAACAAATAAAAACGCATTATATATAGATATGTTAATTCTTTGCACTCTTTGGCTGGTTTACCGACCCAGAGGGGAGTGAATGATCCTTATAATTCCGAGGCCTCCTCACCTAAGCAAATCACCATGCCCAAGGAGCTGTAAGTAGCATCAACCGCACCAGCCAGCAACTAACTCAAGACCGGTCCCGGAACATTTCAATCCCCGAAAAATCCCTCAGGCTCCATTTCTGGAGAATGTGGAAGACTATGCAAGCGACGAGCAGGACGCAACCGCGTTGCTAGGCAAGCTGCAAGAGATGCTCCAAAAGTACCAATTCATGGAGATGGCCACTGCCAACCGCATGAAGGGTCTTTTGAACAAGATCCCCGACATCCAAAAGTCACTGGACATGACCAACTTTCTCAAGAGCCGAGACGAAGAGTTTGAAACTCGCTACGAACTAAACGAAACAGTATGGGCCAAGGCAACAGTGCCGGCCACCGACAAGGTTTATCTATGGCTAGGAGCCAATGTGATGTTGGAGTACGAGCTTGATGAGGCCATTGAGCTACTGACCAGCAAGCTGGAGTCGTCGCAGAAAAGCTTCCAGGAATGCGAAGAGGATTTAGAGTTTCTCAGAGAGAACATCACTACTATGGAAGTAAATACTGCCCGGGTAGTCAACTTCCGAGTGAGCAAGCGGCAGGCCGCATCTAATTAACTTAAATCAAACTTGGAATCACTTGGAATCAAATTGGGATTAAACTTGGAATTAAAACTGGATAGCTTTCTGGCTCAAGGATATGTACAGGCTAGTTGTCGTGTCCTAACTCTCCTAACTGTATAGCACAACTAACTTTTCACTTTTCAAATACCAGCAGGAAAATCAGTTGACGTCCTCAGCAATGTTCAACAGTAGCTCCTTGCTGTCCAGCATCAGCTTGTTGCCCGACTTAGACACAATATCGGAGATATCGCGGGCAGTATCAATGCGCTTGAGCTCGATGTAGCCGCGGTTCTTTTTCACAGCTTCGCCGATCAGCTCGGCTGACCGTGCGTCACCCTGCGCACGCACAATTGTGCTCTGCTTCTCCTGACGGGCGCGATCAACCACAAAGGCCGCTCGCAGAGCGTCCTGCTGCGCAATCTGCTTGGCCTCGACGGCCGTAGTGAACTCGGGGCTAAACGACATCTGCGTGAGCGAAACATCGTCAAGAAGAATGTTGAACTTGGCCGCCCGCTTCACAAGGCCATCACGGACCAACCGCGATACCTTTTCACGCTGGGTGATAAGCTGAGAGGCATTGAACTGAGCGACCACCGCTTTGAGCACCTCGTTGACGATCGACGGCAGCACTTTCTCGTCGTAATCAGTGCCGAGCGTACGGTAGATAGTTGCCAGACTCTCCACCCGCGGCCGGGCAAGCACACGGCAGGTGATGTTCACCATTTGAAGGTCTTTTGTGCCCGTGAGCGACGAAACCGACCGCGGCTTGGCACGCACATCGAACAAAATGGGCCGCTGCAGCCAGGGGATCGCAAAGTGCGTACCCTCATTGTACAGCTGCGGCTGGATACCCCCAATGCGCGAGTAGATGATGGCCCGCTGGCCACCTTCCACGTTGAACAGCGCCGAGTTGAACAACAGGAAGCCACCGCCAAGGAGCAGAATGCCACCGAGGCCTGCAAATGCGCCTGCCGGCGCGCCGCCAGCGCCACTGCTACGGCTGGCCTGCTTGAGCTGGCGCATGAAGCGTTGCCACGCCTCTCGTTGCTGCTGGTTGGACATGACAAAGATGGGAACGATGAGGGGGATGTGGTTTTGAGCGCAGGCCAATAGCAGCAAACATAAAAAACATCAATTGGTATTTTCACTCCAATCTTGGTTGATTTGTGAACCAAAGGGAAGTTTCAAATTGGTTTTCATTTTGGTTTTCGAAGCTTAGCCGGTTTCAAGCACCCCTTAGTGGGGTCTATAGTTTTGATGGTTGGAAGGTAACTGGAACTCGTTTTCGCCTCCTTTGACTGGTCCAGCCGCCCAAATAAATAAAAATAAAAAACTAAAATAAACGGAAAATACCAGAAAAGTATAAATACTATCCAGTGATAGGCCACCATGGGCGGCCTGAGGTTCCTCGGTGCATTTACATAAGCAACTAGGGCTTCAGGGCTGCTTGGGACCCCGCTCTGACAATAGACTCTGACCCTGGATGGACACTCCCCATATACCATGCCTGGCGTGACTGTTCGTGACGTTCCTGCTCAGGAGTTTATCAACGCCTACGCGGCTTTCTTGCAGCGTCAAGGTAAGCTCGAGATCCCCGGCTACGTCGAGGTTGTCAAGACCTCGGCTGCCAAGGAGCTGCCCCCTCTGGACTCCGAGTCCTGGTTCTACAAGCGCTCGGCCTCCATCGCCCGCCACATCTACCTGCGCAAGGACATCGGTGTGGGCCGCCTGAACAAGCGTTACGGCTCCACCAAGAACCGCGGCACCCGCCCCTCTCACCACAAGGATGCCTCCGGCTCCGTGAACCGTAAGGCTCTGCAGGCCCTGCAGAAGCTGGGAATTGTGGATGTGTCTGAGAACGGCGGCCGTCGTGTTACTGAGAACGGCCAGCGTGATCTGGACCGTATTGCTGCCCAGACTCTGGCCAGCCTTAAGGACGACGAAGACGACGAGTAAATTTTAATGCATGGTCGTGACAAAACTGCTTCCCAGCCGCCTCGTAACCTATTAACGTAGCTACTCGTAGAGTATAAAAGAAAAGTTGTAGCACTGGCTGCCTTGAAAGAGACTATTAGAGTAGAGACTAGGTCTGGTTTTTGTTGCCAGTATGGCAGCCTAGAAAGGAGCCCACGTGATGGATTCAAACTGAGCCAAACTGGCCAAAATGGCTAAGGAAGAATTGATGAATAGGTTTAAAGTAATAAATATCTCCACTAGAAAACGCGCTTGACAGCGCTTTGGGAAGGGCTCAGGGAGGGCCCGAATAGCTGGACGCCGCGCCCGGCGCTGCTGGTCTTGCGGGCCCGCAACTTGGCAGTGCACGGCGACACTATAGCATCAGTAGGAGAAGAAACCCGCCAAGAAGGAATAACACTCTTGTGGAAACGAGATGTAATGGGGGTTGATGGCATAGCAAATGGGTGACGGACGATATGCAAGTGGGTTTCACCTCTATTATATATGACCTGCATCTATGTATATGTACTTCCCGATTGGGACGCATCTGGATTATGCAAAGTGGAGTTGCTTCTAAGGCAGTGAGGAGAGGCCTCAACGGCCACCAAACCGGGGTTTGAGAATCTAAAATTAGGCGGCAACTCTCAAAACCTAAATATATCATTGGGTGAAACCTTGTGACCCGAAATCATAAAACATCTTCTTGCATATATCTTTATTTGCCAGGGTAGTCTATAACTGCATAGGGACCATCGGCAGGCATTGAACGGTCCGGAACCGATCCGGAACAGAATAACTTAACGAAATACTAGAAATTATGTACAACTAAACCGGTTTGCTCAGTTTGGTCAAGTATTGGCCCCGTTGATTGCCCGAACCAATTAGCCGAGGAGGCTCCGACCCTGACCCCGAGGCGAGAAGAGGGAAGGGGAGCGCCGGCGTCTCCCCTCTGTTGTTTAGTCACGGCCTCCGCGAACCCACGGCTGCAAATACGACGAGACGTTCTACCAGCAAGTTCTGACTGGTAAGATTCTTGGCGATGGCCGTTTTTCAAACCGGGGGATCCGGTCTAAGCTCGATGACCATGGCAGTTTCACAGGAGACCCAGG